>JABVXW010000100.1:84384-165893 GCA_013365375.1 Litomosoides brasiliensis | reverse complement strand
ATATATATATAATTTATATGTTTCAAAAATACTACCCTAGTTTGTAGCTGATGATATCTACAATTCCCGCCCCCAAGTTTCGTTGCATTTTTCACCCGGCACTAACGCTTCAAACACGACAATGAAGAAAAAACTGGAAATGCTGAAAAAAAGACATGAACTACGAGAAGCAACGATTAAAAGTAAGATATAATCTTTCCTGAAAGAAGATTTTGCGGTCTTGTTAATAGAACTTTTGGTATTTCGTTTCTGAGGTTCACTGATATATTTCTAGAGTCCAGTTTATCTCATGATTATATCATCTTGCACGAGACAAAACAAAAATTCATGAGCTCAGTCCCTGAGTCCCTAAATTCTATCAACAATCGCGAAAGAAATGAAAATACTGACTTCTTACTTCGATTTCCACTGAATACCACTCTCAGTTCCATTTCGAATTCCAGCAAAGCAACGAACGCCACTTATGTTATTCAGTCATTAGCACATGGAGGTATAATCTAAGTTTAATTTGACTTTTGCTTCTAACCTGTATTGGTATTGCAATTTTCTCCATGTCCATCCATGTAACTTCTTAGAGTTTCCTATTATATTCTGTTAATATCTAAAGACCTCCTTATCATACAAACTTATACTTAAAGGAGGAGATTATGACTATAATTCTGTCCTAAAGGAGATTATAAGCTTATTTTAAAATCCAGTCAAAAATTTTATTTTTTGTTACGATCTTCGCTTTTCACTCATTTTTTTCCATGATTTTCCGGAGTTTCTTAATTATTTGATTTGATGTTATCTACTTTTTCTTTTTAAAGTAATCTCTTTTACAGTTGAACATAATTTTACTGACCGATACAAGAAAATAGAATTGGATAAGAAGTTAGCTCACCTAGCGGCGCTAACATCGTGGCTGAATTACCTACTTGATGAAAAAAGTGACAGTAATAACGAAGTTCTAGCAAGAAGCAAGAAAGGTAGCTGTACTTTTCTTGCTTGTATGTTTTTATTCCAACTTTTTTTGAGCTTTCATTTCAGTTTTCCAGTTTTTAACTTTCGTTTATTGTTGTTTACACACCGTCTGAACCCTAGATGCTGATCTGTACTTGAGAAAATTGCTGACTTCGGGAAGCAACATTCCGGCGATGAAGGATGAATCGCAAAATGATATCAGTTACAAATATTTCATTGCTGCAAGTGAACTCAGTGGAATGCGAGCTAGGTGACACTAAATTAATTAACAATGAACAGAAAAATTGTGACGTCAATTTCATGTCATTTTATTCGTATTAAAAAGTTTTTTCAGATTTCGTTTATTATACGAAAGCTCATCCACCCCGAATGATGTTGCTGCTGTCGTAAAAAGTGGTAAAATTGCAATTAGAACGGATAGGCGGGTTTACGCTGATGTCGGCAAGTTTCTTACTTGAATTGATTTCAACAAAATTTAGTAGTAAACACTCAGTTTGACACTAGAAATTCCTGCGAACTGTGAAAAAATTGTGATTGGGACAATTTTAGGAATACAAACGGAACTGCTCAGCCTATTCCTCAGCTTCCATCCATTTTACCTCCGATTGGGCCTAGAGACTGTCCTATCTATCAACATACGAAAAAGAACTGATGAAAAAAGTCAGCTGAGAGTCATAGCTTCTGTAATTACACAAAACGTCTTCAAGAATCCTAAAATTATGAATAATCGGAAATACGTGCAGGGAAGAACAAAGTAAGTTTCTCAGGGTCTTGATATGAATAAGTATTTATTAATGAACAAAGTCCATTTTACTTTTTTTAGGATTCTCGTCAACAGTCGAGGTGCGGAAGCTCTTTTGCAACATTTCTTGATAAAAATATGCCAATTTTTGTTCATTGTTGACAAGGCGTGGCGAGACAGCACAGTGTCGAGGAAAAACCGCTGTCTTTTTGTTAAATGGTCAGCTTATAAGGTAAGGATTCTTTTCTTCGTTGAAATTTTTAATGTGTGCAAATTATAAACAGATACATGATAATCCTAAACAAACTATCTATGGCGATCAAAGTACATATATATATATATATATATATATATATATTTTTTTTTAGAGTATCAGTGATGTAGTGGCAATATTAAGTCGAGAACTGATGACTGGTACCAGCAATTTGCCGAGAACGCTTTCTCGTTTGGGTGTTTTTCTGGATCGCAAACAAGGATTTTTTGAAGAGTTTCAATACCATGTAGTTGACCCACTAAAGGACCTTAGTAATGGAATGATTCTCGGGTAATAATTTTCCAATAAGTTTCTGCATAGTATTTAATTGAAATGACAAAGTTATTCAATTAAAAAAAAGTAAATTTCAGACGAACAGTGGAAATTCTAGCCAATCTACAGTATAACACAGTGACACATTGTTTGCGTGATCCTGGTGGTGATCGACTTCGTAAAGTGAGCAATGTCAAAACAGTGATTGATTTTGCTAAGCGAAACGGGATTCTTCCTGAAGGTAAGATATTAATTTTAAACAATCAGCATTTCTAATTTACAAAGATTTGAATAAGTCGAATAATGCTCGATGACCTTTCCTGAAATAAACTGTGAATAATAATTAAATTTATTGGAGATTTGTATGTGGATACCGATGGTATCGTGCAAGGAAATATCAATGGAATTGTAACACTTCTTTGGCAATTTGCTAGCAAGGAATTGGTACAATCTTTTTAACTTCTTTATGAACTGATTTACGGCAATTTTTATGATTGTTCTTTTAATAATTAATTATTAATTTCATATACTTTCCACTTTTTTATAGGGCAATATCAGTCAATCAGGTAATTGCGATGCTGAGATTGATTCGATATCTCAACAGCTTATGAGCCTGTTCGGCATATCATATGAGGTTGGACTAATTTTGTGAATGTTCGGTGTGCAGTAAAATAAGTATTTCATACGGGTAACATTTTTATGCCTTTTAGATTCGAAATCCTCTAGAACTTGCTGACGGAAAATTGTTTTCTTTATTGTGGAAGCAATATTATTCATACGGCACACCATTTGAGCTCTTTGATGGCGCAACAGTTTTAACGCAAATTGCAAGTGCTGTAAGTTTGTTACCACTTTGCTAATCATAACATTTAACTAATAACTGAACACCAGTTAAAGTCATAATCGTTTGAAATTTGGCTCAATGGTACCGATATGATATTGAAGGCTGAGCATCATTTTGGGATTCCGTCATCAATGCTGATGCAATGGGAGAACATACCTGAAGAGAAAACGCTCTGTCTCTTCACCAAAGTTTTCATATCACGCATATATGAATGTTATAAGGTTACTTCCGCTGCAGTCATTATACAACGTGCCTTCCGACGATATCGCAGTACCTTAAAAGTGAGTTATATTCCTCATAAAATAGCAGAAGAGATATAAGCTGCTGTACAAGTATTTTCAATGTTTTCTATCGGTTTCACCAGTTTTTATTCAAGAAAAGTGACTTCAACGGGAACAAGAATTCAGTAAATTATAGAAATAAAAAATGAGCCGAGTAATTATGCAAGGTTATCAGTCTCAGTTTTATTGCAAGTGGGACGAGAGGAAATTTTGTGTAAAGTGAATGACAAGGTAAGTCTTACTCACTTGTACTCCTAAACGTCTTACAGACCATTTTCCAGGTACATACACCAGATCGGTTGATGGAGTCACTCCGGATAATAACTAAGGAAGATTCGAAGTTATTAAAGGCTTCATTCACAATACAGGTGAGTATGATACTAGAGGTTTTTTCAGAGCAGCACAAAACTTATAATCAAAATCAGTATTTCAGTCGCAGGTATACATGCAATTGATGAAGCATTCACATTTAAAAGAATACAACATAAGGACAGTATGGTGAAAGAAGAAAACTATTATGACATTACAGTTGCTAAGTTTGAAAACTTGTTAACATTTGATCATTTTTTAAGTGTTTTGTTTGCCACTATTTTTAGCGGTACTTTCGTGGGTGGATTGCACGACGACTTTACCAAAGGATGAAGTGTGATAAGGTTTTGCAAGAACGAGAAGCAAAAGTAGTTATTATACAGGTATGATGTAGATACCTTCTATTTTTAACGAGTGTTTGTGGAAATCACATACTGCATGTATGAAATAGACCCGCGCTAGTGTTCTCGATCATGCCCAATGGTTTATGCAAGTGATATTTGTGGTGCCTGAAATATTGTCAGCTTTATTATTGAAGGCTATGTGCTTTGTTATTTTCTTATTTCCAATTAAACTTTCAGAAATTTATTCGTGGATGGCTTGCACGACGACTTTACCAAAGGATGAAGTGTGACAAAACCCTGCAAGAACGGGAAGAAAAAGCAGTTATCATACAGGTATGTTACGTATACGGTTGTATATAGATACTTTCTATTTTTAACGAGTGTGTGTGGAAATCATATGCTGTATGTATGAGATAGATCCGCGCGAGTATTCTCGACCTTACTGAGCAGTTTATGCAAGTGATATTTGTAGTGCCTGAAATATTGTCAGCTTCATTATTGAACGCTATGTGCTTTGTTATTTTCGTATTTCCAATTGAACTTTCAGAAATTTATTCGTGGATGGCTTGCACGACGACTTTACCAAAGGATGAAGTGTGACAAAACCCTGCAAGAACGGGAAGAAAAAGCAGTTATCATACAGGTATGTTACGTATACGGTTGTATATAGATACTTTCTATTTTTAACGAGTGTGTGTGGAAATCATATGCTGTATGTATGAGATAGATCCGCGCGAGTATTCTCGACCTTACTGAGCAGTTTATGCAAGTGATATTTGTAGTGCCTGAAATATTGTCAGCCTTATTATTGAAGGCTGTGTGCTCTAATGTTTTCTTATTTCCAATTGAACTTTCAGAAATTTATTCGTGGATGGCTTGCAAAAAAGTTTCGCCAGAAATTATATGAACAGAATATGAGGAAAAGAGAAAATGCATCAATTATCATACAAGTGAGTGTCTATTGGTACACTATTGATTGTGCATTGTCGAAACTATAGATCATTCAGTCCGAATTATGGATTTTTATTGATTGCGAGATAATTTTTAGAAACACTTCCGTTTTTGGTTGGCGCAGAAATGCAAAATGCAAAATAGAAAGATTTTGCAAAAGCGGGAGAATGCAGCACGCGTCTTACAGGTAACCTTAAAGATGTGTGAGTTTTTAATTAACACAAATATTCAACATGATTAAGAAAAGTAGAGGTTAAAAGTCTGTACGGAGTAATGAACAGCAGGAAAGCTTAAGAAATTTTGGTTTTTTAAACTAGCCAAATAAACATTTGCATTTTTCTTTTCCATGAGAAGTTGCAAAATTTTAACTTGTAGAGGAATATACGTGGATGGTTAGCACGACTGCACTGTCGAAATTTGCTGCACGAAATGTTTTCATATAGGCTCAACAGTGCTGCAGTCACGCTGCAGGTAGTGTTGTGCTCACATCTTTACATTTACATGTTGCATATCTTGAGCTTCAAGCTTGTTATGGTTTGAATGCAGATGGTAGGATCTGGAGCTGCTGTTTTTCCAATCATAAGTCGTGTTAGCATTTAAAGCATGTGGCAGGGTAATGGGTAAAAACTACCTCAAAATACGATATTAGGGAGCCGTACGTAAACAGGAATATACAGCAGTCACTTTTCAAATTATTGGACATTGCTTTTTTTGACAGCTTCGATCGTATTTTCAACTTTATATGTTTAAAATTTTTTATTTTTCATGTATTGACAAGTTTAAATCTGAGAAAAAGTCCGGTAGATACAGAAATTTGCATCCTTATAGCGATATTTGCGTGGGTGGATAGCACGAAGAAAATACCAGATAATGAACTCGAAAGAAGTGATTTTTCATGAACGAGAAAATGAATTTACTGTACAAGTGAGCGTTTTAGAATAATGTAACAGGTTGAGTCGCAAGCAGTCATTTTCTTCCAAGTCTAAAAATTACTTTTGCGATGTCTCGTGTACGTTCTTGCAATCGTTTTCTCCCAGAACTTTCCAGACTTTCTAATGCTTATTATTACACTTTAATGCTTTAGTTTATGCGAATGAAAATAACATAATTAGCAAGAGATTTGCAGAATTCCACTCATGTCAGAAAATGCTCAACTGATGAAGTTGAGAGCAAAATACATGGATGCAAAGTTGTCGATAGATCGGAATTGTTACGGATATTGCGTGGACTAAGAAGGCAACATAATCATTTGCGGATGAGACGTCAAAAGTTTTTACAAGCTGTCGAGGTATTAATAGCAAAGATGACATTTTCTTCTGGTTTCAGCGACCTTTATACAGCAAGTATTGCAGGATAAAATCAAATATGCAATTTTGATTAAAGCAGAAAGAGATCGACGCATAAAAGCTGCCGTAATAGTACAGGTATTTTTTTCTTAACAAAGTAGTTCGGTAATTATAAACGGAATTCAGATGCGCTAAATTTTTTAACGACGCAAAATTTTCAGACATGGTGGCGTGGGTGTCTTCTTCGCAAACGTCATGCAGCAGTTTATAATAAAATAACTGCGAGTCGTGTCGTTCGTCAAGAAGCACTGTCGAATGAGGAACGGTCTGAGCTAATGCAGCCAATCATGAATCGCGTGATGAATGCAATGGAGAATTTGAACTCAAAGCACCTTTACATTCGTTACAGAGCTGCTGAAGTATTGCGTTAGTTTTTTTTTTGTTTGTACTTATTTAGATTAGTAGGAGTAATACCTTAATTGTCACTATTGGCGCGAGCTGATTTCCTTTTTATTACTTTCATGAAATGTTTTAGAGAAATTTGTTGGCTTGTCAGAACTGTGCGCTCAGTATGTGTTCAATAATAGCGGTCTGGAATGTATTTTGGATTCCTTGGACGGCTGCAATCGTGGTGTTGGATCAACTGAAGTGGTGGTTCCTCTTTGCTCCATCTTACGGAGCGTACTGAAGGTTTTTAACTTTATTTAAACTTTCATTCAGCATTCAAATTTGTTTTAATTTCAAAGTAAACAACGTTTGTGTGCCACATATCTCCCAAGAAGACGAAAGCATAGTTATAGTTTATAAATATTCGAAGAAAGCTCGACGAGAAACGCCGACAAGACATTATCAAACAGTGTTATCATTTCATGTTAGCATTTCACAGAGTTCCAAATGTGGTGACCGATTTAACCGCAGTTGTAATAGCATTAAGTGGGAACAACGAACAAGTGAGTTATAAAATTTTTGCTATTTTAGTGATGTGCGAGACTAATTTGCATATAGTAAACTGCAAATAATAAGTTTGTGAACTTGCATATACCCATCCTTTGTCATCCTTATGAATTGCTGTTGCCGCTGTAAGCTAATTTAGCAACACAAGTTCGTAAAATTTCTTCTCATTATGAACAAACTAATTTATAATTATTTTCAGCATAAAAAAGCGTCCTATTTCGTTGCGGAGTTGACAAAGCGGTTTGCTAAATTGTCAGCATCTGATGAGAGAGTTGTTGCACTCCAAAAGCTCCAGAATTTTTTGCAAAATTAGGAAAAACAGAACTGTGTTACTTGTTTTGTATCTCCTTTTTGTATGAACACGTCACTGTAATGTAGAAAGCGAATTGATTTCTATTAGTTTTTGAAATTTCAGCATAGCCAATGACTTCATTCGATATAAATAGAAATAAAGCTCTTTCTGAAGTCCTGTATTTCATCATGTTTTGTTTATCCTGTTTATTCATATTACGTCTTGCAAGCGGTATGCTTTCACCGTACTTTAACAACTCGTAACAAGAGTGTTATTGTGATTTGGAAAACCATTCAATATTATCTCAGTATTATTGCAACTCTAGAATGCATCTTTTCAATGTAATTTTCTTCGCACTTTGTTTATCTATGTGTCATGTTTTAAAGCAATTAACTTCATTGAGACACTTTTGATTGTTATGTCTGAAATTATTTTGGATCAAAACTCAGGTGTGAGGATTATGCGTGATTTAGTTCTACTTACCTCCTCAAATCAAATTCATATATTAGGTCTAAAGTGAAGGGTTTTGAAAGGCAAAGCACTGCATTTGTGATCATTTAAGTGCTAGTTCTTCATGAGTGAACTTAACTCACTACTGATATTAACTTAACAGAAAATATATTAGGATTGCTTGATTAAAAACATTAATAATCAAAGTATATTTGCTGACATAGAAAAATGTTTCGTTACATGCAATTTCGAATTTGTGTAAGTGGTAGGCCATGCGATTTCCTGGAAAAACAAAAGAGAGCTGAAAGCAGAATTCTAAAGTATTTCCCACTGCTGTATCGTTTCATTTTTTTTTGTTTTATTTACTGCTCTTCATTACAATTCAAGTTCTTGAAAACTACCCGGACGGCAGTTCCTGACTGCTTTAATTTTTGAATATATCAAAATGGATGGGTTGGCTCGTAGTGAACACCTAATTGGTAGATTTTTTTAGAAGCTCTAAAATAAGAAATTGATATCATCATGACCGTTTGATATTTTGCAAATGCCAAGATAATATTCTATTGATGAAACTAAAAACAAGACTTCGTGTGCCTGCCTCAATCGATCCGATCTCGAGAAGCATTGATGTTTACGGTGAGTTCGGTTAGGCTGGTTATGTTTTTTGTTGATATGTGTTTAATTCAGAGCAAAAAATTTATCGTTAATAGGTGGATACAAAGTTATTAAATGAAAAAATAGTCCATTCATTCGATTACTTTCGCTGCATAGCTAACTTCTTTTTCAGTCGCTTGATGTCCTCTACCAATGCTTGCAGTCTGAAATTAATTAATTCCACTCAATTTTTATTCTATCCCAAGATGTGAGCAGTTATGTATTGCATCTATCATATCGTTACGTGGTCGTATCAATTTTGGAAAGGCCTAAGTGTTACACTGTTTTATATTCAATTTTTATTCCCCTCAATTGCTTGATTTCATATTTAATTTATTTTTGTTTTCTGAATTAATCCATTAGTCTGATTGGAGACATTCTACTACTATCAAGCATGCTATTGTTATTCAAAAAATCTCATTATTTCTTTACATAGTTCTTCCCGAAAAAAACTTCAAACAGCTTTCTTTATTACAGCTTTGATAACAACAGACGTGGTGAGCCTACCGCCTACGTACGTTAGTTTTCAACGAGTATTGTACGTATAAATTAGTTTTTCGAGTCTATTATGGTTTAAACTAAAGTTATGAATAAGTTGGAAGGTATACTCATTCGGTCTGAAATCAAGCTTATCATGCTTTGACACTCGTTTCAATTGCATTCTGGATCTTTTTTCACCTTTACTTCTAAGCTGCAATTAAATTTTATGTGTTCATTGTTGCAATATAATGAAAATTACCGTGTCAATCAATAAATCAATCTTCTAACATTTTAATTTTGTGGTAAATCAATAAGAAATCTAAAAACAATACCGATGAAAACTTCCTGAAATCTTGTGGCAACAACTCTTTTGTTTTCGTTCTTCGGGGCGATGTTTGTTTTGCCACTCTCCTCAGTCTCGATTCTTGAGAAACGATTCGAAATAAGGAATATGTGTGGGATTGATTTAAAAGTTACTTTTTAATATTTACATATTAGAGGAAGAATGAGTGATTAGTTTTATTAAGTTATTAAAAAATTGAACATGATGAAGTTTTTAATCTTTTCAATTTCGATTTTAAAAATTTGATGCTTTCCTAATAATTACATTAAATTCTTTAAAAAATTAGTCAAATTTTTAAAAAATGATAAAATAACAGGACTATCAAGACATATTTGCTAATCACATACTACAGAATGTTGTTTATGCGACTTATTTCTTGATGTTTAATTTTGCAATGGTATTTCTATCGTAGCATTTCAAACGAAAAAAAAAAAGATTCATAAATCAATTCTTTCCTTTCTTTTGACAAAATTTAGATTATTGGATCTTCAAATCCTCCGTTTCCTTTAGTTTTACCTGTCTGACGCTCTAGGCGTTCGTCATAACCGTTCTTCCTCTTCGATCGTTTATCTTTTCGATTTCTTTCTACAATCGGTGATGACAACGAATTGTAATTCATTGCACTTAGTCTTGCAATTTTATCTTCTAATTCTTTGATTATATTTGCTGAGTTCGAATCTATCCTTGCAGACATTTTGCTCCCACTTTTCTTCAACAATTCCTCAGCAACATCTTCCTCATCTTTTTCAATTAATCCTGCCATCTCTCTTAACTCCGATTGTTTCCTTTTTCTTTCTTTGTATTCCAAATAATCCAGCAAAAATTGCGCAACCTTAACTTCACTTTAAAGTAAATATTCTAATGCAACAATTTCACATTTTCAAACTATGCACTTTTTCCATAAGGCTCTTAATCTTTCATATTCAAATTTTAAACTGCTCAATACAATTATGAACAAACTTGTTTCATGTCATAACGATCATCCGGATTTTGCTCCCAGCATTTTTGCATAAGAAAAAACATACTCTTCGGACAACGTACAGGTCGATCTAATCGAGTACCACAACCTACCTGTAATTTTACTAATATCGAATTTGATTATTACATTCGATTAACTCTTTCAAAACATTATCGCTAGCTAGAAGAATAATTTGTACGTGTTTGTTTACTTACGCGCTGTCGTACTTCCATATGTGTAAGGCCTTTGTAAGGCTCGTCTCCATCAGTAAACACTTCCCACATGAAGATACTGTACGAGAAGACATCACTTTTTTGCGTGTAAACCAATGCTGCAATTGTTTCCGGCGCTGTCCATTTAATTGGAATTTTCCTACCCTTTTTCATCTTATACTCACTGCCAATACGTGACAAACCGAAATCAGAAATTTTCACCTGAAAAAAAAAATTTGAATTTCGTTCCTCTTTAAATCTCTCTTCTATTCTTCATCAACTACTTGTCACTAATACACGAAATAACAGCAAAATGTTGAATTGAAAATTTTGAAAATGTCGAACAGACTGAAATACTTATGTTCTTCATTGCTTTCTTAGATCACATAGATTAGATGATAAATACTTAAGATGAACATTTTTGAGAATTTTTTAATGGTAATTTCCGAGCAGTGTTATCCAAAAATTAACTATCATTTTTCAATTTCTTTATTTGTGTGAAGTTAATTACGATTTTATCTTCTGTATAAAGTATATTTCTGGATGCAATATCACGGTGGATGCAACTATTTTCATGTAAATATTGCAATCCTTTTGCTGTTCCATAGCACATATTTATTATTTTTTCTTTAAGTGAAATTTTATTTTGATTTTGTTGTAAATATGTGTAAAGTGAGCCACCGACAACCTGAAATTTACCTGAATATTGGTTACGGATGGTAATCTTTGAAAGTTTGACCCAAAAATTTGTTACTTTATCAGAGAGACACATTAATGTAATGATAAAAATAAGCCAACCAATTCAAGGATTATCAACAGAGGACATTTCATAACAGCAATGCCATGGCATTTGATCACGTTGCAGTGATCGAACAGACGCATCAGACGTGCTTCATGCATGAACTCGTAGTAGATTTTCGTACCGATGCTCTTACACTCTTCTTTCGGTGTAAGTCGAACCTATCAACATCTTTAATCTCTTTAACCAAATAATCATAATTTCATCAAACTTCCTGCCCAAACGGTTCGGATAATAATTTATAAGCAACAATGGTGAGAGAATCTTCTGTAATTTCATTGTTCTGTTTAGTTAATATATTTAGTTTTGCTTTTTAAAATTACCTTTTTGATAGCAAATTTTTGTTTTGTTAATCCGACAGTAACTTCGCCAAGATACACTGAAGCAAATTCTCCTTCACCCAATAATTTATCCATTTTAATATCTTTATGATGGAATTCCCACGGCATTAACTGAACACCGCGGATAAGTACGCTCTGTTGTATCTGAAAAAATGAAATTTTGATATTTACTGATTTTCAGTACAAAATACAGGATGTGATATTCCACCATCAATAGAATGCATCACCGATGTACACTTACGTCGGGATGTATCGGTCGTTTCTCTTTGATATAATCATCGATCAGTTCCTTAATAGATTCATACTTGAGCTTCTCGTCTATAAACCATTCAATTTTATCGTCTTTCCTCTTTTCACGATGAATTCTTACATGCTTAACCTGAAATATATTTTAGTAGCTAAAAATTGAATTAGACTAAACATATCTTTGAATCAAAAGATTCAAAAATATGTTTACAAAAATTAAAATAAATTAAAATTCTTGAAATTAGTAGCAGAAATTTTGAGATGACTAACTTGCTGCGGTTTTTTGCTCGTTTCTACTGATACGATAATTGCGAACTTTTGCTCTTTTGGTAATCGTGTACGACGAATAACAAAATCTCCAATCTGAACTTTCCGAAACTTCAATTCATGAGAGTGAAGGCATAAGACGGTATAGAAGAACTCAAGAATACATGAGATTACTGTAAATAATTTTCAAGATGATGAATCAATACAAATTTAACCTCAGAAAGAATAAAGCATAAATCATCCGAAGATATGAAACCGTGAAAAAACGGATGGTTATCAAGTTCATTCGGAATATCCTCTTCGTTTTCCGTATTCATATCCACCAACACATACTCCTGATCTTTTGATATTTCCTCTATTTCATACTTATCTTTTTCAGTTTCTATTTTGCTTTTCTCCTTAGTCACTTCTACTTTATCTTTCACAATACTTTCTTTAGATTCTCTCATCTTTTTGTTCCCTTCTTGCGTGCTGTAAAGAAGCGGTATATCAGGAAGATTACATTACAGTAGTAGCTACAGTAATTACAGTACAGTAACGCTTCAACCAACTTGACTTTTAACAACTTTGAAACATACGTCATTAACCGATAGTTGGTAAATACTAATTTCCACTTTTACAACCGCACAGTTTTATTGCACTTAACAAAGAATTAAATTTTGCAGTAATTCTTCCTTATTATACTATTCAATCATTTCAGGAAAAAAATTTTGCGAACTATGCAAATGAAGAACGGCAAAATTCAAAATATAAATTTGTTAAGAGATACTCCACAGCACTTTTCAAAAATTCCTATGTTTTATTTGTATGACAAAAATAGTCGAATGAGAAGAATATTTCCATCCGCCCAACCATTTATAAACAATGTTTTTTTTTCGATAAATTTCCTAATTTTCTCAACCGATCGGAAGTTTGAATAATTTAAATCTAAAAAACTATGACTTTTAAAAGAGAAACTAGCATTTCAATTAAAAGAATTGAAGGAGGAAAGAAGAGACGAAGAAAGGAATTTCAAAAAAATGAGGAGGCAGTAAAAGTATTATCAGAAATTTGTCGTTTAAATGCTGCAATTGATATGGAAGGTCTAAAATTGAATTGAATTGAATTATTGCCACTGTAATTTGGCAAATGTTGAAAATTTCAAATTCGGATATTTGCTAAAAAATACATTTTCGTGCTCCAAATTCAAATTTAATTTTTTTTCTACAGAACTTTCTTTTGAATTGTTAATTTCTTCCAGATTTCAGCGATTTAAGAAAAAAAGCAAAATTTGATGACAACCACAGAGCCAAGCATATGGGAAAGTACGCTTGCGCTGCTTTGTATTTCTGTGGTATGTTCGATTTAAACCTCACTTACTCATCTTTTGTCCAATCATAGTGCGGAACATTGAACTCTAAATTCCTGAATTGTTCATAAATTAGTGATTTTTATTTTCCAAAAGTTAGTTACTAAATTATCTGCGAGCAAACAATTTAAATATTTAAAAAACAAAAACTATCAAAATAATCAATAATATCCTTTTATTTAAAATTGAGCGACCAAATCCTGCGGCAGCCAGTTAATTACTTCGTAATATTACCTTGACAGAATAGCATTTTACATAATACCAATGTTTTTTGCAGGTATCAGTATTCGGATTTCTCGGCAATGGTTTATCTCTTCATATTACAATCACAAATTCACATTTTCAAAATGCTTATGGCACTCTTCGTAGTGCAGTTTTATTATGTAATATACAAACAATATCAGTTATACTGTTATGGGGCGCTGTTGTCTTAATAACGTAATAATTCTTATTATTGTATTTTTGGAAATTAGAATTGATCTGACCGTATTCACCTGATAACTTCCACCATTTTGATTTTAGTGATTCTCGAGAATTAGCCTCACCGACATATTTTATTGCCTTAATACCTGGATGTTTGGCAAATGTATCCCTTTATGGATCGGTGTTGCTGAATTTCCTAATTTCAATGAATAGATACTGTGCATTTGCATATCCTCTACAATACCAAAGTTTTTGGTCGATAACGAAAGCTCGCAGAGCAGGAATTAT
Source organism: Litomosoides brasiliensis (assembly GCA_013365375.1). Taxonomy (NCBI): domain Eukaryota; kingdom Metazoa; phylum Nematoda; class Chromadorea; order Rhabditida; family Onchocercidae; genus Litomosoides; species Litomosoides brasiliensis. The sequence continues at coordinate 151,592 of JABVXW010000100.1, read as the reverse complement.
CGTCTATTGCCTCGGATTTTTTCCATGCATTCCAAGCATTTTTGGTAATTAAATTATTTTCAAAATGTTTTTAATTGCTGAACAGTCAGTGAAACATATCGTAGTTCAGAATTAAAAATTTCAGTATACAACATTTACAGAACCATGCACTCTTATCTTTAATACGAAATTGGATTTCCGTTGGAGCTATAGCAACACGGATTGTGGTTTCATAAATTCGTTATTCAACACAACCTTTACCTCTTCCGCATTGATCATAACAGGATGCATCGATTTCATAACATTTCTAAGGATTAGAAATCACAGTAAAGTTACGACTCTTTTCTAGTATTTTATTATTAGCAATTAAGGCTTCTGCATATAATTGATAATAAATACTTGAAATTTGGCATATTTTCTGCTTAAAAATTCTGATTAATGTATTTGGAAGTAGAACTGATTGAATGGATATATTTTTTAACATTTAACAAATTTCACTTGAAATTTCAATGAAATGTTCCACTATGTAATCTATCGGTTTTTCTTTCAGTCCAAAAGAATAAACCGATTGAGAGCGATCTCTGATAACCACAAACATGACGTATTCTTTTTCAAGCAGGCAAGTAGACAAATGTGGTAATTATTGGATGAATAATTAAATTAAATAAGTAAACACTCCAAATGCAGCAGCAATGAGATGTGCTGAAAAGTGTAAAATAATTTACTTAGCAATAAGTAACAACTTACTTACTTATCTATTTTTAGTCTTGCATTAGTGGACTTATGATGCTCATATCAGCCCTGATCTTCAGTGTTAGCCAACAATTTCTCACCAATAAATGGGCTTTATTTGTTGTCACAACAATTGATTGGGAAATGGCGCATGTCTTAGATGGGTGAGAAGTTTTGTTAAATTCAAAAAATAACTTATTTTTCCTCACATCTTTATTGCCACAGTTGAATTGCATCGCTCAGAACACTTAAAGAAAAGACAAAAAAAGCGGCTTTGTCATGAAGCTCATTGAGTAAATATGTTGTAAGAATACAAAATTTGCTTTCAGGTTTGTTATATTAATCTTCAACTGATATTTCGCATGAACACTTTTACGAAAGAGAAGTAGCAGTTTTCTGATTTTGCTAAAAAATTGAATTAAATTTCAATTTGTTTCGTCACACTCACTCTTAATCAGATGTTCCACTGTTTGCTCGACGTAATTCCGATAATAATAAGCAAATTGTGATAATTTGAACAGTAATATTTCAAACGCGAAAGTATTGATAGCACAGAGAATAAATATTATTTTAATTGAATTTTCTTCTAAAAGAATAAAGAGTGTTCGTGTTGTGCTGCACCGCTATATTCTAAGTATGCTATCTCTGAAAGTTTTAGATTAAAAGACTAAAAATTTAAGATTATTCTTTAAGCTATAATTTTTGAATGTTTTCATAAATGTTTAAATTCAATTGTGCATTACTCGTATTGCGTTGTTGAGAGAAATAAAAATAATTAAAAAGTTCAGAAAGTCTTCATTACAATGAAATTTCACTTCATTTCTCTCCTCACAACAATAACATAATTTTTAACATTTCATTTTTATGATTTTTTTTCATCGATTAATACATTCAAATTTTGTGCTTAACAATCTCACTTCATTGCAACGTTAGCTTTTCTTGTCATTAATGATGTACCTTCGTTTGAGTTGCAAAAGAGAAGCTGAAATGCAAGAAAAATTCTGTCGTTAGAATGAGGAATATCAACGTCCGTTGAAGTCGTCAACACTCCAATGTTCTGTTTACAACTTCAATTCCAACGATCTGTTTTCATTCAGTTGAAATGGAATGAATCATTGCAGCAGCTGAGATTCATAGATCAAAAAGGGATAAAATGAAGTTGTAAAATATGCACTCGAAGAAATTGATAAGCCATTTCTCAAGTATGACTAAACGTCATCAAATCTTGTCCTTTCTCCATCTCTTTCGTCCATTTCTTCAACTTTCTTCATTTCCTCCCTCTCCTTATCTTTTTTTCTCTCTTTTCTCCTTTCAGATAAATTTTTTTAATCAATTCATCGTCAATTTCACACTTCTAATTTTTCGACAAAAGAGAGAAGTTATAGTTGTGGGTGAAGGTAGAAAGTTTTGTTTTATAATAAACATCCCTTTTAGGCATTAAAATTTTAGGTCCTTTTTTTGCCATTTTAAAATTTTTTGGAAGAAAACATTTGAGGGAAGCATTTAGAAGGAAAGAAAAAATCAAACAGAGCGATGAAAATAGAAAAGGAAGAGATTCATTTTTCTTCCTCCTCCTTCTCCTCTAAAAATCCCTTTATATTTCTCATCAGATGAAGTCTTGGCCTTGGCTGGAAAAATCTATGTTTTTCAAACTACCTCCTTCTTCCCACTGGCCAAAGATGGAAGAAGGGTAGATGAAGCCTTCTTCTTAATAAAAGCAAAAATCGATGGGTGGCAACGTTAAGTTTAGGCTGGTCGTGTCCTTTGTTGTCATTCTTATTTCCTACTAATAATCAAATGAATTGAGTTGGAAAGTGAAGAGAGAGAGAGAAAGAAGAAAAGAGGAGAGTTAAAAAAATGGAACAAAGCGGTAGTTATTTTAATAGCGATCATGGCACGACAAATATTACAACAACTAATAGTACTACTGCTGCTGCTACTACTACGGATTCTAATACTAATACTTCACGTGTTATTCGTATTTTGGGCTATGAATATCAACGTGATCTGGTTATTGCCAGGTTATTTTATATCTTTTATTTTGCCTCATTTGGCTCATTGTTCCCATTGTTGGCTGTTTATTTCAAGCAACTTGGGTTGAATGCTTCACAAGCGGGTATTTTACTTGGTGTACGACCATTGGTTGAATTTGCTGCACGTCCGTTTTGGAGCAGTTTTGCGAATAAATTCAGGAAGGTGAATAATTATATTTCACATTTCAATTGCTATTCACGTGTATTTTTCAAATTTAAATTTAACAATGATAATAACACATCTAGTAATATCCAATAATTAAAATTTAGGTGAAATTATTGCTTACAAAACGGCAGTGTTAATAATAACATCAATAATAATAGCAATAATAATAATGACAATAATAATAACAATAGTAATAATAATAATTAATAATAATAATAATAATAATAATAATAATAATAATAATAAATAATAATAATAATTAATAATAATGATAATTAATAATAATAATAATAAATAATAATAAAAAACTGGAGAACTCATGGAGATTACTTTGAAATTGTTAGTTTCAATAATAATTTAGATTACTTCAGTCAGAAAATCAGTTCAGGCATTTCTTCTGTTTTAAATTTAAGATTTTTTTCACATATTTAATTTTTCATTCTACGAGACTTCCTTACTTAGTTTTCATGCCATTACAATGGAGCATTTTATCGCAGTTTCCATAATGCCGAAAGCTCTCTCTCTTCCTCTCTCCGTTAATCAACATTTCTACCCTTCGAAATTTAATTACGAAATAAGAAAATCCCAACAAAAGTTTAATTTCTTTCCGTCAATCCATTTACCTAAAACTTTCGAAAATAAAATCAAAATTTGTCCACTTGTTTTTTTAATCAAATTTCAGAAGGAAGTTTTTATTATTACATGCATTTAATAAGGAATTTCTTAATTATGCAATAGAAGTAATAAAGAAAGATTCATATTACTTTAAAAGCTGCCGCCACTTAGGATTTAATTCGAAAATTTAAAAAATTTTAAACGCAAAACTTTTGCTTAATTGCAGGGAAAATTGCTGTTAGAATTTTCGTTGGCGTCATTTATCATATCAACGTTAGCTATTGGGTTTGTTCAGCCATTGACACCGTACTGCGTAGTGAAACCGGTAAATTTGACAACAAAATGTCTGTTCCTTGAACCGGCTGGACAGACTATTCGGGGTGGTGCATTGGGTTACCTGAAAAAAGCAACCGGAATTGGCCGTAAAAAGCGCGATACCTCTCGTAAGAATTACATTTGATACCCAATGATAATAATAGTACGAAAATGATTTAAAACTCAAATCTAACCTCATTTCAACTGTACACTTCTTAGACCTTATGTCTCAGTAAGGAGCGTTAATGCAAGATTTTTAATTGAAAATTATTTGGTATGCTTACTTTAACAACAAAAATTATTCACTTTATTTGGATTTTGTTCTCGAAAACTTTTTCATAAAATTTTCTTAAGAAAGAATTACTATAATTACAGCCATCCTTGAAAAAATCATTGATCTCAGCTCTTACAACAGGGAAGATGACGTCGTACCGGGTATTTCACCACTTGGTTTAACAAAAGATAAGGTTAATGATATATGCATTACTATCATCAATTAATAAATTAACCTTGATAAGCTTACTGTACAATAGAATGTGATACACAGTAGACGCATACTGTAGGTTACAGTCATCATAAATTTCAGTAAACAAGTCGTAATTCTTTATGGCATTATATATTAGTGTTGACAGTACATTGGTTGACAAACAAATGTTTAACCTTGCAAGTTTATTTTTCCTTTAATACCAACCAAACTTTTGATTAAATTACAGGTATGCAATTACGACGAAGATTTATACGGTGTTTTAGTTAGTCCACCGCACAGTACGCGAGTTTATCGTAAGCCAGCTGTGGAACAAGTAAGTTTATATCTTCGCTTAATTTTTGTTACGCTGTAAAGCTTTTATGGGAAAAATTTTTTTAAATGTAAAGCTAACATTCAAAATGATCGAACAAAATAATCGAATTATTTCTTCCCTTCGTATTGCTGTGGTTTTTTTAATAAATCAAAAAACTTAAAATAATTTAAACTATTCATGCTGCTATTATTTATTTTTAATACAAACTAATCGAATGATTGAAAACTGAAATTATCAGTTAATTAATTAGATTATAAGAATTTCATCTCACCTGTTTTAGAGATAAAAATTTTATAATTTTATGATTTGCTTAATGAATTTTTAGGTTTACCTTCTCCTCCTGCTGCTTATTATTTTGGGTGAATTTTTCAGTTCACCAAGTCTTGCTTTAGCAGATAGTGTTACACTAACTTACGTTTCGGACAATCCAAAACAGGTATTATAGTATCCAAGTTTTCATTTATCAACTTACTAACAATTATTGATAATGATAATAACAACGTACATGCAAATTTTTATAATAACCTCAACTCTCTGTAATGATGCATATTAATGAGCCGAACACTTTCCGATTTTTCATTTTCTAATATTTTGAAAAAAATTTTCCAAATTGATTTATCATACACTGCACAGTTCATTTGTCTCTTATCGCACATCTGAGAATGTGAGAGAGGGAGAGTTTTTTCTAGTTTGGTACAATTCGACTTCTTGGAAGCTTTGGCTGGGGTTTGGCAATGTTTATTATGGGTATCGGTTTAGACTATTCGGAAACTTTCCGGAACCATCCATGTCCAACGAGGAATACCACCGAAAAGAACTATACGTTATGCTTTGTTGCATATTCACTATTCATGCTTGCTGCAATGCTTGTTGGTAAAAGCATCAGTTGCAATTTTAATAAAAATTGAGAAAAAATTTTCAAAACTATTTTCACTTCAAAAAAATCTCAGAACTATTCCTTTTTCATTTTATCAGTTCTTTTTAAATGTAATTTAAATCGAATTAGAAATTTAAAAGAAATTTGCAAAGGCTGATTGTTTAAAAGCAATAAAATTTTGTTAGCTACACAATTTCGCTTTGGTAATGAGCAACGTCCGGATGAAGCAGCGTGTACGGTAATTGAAACGCGAATTGATGAAATTGCACCAGCGGTAGCAGAAAAAGCTCGAGTGAGACAGTTACAGGTATGGCTTAAGAGTACTCTTATTAGAAGAAATTAATTTCTATTATTTTCATCATTTCTGCAAAGTTACCAATTCTGTGACAGGAAAATAAATCACTCATTTATCTTATCACCGATAATTTCTTATCAATTATCTTATTACAGTTAGACCAGTCACAAGATAATGCACAGTGGATTCCAACTATCAAAGCATTGTTACGTGGCCATACTGCATTTTATTTATTGGCTGTTACGACGATCGGTTTTGGTGCGGGAATTATTTTTGCCTTTCTCTTCTGGCATTTACAGGTAGATTTGAGGAAAGAATTTTTCGTTTTATTCATTTCAAAAAATTCGAATAATAATTCTTTCAGTGTATACAATGTTTTTTTTTCTTTTTGTTAGAGGAAGGTCTGATGTGAAACTAAGACGTACACGTAAAATGCGTGTAATATGGAAATATCACTGAATAAATTTTAATGTACTTAGCGTTTACACAGAAAATACAATCTGAAAAGTTATTTAACTTTATTAAATTGAGTGAAATTTAACGTTTACATACTTGGTGAACCAATATTTTTACTTAGAAATTGTATATTTTGCTAATACAATTGAAATTTAATTTATTTAAGAATTTATCCAAAAAGCTACCAACTTGTAGTTCTATGCAGTTTTTTCAAGTAATATAAATTTTGACGACTATTGCAGGATTTTGGCGGTTCACCAGTTCTGTTTGGTGTTGCATCGGTAGTAAATCACGGAACTGAAATTGCTGCACACTTCTACTGTTTTCAATTTATCAATAAATTTGGCCATATTAAGGTTAATTAGACAGATAGAGCAGGCATAATTATAACATTTTAAAAATAAATTATTAAGTAATTAGAATTAGAATGAATTACAAAAAGTTTTAATTGTAAAAGTGTTAATGACAAAATATTGAATAATTACTAAAATAAAATGAAAAGTAGAAAATAATTAAAATTGAGCAAAAGAATTACAACAAGAGGTTAGTGACAAAACAAATCATCGTACTTTTAATTTCAACCGTAATCTGAAAATGGTACTGTACCTTTCTTGTAATTTTACAAAATATTTTATTTATTGCTTTAATTTTCAGTTAATAGATATTTGCCTATTAGCTAATATAGTTCGTTTCTTCATAATTAGTTTACTCACAAATCCATGGATGGTACTTCCGTTACAAGCATTACAAGGTTAGTTGATTTTAATTTTTTACCTTTTTATTTTAGCATTCCAACACATTTAATTTAATGAGTTTTATGAAATGAGTTTTATGAAATGCTTAATTTAATTTAATGAGTTTAATGAGTTTTATGAAATGCTTTTAATTTATGGTTTTATAACTTTTTTGCTCTATGCCAAGTGATTGATTGCTAAAATATGAGAAGAAAATTTAAGGTCTAACTTTGGCAACAGCATGGGCTTCTGCATCATCCTACATTTCTCTGATCGCTCCATCACAACTGAAAAGAACAGCACAGACTCTTCTAATGCTTCTATATCACGGGATCGGAAAAGGATTTGGAAGTATCATTGGTGGTTGCATTATTAAATCTGTCGGTAAAATTCTTTACACAAATCATTTTATCAATGAGATCAGTTGAATTATCCATCATATGATAAGAATTATTATTGTCACCTAATATCACTACGTCGTTGACATTATAATTAAAGCCTTCAAAACAACAATATATATATACAATTCAAATTACTTTTACTCCAATTAATTCATTATTTCAGGCACACGGCTAACATTTCAAATTTATTCGGTTATTGCAATACTCGTCTTGGGTATACACTATGGAATGAATCGATTATTCAAATATGACGATGTTAAATACAGTCATGAATTTGACGATGATGATGATATGCCTGTTGGTAAGAGCTACCTTATCTTCTTCTCATTGTTCTTCCTCGTTCTTCTTTTCATGAGAGATTTACTTTATGATTTAAATTTAAAATCCTTTAATTTTATATTATATCATTAAAACATTGTACTGTCATAGGAGAGAAATCATTAACACTGATAGTTTTCGATGACACCATATTCATTCAGTCAAAAAATTGTAATTGAAAAATAGCAAAAAATTAATTGCTTAATTTTAGCACTAATTATTACCGTTACAGCACCACAAGGATTACCGTTGCATCATGGCGAAAGCAAGTTAACCGATGCTTTCAATCAAACATCCGTTTCAAATGCAAATTACGGTACTATCGAAAGCGAAGATCCAACCCAAGAAGCATATGATCGTTACGTTACATACCACCCGTAAATGTAATTAATTAAGCTCATTTATTATCTCTTTTATCATTATCATATTATCACTATCATTATTACTGCTATAGTAAAATGCTTACTACTATTGAACAAGGAATATATATTTGAATTGTACTTCGCACTACTATCATTGCAGGCGTAGAAGAATATAAATAATGCATCTAAGCTAAGTTATTATTTATGTTACAAGAAGAAAATTAATTTGAATAATTAATTCTGTTTTAAAACTATCTTCTCATAAATTCATTTTCCTCGTTGTGTAACGCGCGGTCATAAATAAACACTTCCACAGCATAAAAATAAATATAACCTGCTGGATATGACACATATTTAGGTGATCAGGAGAAGGAAACTAAGTGAGAGCAGATGCACTATTCATACTGTATTGTATGAGATCTCGTAGAAAATGATAACTGTTGTTTGAATCATCTGATAATTTAGCTGATATGAAACATGATAACTTAATCGCGTACAGCTCACAAGGATCTGTGAATTGCAAAAGATCCAAATATTCAATTTTCTTTTTTTTTGTTTCATGGAAAAGTGAACCTATCATTTTAGACTTATTAAGCCACTGAACTAACAACTACATGGATGCACTAGATCGTTGACTCTGTTATTTTGGAATTCTTTAGCTATACTTATTTGAGTGTTTTGTGTACAAAAGGGAGCATACTCAAAAAAACTTTTAGTCTGATTTCTTTTCATTCATTAAATATTATACTGCATTAACGATCCATTTTCTTCCCTCTTCTTTATGCTTGATCAATCATACGATTTATATGAAACTTGAAATACAATTTTTGGGTTTTCACCTAAAAATGAAACGTAACGCACAGATGGAAAATTAAAAAAATGAAAGTCAAAAGAAAAAAAAGTATACAAAATAGAAAATATAACTGACTGACAAATTACAATCCTGAAATGAATATAAACGAATCTTAAAATAAGGCCTGGAAAGTCTATATTTTCCGTGGAAATTTAATTAGAACTAAATTTGCGTATTTCTAAGTTATCAGACGAAAATATATACACTGGATTCAAGTTCTGGAGGAGCATTTTTCATCGGACGACTACACAAATTAACGGTGAGCATTTGATGGTTCATAATCTATTGCATACAAGATTGGAATATGTTCTTTTCTGAATTATTCAGATATAGTTAGAAATTTAAAAAATCATCGAGCATTACATTTAAAAGAAATTTACGACAGCAATTCAAACGGTTGTTAAAATGCGTCTTTTTTTAAATGAAATAAACTAGTTCTGGAATTATATCTAAAGAAAACCAAACCCACCATCGAAAGTGATATATTGCAAAAGATGATCACCATGAAGAATTCAGCATATATGAAATTTCTATCCAAAAGAGAGGGAGATAAATTATAATCGCAAAGTGAAATTTTAAGAAGAAAGAAAGATATTACAATGGAAGCTCATAAGAAATATCACTAACAAGAACTAAGTATATATATATATATATATATATATATATATAAAGGCCACACTGAATAAACAGTAAAGAAGAAAAAAAATTATGTATAAAGCTCTGTAACGATGAATTTCAATAATCTACCAGTCACTTTTTTCACTTTTTTCCTATAACGCATTTTCACTTTTTTCCTATAACGATACATAATTTTTTTTCTATCCATTTAAAACTGTTGAAATCTTTCTTACTCGCACTTATAACATAACTGATTAATAAAACTATAATAAAATATAACTCGTTATAATATAACGAACTTATAATATAAAATTATAATATAACTAATTAAGAAGAAATCGTAAATTCATATATACAGTTGAGCAACCAGAGATTTACTATACAATTCAGAGATGATGAAGTTAAAATGTATAATCTCTTGATTTCGGCACTTCGATTCGCATTTCCGAGCAATCACTTCTGTCATGTCCAAATTCTAAAATAAATAAAAGTAGAGAAAAATTGAAATGCGATTGAAGATGGATTTATAGCAGACTCTGCTAATATAAATATGCAAACACAGACATTCAAAGAAAATTTTGATTTGAAAAGAAAAAAACTGAGACATGACTTACTTTCACATTGCTCACAGTAGGGACGAGATGGCGGTTTCACTTTCCTGTTTTTCTTACGAAATGCTTCTTCTTCCATATCCATCGCTTGTGTTGGACAGTCGGTGGTATCATGCAAATCGAATACTTCACATATGTCACAATATAATCGTATTGGGACATCAGTTTTACGTCGAAGTCCCGTTATTCTGAAGATCTTCTTTAATTAACTAAATATGTAATTACTAAGTACAAAGTTGCAGTAGTGGCTGAGCGCAAAGCTACGTGACGAATTAAACATAGAGAAAATTTTGAATTTTGACTGGAAACTTAAAATCAATGGCAAAGCAATTAATGCGAAATTAAGAACGAGCATAAGTGAAACGAAACAAATCGTTGATGAAAAAATCATTATTGCCTCCTTGAATTTTGAATCAAAAAGTGTTGGCAATATGGTAGTACATAAAGATCTTCATGAACATAAAGAATAAAGTTTGATCATGTTTGTTTTTTGTTTCAAAGTAGAACAAAGCATCCTGAATTATCATTAAAATACACAATAAAAGAATTTGGAACATTTCGCCTACTGACAGTTTATTTTCATTTTTCAAAAAGAAGCTTACATTTCATTTCCAGGCAATGAATTGAGAATTTCAATCTGCTCTTTCAAGTCTTTCTCTTTCTTATATTGCTCTGCTATAATAGAATTGAGAAATGATATCTGAAAAAAGCATTTTTAACAGCACTTTTTCTTAACATGAAAGACTTCATTAACTTCAACGAAAGGAATAAAAATTTAAGTAACAAAAGCATATTATCTTCTCTAATCAAAGGAAACACCACAACAGTGTAATAAATTAGTTGCTCCATCTCGCCTCACCCACTTATTATCGCAGTCTTTCCGTATGAGAACATAGTAAAAAAAATATTTTCATAACTGGGAACCCAACTATATCATTTTACTTACATCTCGTTTCATTTCTTCAATTTTGTCAGTTTCGGTTTTACCGACAGCTATCCTCAACTCTTGTATTTCTTGTTTGTATGCAGTTTCTTTGTTTTTCCACTCTTCTTCAAAGTCGGCAAATAAAGCACTGCAATATATTATTTTAGATCACAATGAGAAAATATCAATCCCAAAAAAGAGGAAACGAGAAACAAAACTCACCTTCGTTGTTTTGCTTCTAAAACCATTCCTTCATTTTCTGCCTGTTTCTTTGATAATTCAAGTATCTGAATTGAGGAAAATCAAGATTTTATGAATTCCAAATCAATCTTATAATTAACCACCCCTAGATTATAATCTGCTTTTCCTGCATACATGTTTGAAAAGCTTTTTAAATGTAGTAGCGCAAAACTCATCAGCATGCATATTTCAATAGAAGTATTTTGGTGACAGCAAAACTGCACAAACATCAAAATATGACTAAACCATCGGTTGCTTTTTGAAACAGAATCATTGTTCAAAAATATCCTTAAACCCATCCACTAGATTTTGGATGACCAAATTGCAAAAGATAGCGAAAACGTACGCCTTTTACAACTTTTTTAAAGCAATTACAGTTAAGTACCTCTGATTTCAGCAAATTTATCTGAATTAGAGCTTGATTTTTTTCATCTTTCAGAGCAATAATCTCTTTTTCATATTGTTCATTTCGCGTGATATCTATTGTTTTGATACCATGCTATAAATAAAGTATAATTCGTAGAAGATATAAGCAGACATTTACGAAGTTAATAAAGAAGTATAGAAGATTAATGAGATATGTCTTGTTACCACTTCAAGATTACCGTCAATAAAAAAAGTCTTACTATTAAACATATTTACCTCTACTTCTAATGATTTTATAATGCCATCTTTGTTTTCCTTTTGATTATTAATATTTGTCATTTTCATTTTTAAAGAATTCAGTTCAGCATCCTTATCGTTCCGTTCTTTTTCCAACCTGCAACAAATTTTTAACTTAATGCTAAAAAATTGCATTTTTCTAGTTCACACAGCTGATCCATGGAAAATTAAATAGTATGCTTAAGTTAGGTACAATATGTGGTAACAGTGATTACTATCTCTTGCAGTTGAAACGTTTGCTACCAATGGTTCACGATTCAGAATTACCTAGATCCAGTGATAAAACTTCCTTAACTTCCATCAAATGATAATCTTTGGCCCCTTAAATTTCTGGAGACATATTTCAAACAAATCATATTATCTGTTATCACTCCATAACAAGGAGTACGACTCAATTTTATAGTAGTAGAACATAATGATTCGAATTTATCGATTTTGAATAAACTAACTTATTTAATGAAGTAGAAAGCGTACGACATTCCTGTTCAAGCTCAGACAATTTTTCTGCAGATATCGTCAAATCAGATGCCTGCTTTCCCTTTTCGATCATCAATTTCTCATTTTCTGCTTTCTGGAATCCAATTACTCCGTGCTAATTCACTTTAATTAATTTTAATTAATTAAGAAATTTAGACTTAAACTATGTAGAATTTCTATAAAAATTTCTATACTATGTAGAATTTCTATAATTTTCACTCACCAATCTTTTTTCTGCATGAGTCAGACGAATTCTTTCCTCCAATAAATTATTGATCTTTTCTTCTAAGGATTCTCCTTTGCAATCAACTGTACTTAAACACTTCGTTACACTAAAAAAGTTGTAGTCAGTAATGAAATTTGAATGCATTTGGACAAGACTTAAAGTTGTCAACAATTAACAACTACAAGGAAACTAGCCTTTTCAGTTCGGCTCCGAGTTTCCGCATCTTTTCTCTGCAATCACTATCCAGACTAACACGACTTTTCAGTGACTGCGTCAGTGCTTCATAACGTTCCGCTACTTTTGAATGCTGCAAATATATTTAGATCAGCAAAATTATGAGAAATCATGAGAATTTCCTGTAATTTAATCCTAAAACAGTTATCTGCTGACTAATGTGTAATTTCATTTAAACCAAAAATATCAACCACTTATAATAGTTGTTTTCAAAACAAAAAATTACCTCTTTCTGCAATTCCGTCTTTTCTTTTAAAATTATTTCCTTTTCTGTTTCTAAATCACGTATCCTCTGTTGCACAAAATCATTCTCTGATTGCAACCTGCAAAACAAATTAATCTGCTAGAATCCTAGTCAGAATCGTTCTTTTAACTAAACCTAAGCGCCAAATTAATAACCACAAAGAGCACTATTCAAGCTAAATTATTCAAAATGAGCAGTAAATGAAACTTATTCTGTCAGTTTGACCAACTACAGCGAAGTAACTTGATAGTTGTCGATCTGACACTTTGTACTGCAGTTATAATGCGCTGACGTGCACGTATTTACTATATGTCTAATTTAAATTTATATTGTTGGCACACCAAACATCATTTATCTTTGCTTATTCGAATATTGCTACTAACCGCTTTAAAAGCTTCTCTGTGTTTGTCATACACAATCACCCCAAGCAGATTAGAAAAGATACATGTCAAAGTATCGTTTTGGAGTCAATAAAAACTTGGAATCCGAAGAAAACATAGAATTTTACTTGGAATAAGCATTAGCATGAGTTACAGCTTCTTCTTTTTGCAGCCTTTCCAACTGTTGCACAGCATTGATGTGAGAAACTTTCTCCTGCTGTAACTTCGCAACCTATGAAAATCAAATAGTTTAATTTCAAAACTTAGTCGTAATAATTAGATTGTGCGAAACAAATAATCGTTCAGAAAATACCAAAATACTTCTTCATATGACAATTTGTCCAATCAAAAATAATTAATAAAGAATTGTAGAAGAGCTCTAAGAATCATATTTTTTTGGATTAAGATTCAAAATGCTGTCTTTAGAACTTGTCCGTTCTGTTCTGAAGTTCTTACTTTTTCTTGTTCAGCTACCAATTCCTGTTGTGAAGATGAAAACTTCTCTTTTAATTCCTCAAGTTCCGATTGAGTTCTAAAAATAGAGAAAAATTTCGCAAAAAATAATCACACTGATCCTTCCTAGAAAAAATCAACATTTTTATTGCTTCAAATTACACAACAGAATTAGATAGTTATGTCTTAAGCACAAAGATTTCCAATATATTAAGATGAAGAAAGATAAGAAAACCTTGTCCTTACTTTCCCAATGTATTTTTCATAGCGTTATGCATGTTTTCCAAACTTTGCAAGTTATTTCTAGTTACTAATAAATCTTTTTCGAGAGATTCATTGACCGCCTGCAGTTGTGCCGCCTGTAATAATGAAGCTTTCGTTTCTCTCCTTTTTATATCTTCTATTTATAATAATTAAAATGAAAGAAAGAATGACATGACAGACAAAGAATAAAATTTTCACTATAATTCAAGAAACTTTTCAATTACCTGAGCAAAATGTGTTTTAGCTTCTTTCTTGTTTTCTTCACGAAGTGATTCCAGCTCCTTTTTCAGATTTTCATCACTTGAACTTGCTTCACCGAGAGTGACACGAAGTCTGAAAATAAATTTGTATTTGCAGCTTGAATACTCTTGTTGATTGTTATACAATTTAACAAAATTCTGCAATTAATAAGCATCTCGTAGGATATGAATATTATATTTTACACTTTTGCAAAAGAAATAACTTTTACCGACCTATCAACTTGGCCACTAAGGTCATCGATTTTCGATTTTGTTGAAGCAAGTTCTATTTCCTTCTTTGCTAACGAAGAACTGAGTATTTCTTTCTCAGATTCCCTCTGCCTCAACTTAAAAAATGAAAATGTTAAAAGATTTGTTAATAAAATATGAAATATTAAAGAACTGGAGGAAAGTATTAAAAAACAAAATATTAAAGGTATGCAAAACTCTCAAAACCTTTCCCTCCAATTCAGTTTTCTGCGATTCTAATGATTTCACATCTGCGAGAAGTTCTCTATTACTATGTTCCAGAGATTCTCGCAATTCGATCAACTTTGTTTTCTCAACTTCCACTCTAAAAACACAAGAAAAAATCATTTCGTAAATTTAAAGAAAGGTTTTCTTCCAAATTTTGTTAGCACAAAAAAGGCCGCCAAAAGCATTTCACTTTTTTAATTGTTCTTGTGGTTGAATGGCATCGTTTTGCGCTTTCCGCAGCTCAGCACTTAGTCTGGTAATTTCTATATTCCATTCTTTCCTTTCATTCTCCATCTGTAGAAAAAGTAAATAATGTGTCACAGTGAAATAAGTCGTGTAAAAATGAACCGTCAATCGGTGATATGAACCGCAAATAAATAAAAAACTATCCTGAATCAATTGTTTTAATATGAAATTAGAACCGGATAAGGAGAACTGAAAAGATAAAATTTGCATTCACTTCTCCATAAGTACCACATAATTTGTATTTCACTCAGCTAAATGGTACTGTCAGGAACATGCACTACCTAAATCAACATCACTTACTTTTGCAGTTATTTCAGCGTTTTTTTCATTTAAGTGATCGAAATTTTTCAACAGAGCGTTATTCGACATCTCCAACTCATTATATGTTTCTTTCAGCTTGGATTTCTCTCTTTCAACTCTAAAAACTTCGGAAATTATTTTCGTCACAAAATTATTATTTCGCCTTCATTTTCTGCAAAAATTGACAAAAAAGCTTACGCTTTGAGTTCATTTCTTAGCTGATCCAGAGTTGTCTGACTCACTGTTAGTTCTTCATTCTTTAGTGAAGCATTAATCGTCTTATCATCCAATGATTTTTTCAGACTTTCAAGCTAAATTTAAGCATAAAAACTAAAAAATTCAATCAGCATCAGAATTTCGCCAAATTAGCTACATTTAACAAAGGAAAAATTAAACAGACTATATCTAGTTTAATATAAAAGGAAAAAAAAACCACAAGAATTTCTTAGCTGTACCATCAAGTTTATCTGCTTCCCGGAAAATATTACGAATAGAATATTTTCACCTTTTCTTATTTACTCTAAAACAGTTAAGATACCTGAACCTCCAGGTTCTTTATTTGCTCCTCGTTACTTTCAAGCCTTCTTTGTACTGCTTTTTTGACTGTTTTATTAAAATCCATCAGGCTGTCCAACTTTCTCATGTTTGTTTCCAACCTAAATATGTGTAAAGAACCGATTCCCAATAAATAAAATTGAAAAGTTTTAATAAATATATCACACACTGTTTCGATAAATCTTGATCTTCATCACTAGCCGTTGTTTCGTTTTGATCCACATTTCCGATAGTATCATTGGGCGATAAAAGCTGTATCAACTAAAAAATATTCATTAGGCCATGCTCCGCATAATAGCAAGCTGAAAAAAGACCTGCAATAAACAAATGTAGTAATACCAATTCCAACTTTTGATATCAAATTCTAGAATAATGTACCTCTGTAAAATGCTGCTTGTGAGTAAATAATATATTTTTCATTCCAGCACATAACGAATGTCTTTCTTGTTGCAAAGCTGAAGATACAAAATTTATACAATATTCTTAAAAGGAAATACGTGTTCTAACATTATAAAGCAAAAGATATGATTCTGACCAGATACAATAAAACCTATAATGCATAAAAAGTGGCCCAACATACTAGAACATTGCTTTTTCAATTCCTCCAACTGCAACTTCGATTTTTCCATTTCGGCCACCAACATTTTCGTTGAATGCTCATCTTCGCTCTTTAAAATTTAAAGTTTGAAGCAATATTTTCGGATTTATCAATAAAAATCTCAACGTAACTATAAAAAAAACTAACCTCTTTAATAACAGTTCTTTTTTCCAACTCTGCAATTTTTTCCTCCATTTCAGCATTAAGTATGGTTTCCTCGTCATAACGAAACGTTAAGTCTTCAAGAGCCTGTAATGGCAATGGTAAATTCATGTTTTAAAAGAGAAATTTCCGATAAAACACCGAAAGATTTGCATCTATTTATGAATTAGATCAATTGTTCTTGCTAGTCAAACTCGACAAATGCACTTCATTTGGACCTTAAAACTAATAATGCGAAGAATAAACCATTCACCTTGAAAATTATACCCCTATATTCTTAAACCGTTAAATGAGGTATTATAAGCCGAATCCTAAGACAATTAAAAAGTAATGAATGATGGGCAGGAAACTGCAAAAATCCCTTGTTTTGCTAAATCAAAGTAATCACACAAATCGATTCTTACATCCTTCTTTTCCTTCAACTGAACGGTAAGATTGTTGATAGTGCCATCTGCTACTTTAAATTTAGCTTCAGTTTCATCCATCATAATTTTTAATGCTTCAAGTTGTTGATCTACTAAAGCTTTAGCGCTTTCCAGCTGTGTTACTTTCGCTTCTGCCAATTCACAACGATTTGACAAATTTGCCATTTCATTTCGTTCGAGATCACGTTCTCTGATCATCTGTTCCAAATGCGTTTCCTTTTCTTTTAATGATTCCTGTAAGTTTATAGAAACGATCTATACGAATTTCAATTTCATCCATTCCTGGTATTTCAATTATATTAATTACTGTCTGAAAGTAGGGAAGATTAAAACGAAAACTAGATTACTCGAATAGTGATATCATCAGCTAACCTGAAGTGCTTTGAATAAATCTTCTTGTCCTCTAGATGATGAAATAATAAATGGCCTCTGCAATTATCTGATGACTTTCAAATATCGCAAATCGACAATGCTTATAAACAAGAAATAAACAGCACAGTAGAAAATCTCACAACAGTATTAGCTAGTAACCGCACATGAATGGATAAAGTTTCAATATTTTTCCGAAAACCTCACGCAAATAAACTTGTCACATCTTCATCTGTTATCTGTGTTCTCGGTATCTATACAGACAACACAGATTCAAACAATTAATAAAACCAGAATAGCCAATATACCTGGACAGATCGTGGTGTGGAGCAATTGTACTTAGAAATTCGTGACGATGCAACCGACGATGCGCCAATTGATGACAGTGACTCGTGGCTACCCGAACGCTGCCGTAATGCTGACGTTCTTGTATGTCGAATCTGTAAAATCAATTTTGCAGGTATTATGGTTATATTGACAAGCGCATTTAAATGTAAGAATTTTCTAAAAATTTTGTCGAAGCAACTACGATACAAATCACTGGAACAAAATCAAAGCAAATAATACAAAAAAAAAAAACGATGAATTTCATATACATATATACATACATACATAAGGATAAAAAAGTACACGAAATTTTGAGAAATTAAAGAACAAATATGCGATTGCTAAACATACTTTAAATTTAGCAGGACTTTGATCAGGCGCACGAATAACTTTTGATGCGGTGGCAAACAAACCATACGGCGCTTTGCATGTAAAATATCTTTTACCCTAAAATTTAAGAAATTTTTAAAAGCAATAGATTTTCATTTCATATATATATATATATAATTTCAAAATAAAAGTATAGTTAATTCAAAAAACCTGAACGCTGCCATCGTTTTTTCCTACTGGTTGGTCCAACTCAATACCGGCCCAAACGCCATCTTTGAAGTCAGTCTTTCCAAGAAACCGCAATCTTCCACATTTACCACCCGATACAATTACTCTGTCACCGATCTCCAATCTGAGTAACAGCGTGAGCATTTTTAACAGAAACCAAATTATTTCTTCATAGCTTGAAACAAATATGGCGTAACTTACTAGAATCTTAATTTCATATTTAATCGAAAATTTTGTACACATTCCTTATCGCTGGTATAAAATCTACACCATGAAATAAATCACTATTAACACCTATCCTTTTACTCAAATAATTCTTTTTTCCTCCCCTCTCGCTTCGAAATTGATTGCCGATGCCAAAACATTCACTAACTGGGGTTACGGAGCCACTGACCAACACTATGACTAAATATTTACAACTTAAGAAGAAAAAAGGAAGAGCATAAGGCGCAAAGCGCAAACCCGTATTCTTTGCAAAATGGGTTACTCTGCGATGTTTCGGTTGACTGGCTCGGTGACTGTACGTGTTCCAATTTACTTGCTTTACAAAACAATCCATGATTTGGCTCACACTGAAAACATCAGTGCCATTTGCAAGGAATCCATCAGTTTATTGAATGCTAATGTTCACAGTTTTTGTTTGGTGAATATGGTTAATGAACTTTTTTTAGTTTGTAAACACATCCAAAATTAAAAAGATTTATAAAAGAAATTTCAGCACTTACAGAAAAATAGCGATGTCCGTCAACAGACCCATCATTTTTCCCAAGCGGTTGGTCGAGAACAACACCTATCCATTCACCTGGCGCAAATCTTGCCGGACCGATGTATACAATATTGCCCATCCTTTCACCGATCTGACAGCGATCACCGATTTCCCAATCACCAACATGACTAACTGCGGATATTACTGACTCTTTGCCTCAAAAGAAAATAAAAAATTTCAGAACGAAACTGTAAAAAAAAACAAGTTAATTTTTTCTCCTTCAAATATAATCTTCACCATTATTAAAGTAAAATTATTTTATTCATTTGCGTAAACTCATCTTTTTTTCCAGTTGTCAATTTCAGAGTTCAGAATTCCTGCTGCTGATCTTAAATCTAAATTACGATCAACGGGTGAGTCAAATCCACTTGTTGGCCCCATCACATAAATTCCATTGATAAATATTGCTAATTAATAGATCTCTCAATGTGATGCAAGTTATTCGGTGATAAGAAATAACCTATCTCTTCTCTCTTCAATACATATTTACATTTGCATTATTTCCTTCCACTGCACTGTTCTGACAACAATTTCACCAGCACACTTCAATACACCAAATCGCTGTTACATTTTAGGAAAAAGAAAACAAACTGGTAGAGCGAATCAATCGTCCAACTGCTTTTGATTCTGTCATCGTCCCTGTTCGAGATTTTCGATTCTGGTGGTTGATGGTATCGTTCACCACCCAGGAAAGACCTCTTTATGTTACTGGAAAGAATAGAAGGAAAGAAAAATCATTTATCGAAATTTACTTTAAAATTCCTGTGTCATTAAAAAACGACTTCTAACTTAAATGACAGTTAAATGCATTATTTCAGACATGGTTGGTGATAAACACAAAGTAAGCAGCAAAGAGAATAAAATAAACGAGCATTCAACAACAGCTAGCGGGCAAACCAGAATTATCATTACATTTAGAAATGATGTTTGAAGCGCAATTCACACAATCTTCACGTAGTACAAAATGTGACGCTTTCGCTATTTATTTTTCAGCGAAAGTGTGGTAACGTATGTGTACGTGTGATGTGTATAAGCGTTTATGTTAAAGATTATCGAACTTTAAATTAATATTAAATAATATTGTTATTCTCTCATTAATTGCTACTTCCATTACCGTTTTATTTTCATTCGCCGTAACTTCTCCACCCTTCAGTGCCATCCTCAAAAGTGTGCTAATTAAAAAAATTGAAGTAAGAAATGACTTAACTTCCGCAGTTTCACATAGCCCAACGTTAAATATTGTCGTTTAAAGCTATAATGATGGGAGTTGCTTTTACCGTTCCTTGTTGCTTTGAAATAACCGGTTTGCTGGATGTAACCGGTCGTATTCGTTTTTGCTTATTTATTCCTTGTTTGACTAAAATTTCTCATCGGTACTGTTTTACTCTATTTTCTGCAGTTTTTTATTGTAATTAAATAATTTTTACACAAAAATTGTTCGAACAGGAGTTTTAAAGTTTAGAAAAAAAAATTTTAAGCTTTCAATTTCAACTAACTTCTAATCATTTGCTGAACACTTAGACTGCTTTTTTCAGGCATTTGATGTTAGTTGTAACAAGCTGCCATATTACAAAATGATATTCATTTTATTGCTGCCGTATCACTTGTAGCTTAGAACGGTATCGGTCATGAGTTACTGCTTCAAGATATATGTCGCCGAATCTTCTTTTAGTCATGGCTAGTGTGATGAAATGCTGACACTTTCGGAAAATTTAGGATGAAAGAACAGTTTGATGGCGAGCCACTCGTTGAGTCCTTTCAACCAAGGCAGGTTAGCAAGGTCAGTTTTATTCTTGCTAATTGTATTAGATTATTTAATGCAATATTATGGACAAGAAAAAATTTTTTTTCCAAAATCTTATAAAATTAATATCTTTCATTTGAAGTTTAGATATACAGTTATCTGTCAGCAAATCCCTACTTCGGAGCCGGAGCGGGACTTGCAGGCCTTGGAATGTGTTTGTCGATCGCCCGGAAATTGGCGGTAGTGTTGAATACATTGTTCAGAAGGCGGTTCCTGGTATCGCTGCAGATCAGTAACGAGGATCCGTGAGTACTTTTTTGCCGTCAGTTAGTTATACTGATTAAAATGGATTCTACTTGAATAAGCACTTAACATATTTCATTGATTTGGGTATTATTGTGCTTTAAAAAAATAAACTGAACTGATGTTGCGAATGATTTCTTCTCGCATACGTCATTTTGGTTTATTTATTGATTTTAAGATCTACACTTATATTTGTATCTGTATTTACATTTGGTTATCTAATTTCTTTTACATTTATGTTTAGTGCATATCCATGGTTGCTGGATTACATCAACCGGAATAGCGCACGTCAAACACGGCAAGTCTCGGTGCATACCTTAATTAGGCAAGCAGAAAGTGGCCGGACTGTAACGAATTTTACGTATTTACCAGGACATGGAATGCACTATTTCACTTATAATTATCGATGGATTCAGGTGCCGTCAAAGTTGAATACTGAAAATTTCTGATTTGAACAAGATAAAATTTTTTTTCATTATATTGTTTCAGGTAGAAAGACAACGAGAAAAGCAGATTATACAGAAAGGAAACTATCGCACACCTTTCGAAACGGTCACATTGACAACTCTGGGTATATTTCATTTTTATTCCTTAGATAATTTTTATTTCTCACTCTTGTTTGTTTAATATCCGGAGCTTCCAATTACAGGTATTGATGTACGCTTTTTGAAAAATTTGCTCGATAAAGCCACATCAGAGGCGCTACAACATGTAAAAATTTTTACTGCTTTTTTACTTGATTTAGAATTTATTTCAATGTGTTTTACTTCTTTTTGTGGATCTATTATTTTTGCTTTTTTTTGCATCTATTAATCTCTTGGGTCATTTAGTACCTTAAGTTTATGAAATATCAAGTTCGGAATAGGCTGTTTTTTGCTTCAAGGAAATTACAATAGAATTCTTTAACTGAGCAAAATTCAGCCTTTTAAGTCTATGCGTATTGCTTCATGCGTTTTTAGGATGAAACGGGTCTAGTTGTCTATCGAGCTGTAGGACCAGAATGGAGGCGTTTCGGTACGCCAATGCGGAAAAGACCTTTAACGTCAGTTGTGTTAGACGATGGTATTGCGAAGTCAATTGTGAACGATTTCCAGGAATTCTGTTCATCTTCCAAATGGTACTTCCAAATAAGTACAATTCCATTAGAAATACTTTTTCTCTTAGCATTTCGTTGGTTCAATGATGTTCACCGTATCATGGTTTCTTTGTTCTAAAGGTACACAGAACGCGGAATTCCGTACCGTCGTGGCTATTTATTTTACGGACCTCCTGGATCGGGCAAAAGCAGTTTTATTGCCGCATTAGCTAGCTATTTTGGTTATAGTGTGTGCATGTTATCACTCAGTGAACGAACCCTGGATGATGATCGCTTAAATCATCTTCTAAATACTCCGCCTCCTTATGTAAGTTGTTGCTTAGTGTTACGCTGAATCTATATGCTTCTAGGTA
This sequence comes from Litomosoides brasiliensis, assembly GCA_013365375.1. Lineage (NCBI taxonomy): Eukaryota > Metazoa > Nematoda > Chromadorea > Rhabditida > Onchocercidae > Litomosoides > Litomosoides brasiliensis. Next base: position 128,803 of record JABVXW010000100.1, on the reverse strand, counting down.
GTAATTTTCGTGCTACTACACCCACTGATTTATCTAAAATAAATTGGAGTTTTGAGTACAGAGCATAGTGGTATTGGAAGATGTCGACACCGCTTTTAGTTCTCGTGACGATCCAGTACAGTCTTCAAAGGCGTATGAAGGTTTGACGAGGTAGGTCAAATTTGCAGTAAATATATTATTATTCAGTAAATATATATTATTCTGATTCACACAAAAAGTTGTAAATTTTTAAAATTGAAATACATTCCTTATGCATAATTTACCAAGTTCAGCTCTTAAAAGCTGTAGTGAAAAACTATAGCTAGGTCTTTGACTCAAGGAACAGTTTAATAAGTTTGTAAAAAAATGCACTTAGGAATTGAGTTGTCGTTTTAGAATTTGCCATTTATAGGGTGACATTCTCGGGCCTGTTGAATGCAATTGATGGCGTTGCTAGTGCAGATGAACGAATACTTTTTATGACAACTAATCATGTTGATCGTCTTGATTCGGCTCTAATACGTCCAGGTCGTATCGATGTGAAACAATATTTCGGTTATTGCACCGAGGCTATGTTTGCTGAGGTTATTTCCACTGCTTATAACATGAATCTAATGAAATCTAATTCATGTAGTACTGTTGAAAATGATCTCGCGAACATCGCTGAAATTAACATCTAAAAGTTATGCATTCAGAATTTCGCAGAGAATTTCGTAAAATCTGAGCAATAATAGGTATATCGTGATGGAGCGAATGATTTTTATTTGTATAGGCGAATAGAATGCAACTTACTTATCGACTATGTAAGATTAATTTGGTGCTTTTTAGATAGAACTACTGAAAGTTATGGTGGGTTATCTAAAAAGCACGAGACTTTTTGTTTATATAATCGCGAAAAAGATAATGTGATTTACGGTAGGAAACACAACTTTTACAGATGTTCAAACATTTCTATGGTGATAATGTTACGGAAGATATGGCTTTGAAGTTTCGGAAAGCAGCAATAGCACTGAATATAGAGATAAGTCCAGCTCAAGTGCAAGGATACTTACTATTACGCAAGGAAGATCCGCAGGCTTCTATAAATGATATCGCAACGATCATGCATTGTAAATAAACATAGGAAATTTCAATAAGTATTACGAAGGAAGCTTCGCAAAATGGTGTTAGTTCATTACAAGTTACTTTCATTTCGAGCCATTTTAAAAATGTCCTTCGAGATTGCCTGTTTCATCGGTTCTATCTCTTTGAGCTGTCCTTCATCTGAAATTGATAGTACTGTTAAACCGTTCATTACACATGGAAGTGTAAACTTTCGTCTTCAACATTTTAACCTTCACTTATTGGATTTGATTTTTTATTTTAATTTTACATTTGCTGTTGTTTCAGTCAATCGAAACCGAAGCATGAAGAGAAAAAAGGAGACATTTTCTGATATAAAAGTAGTATATGTCATGATTTTGCGCTGTTTCAATTATCTGTGATGTTGAAAAATGTGTGAGATCAGAAACGATGGAGGATTTTTGTAAAATTTCATTGAATATCCAAAACGCCTCTAAAATCGGGACTGCCTAATGCATCAGCACTTTGAAGTTATTAAAATAGTACGTATGTTGAATACTTGTAGAAGGGGAGAACTTGCTATGAAAAATATTAAAAAAAACTGATTAGAAGTCATAATACCTTGGTAAACTTGATGTCTTTGTAACGGTAATTTAACTGTAAATGGAAGCATTTGACTGTTGACAGATACTATTATCTGCAATTATATTACAATGATTTTTCATGCAAAAATATTGTGTACCCTACTGGAAGTTTTCGAGGAACTTAAAAACTTTCATTTATGTTGCAAGAACATACCAAGCAAAGCATGCCAGTGAGCGATAACATTACTCTGAAAATAAAATGCACTGAGTGAATTGAAAGAAAAAAGTAACATAAAAAGCTTGGACTCGAAATCAGTAACACCTCAGTTTCGTATTTCATGAGCTGAAACTTTATAACTGGCAAGAGGGAAGAGATGGGGAAGATTACACATAGGTTATTTTACTATTTCGAAAAACTTGGAAACCTATTAACCAACCTTACAAGTGGATCGGCTAACTTGTCGTATTACCCTGATGTTCTACACGTAATAAAGTGATGCTGCGATTGGGACATACAAATTTGAATAGTGGCGACTGTTAGATACCTTCTACCGCATTTGTCGAAGCAAGCGGGAATTATGAAATAAAGTACTGTGCAGCACCATTGTTGTTTTGGGGCTGCTCCAGATCAGGTCACTGTCCTGGTTGCCGTTGCACATCTTTTATAGCTACTACGCTTATCAGTAGTCTGTTTAGCTTTGTTTTTTACTTTTGATATCTTATAAAGGCTTCTTTTTTCAAAAATTATGCGTGCATTTTGTTCGTTAATTTTTTGTGTAAGGAGAAATTTTGAAGTGGTAGGTGTTGTATAGAGAGGTTACCTGCGTCACTCTGCGGCTTCAATATCTATTTATCATCAACCACTCAGATAAAATTGGACATTTAACGGTAACAGAGCTGTCATAGGCCATTTGTATGAGGAATGATAGGTGTTTTTAACTTCTTTCACTTTGTGAGACAGAATCGTTGTTCGAGATTCTTCTGGAGTTAAGGGCTGATGGTAAGAACAAATGGGATAAGAGGAAACTAGAACTAGTTTGTACACAGGCTGAAAGGTTGTATCCATTTGGTAATTTGTGAATTATTGCAAATGCATGATTGAAAAATGGGAAGGGTAACTAAAAATGGAGTAGAAAATATATTAGTGCTGAAAGTAAGAATTATTGATTAACGATGAATATTAATACATTATTTTAAATTTCATTTTTGATTGGAAGGAAGGATTTATTATATTTCACCTAGCGAAAATTATTTGTCAACATTTTAGTACGAAATTTAAACAGGAAAAGTTAAAACATAATTGAACATTCTTGATAACGTGGTCTATTTTAGGTTGTTTTAGTGAGATATGGATGAGCAATTAGGAGATGAAAATCTTTCATCAGAAATATTGAAAAAACAATTGGAACGAATCAAGGAAAAGGTCCATTATCTAAATATATATGAAATTAGTTGTTAATATTATTGATACTGCTTGTTTTAGATGTAAATCATATTTACTAAAACGTTTATTAGTGATAAAAGTTTATTAGCACTACTTTTTTCCTTATTGCTGTAACTTTAGTTTCTCAATTTTTACTTTTTTTTAGTTCTACTTACTCTAAGACTTAGCCATAGATTACCTTTGGATATGGGAAATTATAATTATGTGGTTTCTTTAATCAATTGTGATTGTTTAATTACATCTGGTTACAATTAATATAGTGTTGAGAATTTGGTGGTAAGTGCACACTGTTTTAGGAAGAAATCCGAGATGTGATTCATAAATCAGTAGAGACGGAATTTTCAATGCCCTGTTCACTTGAAGCTTACGATTCAGAAAATGCCGATATACAATTCTGGCGTTTTATGGCTGAAAAATTTGCTAGTGAATTGGACAAGCTACGAGCAAGCAACGTCCATGTGAGAAAAAATGAAGTTTTATAAGATAACTGGAATTTGTCTCTTGATACCTATTTAAAATGGTTCGGTTGGAAGTAATGACTTTTGGTAATATTATGATAGCTTCATAATTCGTTCCCGCGCTATTTTAATTATTTTTATTCAGTAAATTCGAAGTATATAAAAGCTACAAAGCTTTTAAACAAATTCCCTAATTACATTAGTTGTGTAATCTCCGTTAATATGACAAATCTTCAATATAATGGATATTTCTTTTTTAGCTAGAAAATTTGATAAGCAGTAGGAAAACCCAACTAGAAGAACTCAAAAACATGAATGCCGAATTGCTGGAGAGAGCACAATGTCTGGATAATGACACTAATGAAAATAAATCCACTTCTTTATCATCTTGAATTTACCTGATTTTTAAGAAATTTAGCCTCCTGATTTATATCTGTAGTTTTATGCTACTCTTCTTCAATTTTGCTTTGTTGATTTCAAAAGAAAATAATATATTCTTTGAATTACAGCGTGATATTTTTATAACTTTTTTGTTAGTTTGATACTACTAGAGAACCATGTAAAAAGCATGAGTGGTGTATTGGCTAAGAGAAAATTAAAAGATTGAAATGCAGAATGAAGAATTGTAGTGATATTTGAAATGCCGCATTTGGACAGCAATATTGTAATAATGATAAGATGCTGTGGATGATTCTGTGTTTAGTTACTTTGTTACAAATCCAGTGTTTCTTTTATCAAACTATTTATCAGCTAAGAATCGAAGGAGAAGACCATTCTAAGTGGTTCTACAATTTTTTCTCAATATGTTTTATAATTGTGCATACAATTTGCTTCATTTTTTTGCTTATAAAACTTTATATTTCTTTTTGTTTATACTTTCTTTGCAGATTTTATTTTTTTGCTGGTGTTCATTACGCATATCTTAGTTTTGTCCATTGCTTTCATTTAAGTATTTGGCATTCAAATTTATTAGGAATTGTAGGATTGGAATTAGAAAACCGAGTGTTTTAATCTATCAAGACGATCACTATTTATGTTTTGAAACATATCAACTTTTTTTGATATTTTCATAACACTTTTTCTAGGAAGCACTCTATAAAAAAACGTTTCGCACATGTGAAGTAGCATTTAAATCACAAAGAAATTTTGGTTAGCATCGGTGAAGTACTGCACTTACAGTTTAAATATTATGTTTGTTTTCCTTTTTCAGATTTCAGCTGCTCACTTTATAAACATATAGTAGGACTTTGAAAATATGCCAGGTGGAACACTTTGCCAGGTGCAGAATATATCAAAACATGCGACCAGGAAAGCAGGAGAATTGAAAATTTCCAGAACAACTAATATCAAGGTACAGTCCACTAATTATTATGTCATTGCCATATTCCAATTTACAAATTACCAAAAGAAGAAAAAGAATGATATTTTAGTTTGTCAGCTCCTTTACGTTGTTTTAGCGAACCGTCTCAAGGTTAGAACAATCACTTAATGGAAGTATCAATTTTTTTATTTTTATTGAGATTTATTTAATAAGTTTTTGTTGGGGGGAAATACAAAACTTGGACTTTTTCTTCGGCCCTTTATGTTGGAAATCAATGTTTGCATTGGAAAATAATCAGTCGAAACTTCAAAATGAAAATTAGTATCAAAACTTAATGTTAAGGATGGCCATGAGCAGAGCGAAGAGAAAATTGGAAAAAAGAATATAACGAGTGTGGAGAGAAAGTTAACAGATACTGAATCGAACGAAAGGAAGGTTTTAAAATCGGTTTTTCAACATGAGAAACCAAACACTATTGAGGTTTGTCTTGCCTTGTTTAATCTACTCACTACTACCACAATGCTTTTGCTGTTCTATCCGTGGGCTGACTTTCGTGGGCAATTTCAAATCGCTTTTTTGCTTGAATCCATGATGCCCCGGTATTTATTTCTGGAGTTCACTATTGAGGTTTGTCTTGTCAAGCTTGAATTGAATATTTTTTCTCTTATGTGCCTATTAAGAAAGCTTGTTTTCTCCTGAGCTGTTGGCTACAATTTCGGGTTTGAAACCAAAAGCAACTCATCTGACGAAACGGAAAATCAAAAAGTCAAAATATAAAACTTATATTTTATATTTTCGGAAAAGAATGGAAACTATGGTATGAATAATTGCCTACTTCAAAAGGCCGGTAATCATAGGAACAGCAGCAAACCTTTTTTTCTAACAAAATTATTAAACATTCTCTTTTCTGTATACAAATTAATCCGAGTGGAGATAAACTTTAAGTAAATTTTGTTTCAGGCTGCAGTGCAGACTGACGTAACATTTAGCATTGACTTGCCGAATTTAACAGCTGAAGATCTAAGGTCGTCAGAAGTTAGTGTGAATTATTGGCGCCGATTGGCGGAGCGACTGCGTGTCGAAAATGAAAAGAAAGCAAAAATAAATTTTGAGGTTTAATTGTGCTGAATTCGTGATTTCTATTATGAGTGTGCAGGAAAGTTGAAAAAACGTGCGGAATTCAAAAATCGTTTTTAAACGACTTTCTTAGTTGTTGTAGATACGAATTTGTTTCGAGGTAAAAAAATATGAAACATCTAATATTTTTTATGCAGTATTTTTTAGAAATTAAGCTTAATATATAGTAAGGTTGAAAATTTAATTCTATGTTGTAGTATTACAGTTATCGATTCATCTTGCCAAAATAAATGAAGAAATTGCGGAAAACGAAGAAGATTATCTGGCACTTAAGCATTATATTTCTGACGAAGAAGATGCTAAGCACCTTAGAGACTCTGAATTCAACGAAAATGAAAAGGTTGAAAGGAAAGATGAAGATAACAGTGGCGACTGTGTTTGAGGAAACTATATTGTTTCTTATGAGTAACATAGAGTTACAAAAATTGGCGCAATCACCAATTGCTGTTCACGCATTTGAAATGTGTCATGAAGTATTTCATTTTAATAAATTTGGTTTGGAATATTTCTTTTTTTTGGATAATTGCTAATTATTACATTATTTTTTTTCTTTTTTTGTTGGATATCTCTATGTCAAATAATGACAGTAGTATAGCCATTATTTAAAAACAATAGCCGTTTTCAAAATTTTGCATAACCATTTTGTCTGTAGCTGTATCAGTGAGCTGATTAAATTAATTGCACTCATCATTTTCTCTAAATTGATGTGTTTCCTGAGTGAATGAGTTGCAATTACAGTGAGTTTATATTCACTTCTTTTATTAACCATAATTGTTGGTTCGTAGTGTTTTGCAATGCTAATGCTTTGTTTGTTGTGCCGTTTTTAGGCTATTTTCTTTGCTTCTTTACTATTTCCCTGCTGGTGCTATGATTTATGCGAATATCGCTCAAAATTTAAAGTTTCTCCCAATGTTATTTTAGTTTTTGGCTTTTGAATTAGATTAAGTTCTTTTTTCATTTTTGTTATCGCACAAGTTACTAAATAATATATCACTTTGTATAGTTGTGGACATGCAATTTCCTGTACTCTCCAGATGACCTTGTGTTACTGACATGCTTAATCAAAGCAGTGATTTGCTAGTTTTTGTTTATTAAATTACTGTGTCTCTGAACATATTTCTCTCCTCCTTATTTGAAGTTTAAGAGTGATTTTTTGAGTTTTTGCGATTTATTCGCTGCTTGTTTTTGATTAAATTGTACAATTCCTTTGCATATGCACTGGTGACAATTCCTCAAAAGAGAAGGAGCACATTTCAAATTTATGTCCTTAATGTTTATTGATAAGGCAAATACAAATAGATTGAGGATCTGTACTTTCGTCTTCTCCTAAATTACTGTGATGATGTAACAGTTGTTGAAAGCAAGCAAAAGATAATTTTCTAGTACCATATATATATATATATATATATATCATTAATTAATTAATATTTCAAAAGGATTGATGGTTGGCGTTTTATGCATGCTTATTCATTTCATTCCAATCTGAGTAGCTAGCATGTGCGGATGGAAGGGAAGAGATATACGGGCTTTTATGAATAGTTAGGTGGATAGGATGTTTGGGATGGGAACATGGTGGCACCTGTCGCAGATTGTCATTGTTAGACTAAACAATCAACGAGGTCATCAAGTTCGATTTTCGATTCTTGTTTGTGGTTAATATTTAACGGATGAGTGATTGCTTCCGAATATGCTGTAATTCTTTAACATTTGAAACTAAATGAAAGAAAAAATTTTGAAATGTGAGTTTTGTTCCTCTATTCGACCATTCCTTTAGAAATTTCATAAGATATGATGCCGATATGATAATAGTATTATCATTAATTTCATCTCCAAAGTGATTAATGAATAATTATCAACAGTTGTATTCCACTATTTTCTTTCTTCTCGAACTTTTACATTCAACACAGGTATTTCTTACTACTCAGTTATTTAAGTGCATTACTTACTGCATTAAGTATTCATTTTTCCTTATGCAAATTATGGAAATCAGTAGAAGAATGTTATAATTAATTTTGTAGTGTAAATAAAGGAAAGTCACTGGGCAATAGCATATATCAATATTAAACGGATGAAATTATCAGTTAAAAAACTGAATCATTTAAATAATTTGAAAATTTGATTATGACTGATTATAATAAAATGGAATAATTTTGTCTATAAATTCAACTATTTTAAAAATGTGAAAAAATTAATTCGCAAAAAATATTGAAATGAAAACAAAAAGAAAATAAGAAAAGAGAGAAAAGATAATTGCTGTACGTTGTTTAACAGGTTTGCTAACGCGAAAATTATTTTACGTATGAATCAATCAGTAATTAATTGCTTACTCCTAAAATAGCATTTGGGATAGGATAGGATAAGAGAAAAAAGGACGAGCAATAAGCAAAAGAGATGACAAGGAGAGACGGTAATGCGGTCACCTGAAAGGAATTCAATTTGATTTCGTCGAAGGTAGGTAGGAGAAGTGGTTTGGAAGAAAAATGAGATATTGCCAATTAATTGTATTATGCGATTACAGCTGAAACACCTGACATTTCCGCGATTATCTCAGTATATTAAATCTCGCACACACACACACACACACACACACACACACACACACACACACACACATACACACACACATACGCATAAACAAATAAACAAGTAAATAAGCATATTTTTTAAAATTATATATACCCTCATGATGTCCTTCTCAAAAAATTAAAATTGAATTAAAAATATCAGTTCAAGTTTAAATTTGAAAATTTACTAAAAAATTGAGAGAGTAGTTTAAAATAGGGAGTTTCGATAATTTTCATCCTTGTGTCAAATTTATTTCTCTTTCTGTCTCATGTATTTGCACCCTTTCGTTGCTTTTCATTTGATTGCTATTAAACGATCGGATATGTTTGACTTTTATCAATTTGAACTTTCAACTAAAATTTAGGAAATTAATAGAGCATCATTACTGTTACTGTTCCAATTACTATCATTGCTATCACTTATCACTCTTATCGTTTTCCCTTGTAATTATCACATATTCGTTGCTTCTGACAAGAATAGTCGTGCTGGGTATTATTTGAAATGTATTCCTCATACTATGACAATACAAATGTTTCTAAGCCATTAAATTATAAAATTCACAGCGAAGAGACTGGCGCTACAGTATGCCAAAAAATACTTGAACTTTTTTTAAAGTTTAAATCACACGTGCATTACGGTAGTCAACTTATGAGTTTGCTTATTATCTCAAAAGTTATAGCTTATTTGTTTTCCTTTTCTTCTTCCAGTATTTCTCATTTCTCTTTTCTCTAGTACAACATCTTCTAAATGTTGTAGTAATAAATACTTTGTAATTAATAAGGGTTTATTAGCATAGCAAATGATCATACTGTACGACGGTATCATAAAATGAAATTATTGCCGTAAATTAATGGTATTTGATACTATAAGATATAATGTTAATTAATTGATAAGTGCAAAAGGAAATGAATGACGGATAGATGAATGGATGGATCATTCCTGAATGGGAGAATTTGAAATGAATCAAAATGATTTAGATGTATATGTCGTCGTACAACAGTTGTCAATCAAATTTCGATAAATAATCGCCGCTCACGAATGTTTGAGTACTGTACTATCCCATGGGACTGCCCATTATTAATTTTTGTCCATGCTGAAATGAAAAAAGAGCAAAGGAACGCCGACATATTAACCTATAATAGGTCAGCACTATTATTAAATGTTGGTTGTAAATCAAAAAAAGTTCAAAATTAAAAATTTTGGAATTTTTCTTTCTTTCGTTTGTTTATTTGTGATTGAAAGACTGTCAGTTAAGTAAGATCAATGATGTTTACTATTACTAAGTTATAAGTTCCAAGACGAAATTTTTTCATTTTTTTAATTTATTTTTTTGTCATTTAATTGTAATTAATTAAGAGTTAAATTTGCATATGAATTTATGATCAAAAATGATGAAATTAAATATGCTAAAACAAAAGAAAAGTTTTAATTGTAAATTTTTTTTAATTTTAGTCACAAATTCTCCTTTATATTCCAAAAACAAAAAAAAATTAATTTTTATTTTGTAGAAGTCAAATTAATTTTTTACTTAAAATTCATATAAAAATGTTTTGATGTATAAGAAACTTTTATGTGAAAATTTTAAGTTTTTAAAAGAGTTTCCGTACCAATTATTAGTCGATCGCCCTTGTCATTTCATTTCATTCATTACGTTTAAAAAAAATTAAAACCGTACTGTCTTAATTCCTACTAATTAATTCGTACTAATTACTACTACCACTGTTATTATCAACTCATTCATTTGAAATATTTATTAGCAATAATATAGAAAGAATGTATCTCATCGGTTACGACTATACGAGCATATTTATTTATGCAAAGAAGGACAATTGTTCCTTTCACTTATTTAACGCTTTCGTTTGGGAAAGGAAGGCCTTAAGGACGGCACGATAGGACGGATCGAACGGAGAAGATGAAGAAATTCACATACTTCACACTTCTTCAATGCAACAGTAGCATCCCCTCACCTCACTTAATACTCTCTCATACCGTAATTAATGCGTATTTGAGAGTAGCAATAGCCTAAAGATTTCAAGTATAATGAATTTCATTTTTAGTCCTTTAAAAATACACACACACACACACACACAAATACACAGCGATTAAAGTGAACATTTTAACAATTATTTATAACAATCTTACGAAATAAAAGTTGCAAGAATTATTAAAGTAATTTTCTGAAATAAATTAATTAAAAAAATTTTTCTTTTTTTTAATTTGAAAACTATTCAAAGTAAAGATATTTGAATTTTGTTAAAATTAAGGCGAAAGCATTTAGCAATTTTATTTTAATGTATTATGTTCAAATTTTACTCAAAAGTAAAACGAAATGATCGATTAAATTTCAAAGTTTTTGTTTTTTGCATCTTTTTTTTTGGATTTTTCCTCGAGCAATTATAATTGAGTAATTATAGAAGAATACAAGGCTATATTATAAAATCTTCTCTCTGTAACTTTTGTACAAATCAAAAATATTGCATTTATAGTTTTTTTTTAAATCTTCCTGTTTTTTTCTAATTAATTAAAAAAATTAAAAAAAGAGAGAGAGAAAAGATACCAATTGATCGTTTACTTGTCTGCAATTAATTATAGTCATCAAATCATCAATATGGCAATAATATGGATATTCCGACTTACTACAGCTGCCATCAGTTCATTAACTCATAAAACATTTATGGATATTATATGTGTTCATATGTCTGTCTGCGTGTGTGTCAGTGTGTGTGTGTGTGTGTGTGTGTGTGTACGTTGTCGATATTTGGATTAGACTTTGATCGGAATTCCTCGCTCACTTCCGTTTTTCCTAGAAAGCAATGAATACATGCAATGATAGAGAGATAGATAGATAGATAGGTATACTGAGCTTTCATCGTTGGAGTCGATTAATTCCACTCAAATGGACGATAAGCATATGTTACTTTGAGTAACCATAAGTGCAACATTTCCATTTTAATATTTACGTGACTGGAAGTGGTTTTTATCGCAGGAGAATTCCACTAAACTTAAATGATATTCATTTTAAACATTGAAATAAGAAATGGAAGAAAGATATTACTTATGAAAACGGTTATTGTTTGAATCAAAATTTAATACAAATTTAAAAATTAATATTTACTACGAATTTAAAAAAAGTAGTAGTAGTAGTAAAGGTAGTTGCGATGCAATAGCATTGTTATTGTTAGCAATAGTAATGACGGCATTGCTTTCTTTGCTTTATCAAATTGCTATTTTGCTTAATACTTTTTTTGAAACCGTAGAATTCACAGATGTTAGTATACTTATGAAAACGATTATTGTTTGAATGAATATTTAATGCGAATTTAAAAATTAAGCGAACTAACAGTTAATTTCATGTCTAATCAATCTACTTCAAAAAGTCAACTAATCACATTTCAATTCAAATTTCTTTCGGAATTTTCATAATTTGAACCTTTAAAAATGAATGATAGAGAAGGAGAAAATAGTTTATTGCACATGAAAAACATGCATTTTATTGATCGAAATGCTTGATTAAGCAATAAAGAACAGCTGTTACCTTACGTGAATGTATTTATCTCACGCAACGCCATCTGTTAATAATATGGTATCTCAACATCGAAGTAACGCGATCTGATACTTATCATACATAGGCTTATTTATCATAATCATCATCTTTCGATTACAAAATGAATATTAAAACATGCATTCTCATTACCACCATTTTAACAAAGAAATAAGTGAACGAAAAGTTTCTATTTCTAAATTCAAAATCTTACAGCAACGTTTTTAAATTTAAAATTATAAAATAGTAAAATATTTTTAAGTTCCTTCTCTCTCTCTCCCTCTCTCTCTTTCTCCGTGTTCTTCTAAAAATGAATAGTGCAAGGAAATGATGACAATTAGATGCTCAATACGAATTATTGGCAATTTTTGTGTAATTTATTAGACGCAACTAATAAATATTGGTATTAACACGTAACATATTCAATAGTAAAGAAACATTTAAAAAAGATTAATTTTTTTCAATATTAAATCTGGTGAATTTTTATTTTGAAATTAAACAGCGATATATGGGGATGGGGGAGGGTTGGGTTTGAATAATCGAATATTACGAATGTTTAACGGAAATCAATGATACATATCATTCAGTAACAACAAACTATCAGTAATGCTTTACGGAAATCAGTAATATGCCGTGCGGCCCGTAGAAAAAAAATTCTTAGTAATGAAAAAGATATTAATAGGACACGGTAAATTGTTATCACTTTTTTTAAGGAATACTTTGAATAAATCAGCAATAAGTGATATTATGGGAGACAATTAAAGATCACGAAAACATCACGTCAATTGATGAGAGGAAACGGAAAGAGAGAAAGAAACTTCGACATTTCATATCTTCTCGTACTCTTTTTTTCCATTAAAATATTTTTTCATAAATTAGTTAAAAAATGAGAAAAAAAATGCAAATGTCTCTACATGGATGGTTTTGTTAATGGAAAAAGATTTGAAGAGAAAATGAAGAGAAAGTGTGCTTTCTAATTTTTTCTCTCTCTCTCTTTCTCCCTTTCTTTCTCTACCTCTTCTTTTTTTCCATTTCTTTTTTTTTCAAAACTATCATCTTTTTAACAAATCATAAAATACTTTGAAGGCGTCACCAATAATTTTTGGATCAATGCTTAAAGGGTACGGTAAGTGCTCGACTGATTATTAGGAGGAGTGGGGAAAGAAGTAAGTAGCGCGCATGTTCAATCTACTTGGGACGATACTCATCGTATCGACCAATGTGAGTGCGTGTCACCCATTTCCGAGCAAACCTCTTCACTCCACCCTCTTCTCCTCCTCCTCACCGTTGAACAACCACCGATCGACCACTGCGGTTGTCGAAACTGTTTTATGCAACTGAAAAATTCATTTCAATCTTTTTGGGAAAATAATTGGTTAAAGTTATTGACAGTTATTTCCGACCTCTTTTTTTTCGGAGTTTTTTTTAATTGGTTAACGATAAAGTACTGTACAAATCATATACGGTATTGTTTGGAGGAGAAAAAAAGAAATGCAATCATCACAACGGTTATATCCTGGATTGAATACGATTACGTCTACTGCTACAATGACACGTTACTCACCTACGGGAACCGGCGCAACAACTGCAGCAGCTGCATATCGTACTCGAATGCCTAGTGTAGGTATTCATAAAACTCATCATTCTTTTATTATTAATACAAAATTTTATCTTTTTCTTTCTTTCACTCATATCTTCTTTTCAATCATCCTATTTCGTAGCTCTTTACTTACTCAAAAATATTTGCCTTTACATTTCAGTATATTAAGTAATACATTTTAGTATAGAATTATGAAGGAATAGATTTTCATCAAATTGATTAATCATTAATCAATTTTACGATTACAATAAATGTATTAGTCTCTACTGCATTAGTGGATAATACTAGTAGTAGGTTAAATAATTACTGTAATTTAAATTAAATTGTTATGGCTTTAAAATAATAGCACGGAATAATGGAATATATAAAAACGAATACAATAAACGTATTTTATTCACTTATGAATTTACACCTCGCCATCTTTAAGCTAACATTACTGACAGGTAAGCTAATATTGTTGTCAAAAGCTTGTCAAATAGTAGTTATGAACTATTCATTTGTATTTATTAAAATATTCATTCATTCCTAATCGGTATCTTTGTGTACATCTACCTCATATGCTTAGGCTTCTTATATATCCTCATAGATATTTATTTGTTTATGCACGTACCTATACAATTGCACGTGTGTGTACGTACGTCTGTGTATGCGTGTGCGTTTATAATTGCAGGTATATTTGTTTATTATTTCGTTATTTACTTATTTATTACCTGTCGTATACTATTCAATTCTAGAAATTTAAACAGCTTTCATCGACGGAAAGACGGTAGAAACGAAAGAATAAAAATGATAAATATATTAATAAACAAAATATCAACTTTACTTAATAGCAGTCTATAAGTTTCTCTTTAAGGCCTACTTTTTTCTGTTACACTCCAATTTTGGCTAAAGTTAACTTTGTCCCTTTGTTCTAGCACAGTTTGAAATTTGCAAAATTTAGAGCATCACCTTTCACATTCATTTATCACTTAAAATTATCGTTAATTTCAGAAAGACATTTTGGAATTACACTTATTTGTTTTCATTTCAGTTATTAGTTACTTGCCTTAATGGTTAAATATATAAAATTATATTATACAAAATTTTGTTTCATAAATTTACAGCTTCCGAGGCGTATTTATAAATTAAAATTTTTCTTTGTCCATAAACGAGAAATTTTAAAAATATTTGGAAAAAATATTTTTACAAATACTTTAGCATTTATTAAGTAAATTAAATGCTATCGATTACTGAATTTTGCTTAGCACTCCAAAATTTTAAAGATACAAAGAGTACTGAAGAAATTATACACTTTCCCCAATGATACTTAAATCTATCGTTTCATTTTGGTTAGATCAGTTTCATCCGTAAGAAGAAAGTGAGAGAAGTAAGTCTCTGTTTAGGTAAGAAGTAAGTTCAGTAAATGTATGAGTCCAATGAAAGTCATTTCTAAGCAAATTTCTTTTGCTTCTTTACCATTTTTGTTTTTCTCTCTATTTCTCCACAGAAATAAGATATTTTCATAATTAAGCTTTATAAAGTCAGCTTTAATATTCACGTATTCTCATATTAACTTTGACATTACTACGCTTAAATTTCTGTTCTTTGTCCGAAGTCTAGTTAATTAATTACATGTCATTTTTGCAATCAAATTTATGCTTCATTGATTTTGTTTTTTTTCGCCATTTTCAGAATTTTCAAACAAATTCAATTTTCGGAACTTTTGATGATACGCTATTTCAAGCAAGAGCAGCACAAGCTGCGCTCGTTGAAATTGACGTCAAAAACGTCAATATGGCTGCTAGTGGAATGCTTCGACCATCGGATATGTTTACGTACGTGCGGATTTTTTTTTGATTCCTTAGCCTTGAAAAATTTCCGAAATATCTTGATTTCATTTTTTAAATTCCTAGCGATTCCTTTAATTTCAATACGTTTCTTTAAATTTTTGATAATTTAATTAATTTTAGTGAGTAAATGAAATTGGCGATTGTTTATTAAGTAAGAAATTTCAATCGTTCTTTCAGCTATCATCCTACTGCAGCATCACATTTACCATCATCCGGTGAATTTGATTCGTCTACAATTTCACAAACTTCAATTATTGACTCATCCATGAATCATGCAGCTGATTCAATGGCTTCATTACAGGTAGTGTCTGATCAGTAACTGATCTCAATTGTTTTATAATATTACTTAAAGTAATTAAACAACAAGTATCACTGATTTTTTTTCTGTAATTTTCAATTCATATCATTTTCGATATATGCTGCAAGTATGCTTCTAGCACGTAATGGCAATGCAACATTATCCAACCGCACAATTTTCCCAATATCCGATATCATCACCGTTTGCAACTGCAACCGCAGTTGTTGCATCACAAAGTGCTGCAGCTGCAGCTGCTGCAATGCCAATATATCCTTTATCAGCTCAAGCTACAGGTATATCCCTTATCAATTTAAGCTGCACATGAGACTGCTGATAACTACAGTTCAAAAAAATTTTTTACAATCGAACTTTTTCTATAAAATTTTTTTATTGTTTTTTTTCAAATGAAATAACTCATGTTTTATAAACAGCTTCAATTAAACATATGTAGTTTGCATATTACAGAATTGGATACAGATCCACGTGAATTGGAACGTTTTGCGGAACATTTTAAGCAAAGGCGTATCAAGTTAGGCGTAACTCAAGCTGATGTTGGTAAAGCTCTTGCACATCTGAAAATGCCAGGCGTTGGTTCATTAAGTCAGTCAACGATATGTCGATTTGAAAGTCTTACATTATCGCATAATAATATGGTAGCGCTAAAACCTATTTTACATTCATGGCTTGAAAAGGTTTATTAAATTTAATTTTTATCTTTTCGTAAAATTTAATTTTTTTGGTTTCACTTTGAATGCCAAATTGCTATTATGTAAATGCTAAGGCATGTAAATTAAAAATTCCACGAAAAAAAACAATAAATCACAACTAACTGTTATCGAAATGAGAATTTTTCATAGTATTGTGAAAAGTAAATTCCCTACATTTGTTAGGAGAGCTGCTAGGTCGAATATTTTACCTGCCTAATTTAATTTGTTTTTTTTTATTCATTTTTGCTAAAGAAATAACAGAAACGAAATGATATACAGATAATATAAAATTGTTTTTTAATATTTATTAAGTTGCACATTTCACGTACTTAACGTATGTGGGTTTTTATCAGGCGGAAGAAGTGACAAAGACAAAAGATGTAGCAGGTGATACACAAGGTATCCTACCAAATATGGATAAGAAAAGGAAGCGAACATCTATTGCTGCACCTGAGAAACGTTTGCTAGAAGATTATTTTCGGTAATAAAATTTTTTTTTTAAAAAAATTTAACTTTTACGTGAATTTCATAATCTCTCTTCCATCACTCACGCTTTTTTCGTTCTTATGAAAGATTTGCGAAATTATCTTCTGATATTATCGTTCACTTAACAAATAAGTTAATTGATTGAAATAAATGAGCTAAATATTAGCAACTTCCTTCTTCAACCTAATTAGTAATTAAATTTAGTTATGCATTTATTTACACATCCATTTTTTTTTGTTTATGCAGAAAATCTCAACCGCTGCAGCATATGGCAGATAATATTGCTATTTCGTCCTCACGCACTTTTTTCTTCCATTTTCATTCGAAAATTGTAGGATGAATTATTGTCACATAAAATTGAAGACATTGTTTATACTCTTCTGATTTGAATTCATCAAAATTAGAAATATGACCATTTGTTATCACCGTTATT
Organism: Litomosoides brasiliensis; assembly: GCA_013365375.1. NCBI lineage: Eukaryota > Metazoa > Nematoda > Chromadorea > Rhabditida > Onchocercidae > Litomosoides > Litomosoides brasiliensis. The sequence continues at coordinate 111,359 of JABVXW010000100.1, read as the reverse complement.
GCAATCGTTATCACTATTGTCACTACAATCACTGATATCATTATCATTACACAGTCATTGATAATACTTTTGTAGGCAGCAGCCACGACCAAGTGGTGAACGTATTTCAGCGATAGCGAATAAATTGGATTTAAAGAAGAATGTTGTCAGAGTATGGTTTTGTAATCAGCGGCAAAAGCAAAAAAGGTCAGTTATTGCTCACATTCGCACATAGAGGAGAATTGACGTGAGATTTAAAAAAGAAATTAAAATTCGAAAAGAAGAAAAAGAGGTAGGGTATTTTTCGAAATGATTTTTTTACAAAAAAATTAAAGTTTTCAAGAAATTGCTAAGATTTTCCATGATACATACATGACTTACTTATATTAAACCATGAAGCTTCCACTTCTGAAACCACAAGTTCAAAGGTTAAAATAAATTTACATTTCATTCAACTATTCACACGCTCCATATGTGGAATTGAAGTAATAAAAAGAGGGAAATATTAATGCTTTGATTTTGATAAATGAGAGGAAGGAAGGAAGAGTGGTGGTTTCCGGTAAATTTCGAAGTACGGTACTATACATACAAATTGCAGTACCATACATTATCGTAATCGTGCAGCTGCAGTACCGTACACCAATCCATCATCAATTTTGTAGATGTCGAAATCAAAATGTGAGTGCGCCACGGATGATAGGGGCCAATATCAAATGTTCATCATTTTCGAGCGGTTATTTTGATTGAGAAAAAAAGTTCTAATTTTTTTGTGTCGTTTTTTTTGAAGTTGTTGTACAGCACATTAAGCAGTGATCCCATTTCATAGCATACACAGCGATTTCATTCCATAATTGATGAAAATTATTGAAAAAAGTTGATCATAATTTTGCTCACTGCTTAATTAAAACTTGTAGATTTACCTTCCCAGCTTTTTGCGGATACTTTTCGAATTTTTTGAATTTAACGAACTCCAACTTTAACATGAAATTATCATCAGCTGAACAGTTCGTTGTTGTCTTTCATAGCTTTTATGAATAAGATTGAAGCAGGAGTCGTTGAAGAAGTGTAGCATTACCGTGAACCAACGTACTATTAAATTTGAAAATTTCAACTTAAATTTTTTCGTTATTTCACAGCAATAGTTTCATTCTAGCACTAACAAATGAGTCGGGCTGTAAGTTTTTCAGGGTGAATTTCGTGAATATCAACATGCATTACGTGTTATCAGAAATAAAATTTGAACGTTTTAACAGTGCCTTCTTCCTTTTTCAATGATGCACTGACATATATTCAACAAAAAATCGATCATACATTTTCCATACCACTTGCATTCTGCTTTATTCATACGAAATGTTTTGTTTAGAGTAGTATAGAGTACCGTAAGTTGAATATCTTCAAAGCTTTTAAATCTGAATTTTTCAGCAAAATTTCCGAATGCTTCAAAACGTATCGCACCTCAAAATATGTTACGTTAACTTGTTTGTTTCAAATTTTATAAGCAAAAGAAAAGAAAACAAAGAAAGGTAGAACTGATATGGAAGTTCCTTTCCGTCTTCAGCTCTTAATATATTCATTATTTCCAAAATTCTTAAGAAAATTACGAAATCTAAAAACAAATATACAAATAAACGCACAACTCAACAAAAATTTCCAGTTTTATTCTTTCAAGTAAAAGTAGAATTATGACAATAGAATTTTATTCAGGTAAAATTTTTAAAGATTAAAATTTCGAATAATTTTTTAACGTCCTAATTAAAAATTTTACATCTCGCACTTTCAAACGCTTTTGTACTTCGCACTACAAGTATTCAAAACACATCAATATCGCTGGATATTTTAAATTTGAAGTTAATCAATAAAATCAGAATGATTCGAGAGAAGATTGCCATTAGATTATAAACGATAATTAATGATTATCAAAACATTCCACTACGCATCTTCTTATCAGCTTGTCGCCGTCTGAATTCACCTTTATGGCGTTCTTTTAACTGTCTGTCCCGACCACCAGTATATCCTGGTTTATACTTTTCGTTACAACCATTTCCTGATGAATGTTCCACGCCTCTCACTGCTTTTCCACAGGTATTCTGATTTTTTTCATCTGGTACGATATCACTCATCACTTTTCGACCATTTTTTGAATATTTTTTCCTTCTTGCGCCACCTCCTTCAGTTTTCTTTTCTTCCTCACTCTCTACGATATGATTCGCTTCATCCTGCCTTATACGATTCGTATTCGGTTCAATGCCAGCTTTTTCGATCGCAACATCGCCATCTCTGAAATGGCGCAAGAGTTGCAATACAGTAACTTGTCTCATGAGAACAGCTATTGAAAATTTTTGAAATCTCCATCACTTCATCAGAACTTTAAAATTAAATGAAAATTGGATTACTTAAAGTCAAAATCATAGTTCTGGCACTGATCATCATATGTATCATCATATTCATCATCGTACATATTGTATTCCGGCGAGGCTGCTTTTATATAACGATATCGTTCATAGGTCGGCCTTACCGCAACTTTTTCAGAATCTGGCACATCAAACGCTTCAGTGAATAACGGTTTACTGTAAAAGTCGAAACAGTTGTTACAAAGCTGGATTTCAATAAATCTAAAGAAAATTTAATGGAATTAAAAAGTAAATTCCTTCTCATGGACTGGAACTAAATCGAAATTCAATTTAAAATTCAATATAAAACTAGCAAACAAAAACTCAAAATATAAATCTCACTTTTTAATTTGTCCATCCACTTTTTTTCCCTTTAAAAATGCTTCGACACCAAATTCAGCTCTCAAATTTTCTCGATCAGTTTTCGATCCGGAAGCACTTTGCGGAATGCTATGATCGCTAGATAGCTGTGACGGTTTCATGCAAATCAATGCACTTGATGGTTTTGTCTCATTCACCTTCCATTCACGTGGAGAAATGGTATCGTCTGACGTTTCAAACAGGGTAAAAATATAGAGATTAAAAAATAAAAAAAAACAACTTGAAAGGGATCAACCTTTTAGAAAATAGCTCTTTTTTTAAGTTAAAACGATAAAATTTGAAATAACTTTCAACCATTTTCTTTCCCAGTTATTTTTTCTTTATAAATTCCCTTAACTATTATTATCTAATTTTATTAAGGATGATGTTTTTCAAAGAGAGGAAAGTTGAGCAATAGGTGGAGTGAGAGAAAACTAAGGCAGAGAGAGATGTGAGAGAGGAAAAGAAATGTGGAAAATGTGAGAAGGGAAAATTGCCTAATCATTAAAAATTCATTGGAATTCTAAAATGGATAAGTAGTCACTGGAAACAATAAAGCATTTAGTGGTCTGCAAAAATTTGTACAATTTTTTTTTACCTTCTCTTCCTTTTCTCACTCTCATTTGTTTTTCGTTTTTATTCACCACTTTTCACTCATTAAAATTAAACAAGAGATGAAAGAGCATGAAGATTGAAGAGAGAAGGAAACGGATGACGAAGAGGGAGATTAAAGAAAATAAAAAAGTTAGGCATGCGACAAGTTAACTGTTACACCTGCGGCTACAATTTATAAAAATCTGTTTACCTCATTGAAGTATTTTCACATTTCTAATTCCAATAATAATATAAACAGTGTTTTAATTTTGGATTAAAGTTCTGCAAGGTTTAAGATTAAAATGTAAAAATTTGTGAAACAGGATTATTAGAGAAAATGACGCAATTCAATCAATCATTGCTTTTGTATATGAATTTAAAAAAGAAAAAAATGCGGTTAATTCCAGCCAAAAAAAATTTCCAATTTTGCAAACAATATTCGAATAGAAGTGAAACTGAATAGTACACGATAACTTGGAAAGAAAAAGGATATATATATATATATATATATATAGCAGAGATATTATTACATAGTTAAACATAAGGAGTGGAGCCACAGGGACTTTTTCTAATATGGTAATATTTGGCAGGTAAATGTTTGGGTAGAAAGAGATTTTATAGGAAGTTTTGAATAGGCTAGCCAATTTGACTTAAAACAATAATTTAATAATGACACACTGATATTAACTTCTCCATAAGAATCGTTGTGTTGTGCGATCCTAGGAGGTTGTGTTGTAATGAATGACTAACAATTTCTGGGATAAATTTAACAATAATCGAAATATACCAGTAAAATCATAAAAGAGAGAAGGCCCAGCAACAGTCGTTGGAGGATTTTCCGCTTTTAATTCTACCGAAATCAAGGCTTGCAAATCTAACGGTAATTCAGTGTTATTTAGCAGGGCATTTGCTGTTTGCTCCGTTTCATAACCGAAATGTCGCAAGCATAGCTGAAGTCAAATAAACAAATTTTAAAATCAAAAATTTTAGAAGAACAACAAATTAAAATTCGCATCATCTTATCAAAACAATTGGATTTAATTTTTAATGCTTAATGTCTACTGTGAATGACCGAACTGTCTTTATACCGAAAAATATCTATGGAATTCATTCAAATTTCAAATAAGTGTCTGTATTGTAGAAAAGACAAACGTAAAAATCACATTTTGTATAATGAAATTTTAAAATCAGATTTTGACTCAGTGCGTTAGCAGAGACTAATATTGAGAATGTTGGAATGATTTATAACACACATTGGACAAACGCTTAGTCTAACAATCCTTAAACGACTCATCATAAAGAATTATCTTTTCAAATAAGCTTTGCATAATATCCAAACTAACGTGAATAAATGGGAGCGAAAAGTACGGCAAAAGATCGGCTAGATAGTCGATTTTTTCCTGCACTTCCTGATTAGCTGATGATCCAAGGCCCTGCAAACAACTTTCCAGCAACAATTTTCAAAAATTTCCTCTTACTGTTTTGTGTTCAATAAAAACAACCGTGAAAATAATAGACTGAATTTTATATACTGAGAAAATTTTCATAAATTCTAATTCCAAGCAGTTCTTGCACCTGTGGTTTCAACACTACAGTATTCAAATTTCTGTTGGTATACTTATCAACAATAGAGAAGACAAAGTGTTCAAAGAAAAGCTAAATATAATCAACTACATAAAAAGTAAATAAGAATAACTTACAGCAAGTATACCACGATTTTTCAATTGTTCCAAAATATACGTGATGCAATTTCCCCTGATATGTTCAAGAGTAACATTTATATATTTTCTTTGTTCTTCACCGCATCGATTAAGAACTTCTTCGATTGGATAAATAATACTATAGTAAAAAATAAACCTGAAAGATATCGTAGAGTACAGCTATCCAAAAAAACGAGTTTTTAAAACACATAAGTGAAGTGTGTTGTAACATATGAACCGTTCATTTATAATAATCATCATGTTTCGCATCTATTAAGTTCATGGGTACTTTGATAATTACTAATAAACTTCATAAAATTTCAATTTTCCTCTTTGCAATAGAAACAATATCTACCAAAACTTTAAAGCAAAAAAACTATTCTTTTCAAACCTATATTCATCGGAATATGACTGTAGTTGCGAATAAAATGTAATAATTTTCAAGTAAAAAATGGATAGAATACTACGTCAATTAGTTCATTAAATTTTTGGAACCTTTCACACTGCAAGCAGTTAACAACGACGGTATATAATTCATCTATTGAAGTAATGCGGATAATTACAGCGTGAAAAAGAGAATATGCTGAAGCTATCACGTTGTCCACCAATGTTAACATTATTCTGAAATTGTAAGCAAAGATATACATTGAACTGAACCTAATCAAACACTAAACATCTAATATAATACGTTCATTATTCATAATGGTAATTGTGTTGGTAAGTGATGCAATGGAACATCAAATTTCTGCAAAATAGATCGAGATGGGCTTAACAATTTCCTTCTCAAACCACTAACTGAAAGATAAAGCAACGAATTTACCTAAAATTTTCTCGCGAATCTGTTGACACATTCATCACCTGTTCTATGCAATAACATTCTTCCAAATTCTCCACGAAAAGAGCCATGCTAAATTAGTATAGCATATATTCTCTTTAAATTTTAAATATAATTGTTCATTAAGCTTTATAATTAGTTCACAAAAACTCTAAATTACAAAAATGATCCATGAAAACTAATGAAATGGAAAATCAATAGCATTGTCTTTTGAAATCTGATTTCCTAGTTGAAATGGATATATTCAATAGTAAAATAGGAGAAAAAAAATGAACGAAAATATACCTATATAAGAAATCACATAAGATCGTTTGTGAGAGATGTTTAAATAAAAGCGATGAAACAACTGTTAATCCTTCAAATCCCACCAAACATTTTTCCAAAAAATTTTCTAATTTACTAACATCGTTTTTAGAAAATGCAATATCATTGCCACAGCTAATCAATTCCTAAAATATAGGATATTGAATCGAAACTGACAAAGAGGTATTGATTTAATGAAATATAACTGCTGTGAAATAATAAAGTAATGAATGGAGGCACTTTCACAACTATTGTAAAGCAACGTTAGTTTCGTATTGCCAGTCTATTTATCACAGAATATTTTGACATTAAAAGGAATATGTATGTATCAGAAGTCGGAGGAGTTCCAATTTCTTATAAATAATTAGAAAAAGTATAAAAAACAGATCTTCAGCTTTTTTCGATTTTTCCAAATAAAATATTCTTCTTTTTAATTGGATAGTTTTTTCATTTTTAACGGTCTTAACTCTTCCAAAATTCAACAGATAAAAGATTGCCGCTTTTACGAAACTGGGTAACAAGATCGAGGTAATAGGTAAGTTGCTACATTAAAGAAAGAAAATATTTTCAACTTCGTGAAAACAACAAGAAGAAAACGGCATAAAAATATTACTTCTTCCATAGTTTTGATAAATGTTTCAATATCCTTTTCTGTGAACTGCTTTGTGTCGAATGCATCTGTGACGATATTTTCGACAGCATTTTGATTTGACGTTCTAAATATTACAATTGCGCGGAATAATCGATTTAAATCGAACAGAACACTTTTTTGACGATTTTGTCCACCAGCAAACTGAACATATAATTTTAAAAGAAAACAAATGTTACTGTTAAGTTACTTCTGGGATTATAGCATTTTCTTTGGTAACATGAAATAATTAAAATCAGCAAATTCAAAACTCTTATTTAAAGGCATTTTTCACAAAAATTCGATGTCTCTTCTAGGAATAAAAACTATTCAGTCATACGTATTTGGTATATAACTCATTCATCATACTAATAATTAAATTTCTGAGAAAATAAAGGCCATAAAAAGTAAGAAAAAAATAGAAAGACTTGTTTCCATACCTCTTTAGCAAGTCTCAAGAAAAGCGTCAAAACTTTTGTATACATTTCAATAATCAGGGTACGAATTTCCTCACCACGGTCTGATTGGAAATTTCGATTCAGCGCCATGCTTAATGCTTCATCTTTTCTCCAACTTCTGGAATTGTTGACAGTCATCGAAATAGAAGAAAGAAAATTTTTAAGTGCCATAAAAATTCGAGTTTTGAAAAGGACACTCTAGAATTAACATTAAAAAAAGTAGAGAAAAAATTAACTTTGAGAAGTAAATTCTAAACAACTAGGTGTTGCAGAAAAAAAATCTCATCTAGATGAAGAAAATATAAGATAACAACAAAATACTTTGGAAAAATATCAAGAAAGCCGTCAATAAGCTCCAAAATCTGCCGATCATCAGACAATCTGCCCCTTAGTGCTGATTCTGGTAATGTTAAAATATTATTCAACGATTCCGTGCCATATCTCCAATCACTGATCCAGCTATTAGTGTCGGTATCTTCAAGCCGTTGAAGTAACAACTTAGCCATCGTCTAAAATTGCAGAGAAGCGTATCAAAATTATGACTACTAGCCGTAAAAGGGACTCTCAAATATTGCCCTACGACTTACTCTTCTTTTCCCAAAGTAATTCTACTCTCCTCCGAGACAGTTGTACGCTAACTCTTAGTAACTGTTGAAATCTTTCAAATCGCTCAATCAAGCTCTCATCACTACAGAAAAACTTCAAATAACTTTACATAACCATGCAAAACAATAGACCCTCTCCTGTGCTCCTTTTGGAAATCCGGATCAATTATCATCATGAGAACTATCGCAGTAAATTAAGCATTTAAATAAACGCATCGTTTTCTAGCTTTTTCAGAAAACTCAAAAATCAGAAAAGTTGAACAAAAAGATTTTCACAACAGATGTTGCAATGCATTGATAACAGGTAAATTGATAAGTTACATTGATTGCCTTTTATTTTAATTATAATAAGCATCAAAACTATGTACAGCAACAAATTTTTCTAGTTCAAATTACACCGCTATTCAAACTTAAACAGCATTTGACAAGGAAAGACCTAGTTGTTAGTTGCAAATGACTAGTTAACGGTTTTTTTTAAAAAGCCTTATCTATCTGAAGAGAAAACACTAGACTGCATCGAAATGTTAAATGAACTGCTCAAAATTATTTAGCAATCAGCTGGGGGGCCAATTCATCTGGATTTTTTCATGTAAGAATTTTGGAAGCCATTCGAGGTATTCATCCAAAAGATATTCACTTTTACTCCTCCAAACTTCCAGCAAACGCATTCGACTCATTACCTAAAAAATAGTGCATAGAATGGCTGGGCAGCCGCAATAAATCAAATCATTATTTCAAGTTTCATTAGAATTCAAATTTCTGAAATCAGTGATAACCCTACTTCATATTCGACCAATGCATTAAGTAGCTTTTCTGCCCGCAATTGTAATTTTGCCCATGGCTTCGTCATTGTGTTTGGTGAAAGCAGAAGCTTGTCAGCGTAAGTAGCTAGAACTGGACAAACTGAACCATCGAGGAAGAACTGGGCAAAATAACGATACAAATTGATATCAACAGGTAGCGGTCGCTCAACTTTGCCTAAAGGCCAACCCATATCGCTGAATGTTCCATCCATTAAAACGAGGATAGTATCTGTGGCTGAATCATATCTGAAAACTCAAAATTTTGACACCAAATAAATCTTGGTTTTCTAAATTTGCGAAATTTAAATCAGTTTGTTTGAATAAATACAAAACGAATTTCCGACAAATTGTTTTATTTACCGTGGTTCAGCTTCCTTAACTGGCGTAAAATGGCAATAAGTATTCGCCAAGCGAGGTAACCAACTTTCCTCAACGCAAATCACATTTTGCATATATTTTTTATCTTTACGCTGAAAATCAAACCAACCATATATGTAAAATGGAATAAAATCTCAAAAAAAGTCACCGCACCGAAACTTGAAGATGACTACTTCTCAAAACTCAGCTCGCAGCTTTCTTAAGGTAAGCAGTCAATAACAAACCTCAATTATTTCTTGATACAGCACCCAATCTGGTTCATCTTTGAATAATATAGAACTTGGGTCGATGTAAATATAGTCCTGCAAATTGCTGACGCACTTAAAAATTTTTTTATCTTTTAGGTATTTATGTACAGTAAATAAGATATCAAGAAAGCTAACCTTTAGTTTTTGAGATTGATATGCACCTTTGGGCACACTTTCGGTTGCTACTGGATCCACTCTTCGGGCTATATTATCAGTAAGTGAAGCAGTCACGATTTGCCTAGAGTGAAAAAAAAACCGAATGGAATAATTAAAACCAAATGGTGCAATAACTTCATTCTGTTTTGGAAACTCCGACTAAACAAGCTAAAAACCGAAATGTTTTAATCAGTTAACTTCACTGACCTTAGCATTAGCATTTCTTCATCAGTGGGTGGTTTTATATGTAGTTTTGCCGTAAACAGCTTGTGTTGTGGAGATTTTGAACTGATAATTTTAGTTATCTGCTGACGTAATTTCCGAATTTCAATAAGCGCTTTATGACGAATTCCCAGTCGGCGACAATCCTCCTCAGATCCGGAGCCCTAAAAAATGCTTCCTGATGTGAAATAAGTAAATAATGAATTTTTTCTGCAGTAAAAAAATTCAAAGTATGAAAAAAAATACATATATATGTATAACAAATTGCTGACTTCTAATGATTCAGCACTCAAAATGGCTCTCAAGATAACAGTCAAATCGCCGAAATTCCGAGCCTGACCAAGTGGACACCACGACCGCCTTTGTTTCAATGCTTCAAGCATCAGCGCTTGTGTTTCGTCAGCACTTTCACCCCTGAAAAGAAAACACTTACTGAATATTTAAAAATACTTTGTATCCCACTGTAATATTTTATATTTGATATATTATACACCAAAGTAAACCTTAATGAATAAAGAGGAATGAGTGGTTCTCGAACTGACAGTGCGGCAACCAAACAACAAGCAAGAGTCATTAGAGAATGCTGATTTGCCAAAACAAGTATTTTTGCAAACGCTGGCGCTAACGGAAAGATGGACAGTGTTTTTCCAAGCGAACTAATTCGCGATTCTTTCTGAAATAACATTTTTAAAAATTGGATTTGTCAAACACCAGCATAAACAAGAAACGAAAAACAATCAGCTGTAGAATTTAATTAAATTAGGACATCAATCAGTTGTTGAATTTAATTAATGACATCAAATAGCTGCAAAAGAAATGAGGTCCGATGCAGCTATGCTCAGCAAACGTCAAAATTTTAATATCATCGATAGCAATGCATTAAATACATTCTTTTAATGGAAACTAATGGCTAAAAACCGAAAGAAATGTATAAACTAACCAGGTTATTCTTCACTGTCACTTGCAAGGCACCCAAACGAATCAAACGCTTTTCGGCTTCTTCTAGCGAGTCTTTATCAGGTGGTGTTGGAAAAGGGAAATTCGCAACCTCAAATACAAAACAAGCATAGGCGTACTTTCTAAAATATGCATTACTATTCCCAATAAAAGTGTTTAATTTATAGCAATAACCTTAACGATGTTCATGGACTTCAAATGAAGGATGAGTTGATCAACCGGTTTAGACAGTATTTCCGGTAGACTAAATTTCTCGAAATCAGAATAAACTGCTGAGGAGTACAACCTAGAATCAATTTAATAGCAATTGTTTCAAAAACAAAAATGATTGGAGATGCAATAAAAAAAAAAGTTCCGTTCAAAGAAGAGGATTTGAGATTAAATCAGTGATTGCTCATATTATTCTTTCCGTAGTCAAACAAAAAAAGATAGGACTAACTTCCTCATTCAATGAGGTGTTCAATATTTTCAATGAAATGATTTTCGTCCAATTTAATGTCGTATCATTTTCCAAAAGGATATATAAAATTCCGATAGAATAAAACTGCCAAAAGAATATTAAGAAATATTGTTAAGAAAAAAGAGGCTTGAGCAATAACACCTGTAGACTTCGCCAGGTTGTACACGTCCGGCACGTCCAGCCCTCTGATCGGCTGATGCTTGCGAAATCCAATTTATAACAAATTGAGAGACACCAGTTATCGGATCATAATGACGTCTCTTTTCACGACCACTATCGACAACATATCGCACAGCCGGAATAGTTAAGGACGTTTCCGCTACGTTTGTTGCAATTACGCACATCCTACAAAATGTATAAATTAAGGCACACCAATCGTATGTAATTCTAAAAGCAAAATAGTTAAAACAGGGACAAATTCGTAACCTAGAATTCTTTAACTAAAGGGTTATTTGAATGGTAAACAAAATACACATATGAAAACTAACCGGTGTCCATTTGGACTCGGTTCAAAGATCCGTTGTTGTTTTTTACTGGAAAGCAGGGAATACAGCGGCAGACAGAAAAGAGGAGGAGCCGATGAATTTTGTAGGCGCGAAGCATCAGGGCAAAAATTCTGAAGAAAACATCTGTTTATTCGAATATACGGTTGAGTTGACACAATTAAGTTTACAAGAATTTCCTCTACTTCATTAAGTTTTTCTAAATTGTATTGTGTAACTCACAGTTTCACTTATTTCAGGGTCAGAATCGTCACAATCCAAATTATCAGCATCAGCGAACCTATCATCTATTAGTTCATCATCCGCAGATTTTCCAATGCTTTTTGATTCACTCAGAACTGTCTTATCCAGTTCTAGTTTATCCTGCTTCAACTTTTCTCCTCCAACTTTCCTTCGTCTTTTACAGCTTTTCTGCCTTAATGATAAAAGAAAAAACATTAATTCCAGTTAATATTTCAATAGCCTACTGGGCTATTTTGATAGAATATAAGAAAAGTCAGTTTCGAATTAACAGAAAAATCGATCATATTATACAAAGAGATACCTGATCGTATAGCGTTCCACAAGCCATTTTAACAAGGTCATAACCTACAATAACACAAGATGACCATAAACTGATTAATGTTAAATCATTAAAATAAATTCGTAAAAATAGCTTGAAGGATCACCCGAATTTTGTTCTGAAACATTGCAAGCAATACCTCTAATTTTCCGGAAAGGAAAACCAATATCGTTCCGGGACCCTTCCTTTCATGAATTTGACATATTTTATAAAACGCAGCACTGAGGTAATTTTCTGGTGTCCGCTTTTCAAAATGGATAGATACTGGATACTGTCTTGCATCAATAGTCAATATAGGTGGTAACGATACAGGAAACAGTCTGAAAAGGATGAAACGAAGCGATAAAATATTAATCTAAGTATCCAATATCCTAATACCAGAAAAGAAAAAACATGTAAAAAAGCTAGAAACATTTGAAAAAGTGGAGAGCACGTAGATCCATAAAGTACCTTTTATTTTTAAAATCATCCAAACGTAAAGTTGCGCTCATGATAATAAGCTTTAATGGTGAGCCTATACGAAAGCGGTAAGGTGCTATTCGTGTTAACAAACCAATCAGCACATCACTGTACATCGATCGTTCATGAGCTTCGTCTAAATATATAATGAATAAAAATAACAGTTAATTAACAAGGAACGAGAATTTCCCTGAAATTTTAAGTAGCAGTTTACCGATGATAATAACCGAATAAGCTGAAAGAACCACATCTTTTTGCATTTCTTTCATTAACACTCCATCCGTCATGAATAAAATAGACGTTTCGGCTGATCGATTACCATCATATCTTATCTAAAACAACCAACATACCAATTTCCGTCAAATAAAAATATTCGGAATTATAAAATCTTGCATCTATTGGAAATTGAAGTCTCTTTTTGTTTAACTGGTAGGTATTTTATTTAAGTCTTTAACCTGCTAATAAATGAGGAACCTGCTGTTTGTCATAATACCTTTAAAATACAAAACAAAGTCAGATCCCTCATAATCCAACAACTGTCAGAAATATTCAGACAAATTCAATTTCAATTCTTTCTCTTAATTTGATGCGACTCAAACTGTCAAATTATACCTGATATGAGACCGCATTAGGTAGATCCATTTCTTCTGCTACACGTGCTGCCATACTTATGGCAGCCACGCGTCGGGGCTCAGTTATTCCTATCAATTTACCGTCCCGGGCATAACCAGCTTCATACAAAAACTGAGGCAATTGCGTCGTTTTTCCAGAACCGGTTTCACCACAAATTATCACTGCCTAATATTGAAACTGGTGAGAAAATTGCAGTTTCTATTTCTGTGAATTTTCAAGTAACCGAAGAATGTGTATGACATAAATTACTCTTCAGTTTTGGAATTTTTAATAGACTTCCTGTCAACTTTTCCGATTTTTATCCACCAGCATTAGTATCAGTTTACTTATCTCATTCTTTACTAAAAATTACTAACAAACATACGCAGTTGTCATTTATTGCTTCCATGATGCTTTGTTCTTCAGCATATATAGGCAGCTTTGACCGTCGTGCTTCAACACTTTCGCTACGATTAACGGGGACAAAGTTACTTTTATGTGAATCATCTAATATCGAAACTTTGTTCTTGAGAGATGATATTTTGACCGGCAGATTTGCAATATCGAACTCCGAAGTACTTGGTTCTACAAGTTTAATTTAAAACAATGAGTCTATACAATGAGTTCTCAATAATTTCATAAAACGAGCTAAAACGCTAAAACGCAAGTGTTACTAAACATAAGGAGATTGAGTTTAAAGAAGCAAAAACACACCCAGTAAATCCACTTCACTATATTTGATCTTTATTTTGCTATCATCTATATTTTTCAAGTTTTCCTCTCTTCTATCCGTGTTAACCTCAACTTGCTTTCCTTCCATTTCATTATCGCCTGCGATGCACTTTGCTGATTCTGTGTTCACTGATGCTGATGCTACCTAAAAGAAATTCAATTGTCAAACCGAGATAATCCCCAGACGCTTGGCATAGCACAGTTATGATACAAAGCAAATAATATTATGTAAGTTGGAGAAAATCAAAGACCGTCAAACTTAGAGTCTTTGCTTTTCTCAGCTTACATAATATCTCCATAAAAAGGAAAGATAACCTCTTTCGGGAGCGATATATCATCTTCACTCTCACTTCCAGTCTCATAATAATTTTCTTGTATTGGTTGCTTCGACATCTCCAGCAAAGGGATACATTTACGACCCGCTAGATTTGATAACTTCTTTTGGACAAGACCTTCCTCTGATCTAAAAGCTATGAAAATTATTGTTAAATATATGAGCATACAAGATGCAGCATTTCGAAATTAAAAAAGGATGATTTGATTTCTATAAATTTGATGGACTAGTCAGAATTTTTGATTTCTTTCGGCCAAAAAATAGAAGTGAAAATACTTTTCAGGCTTCCTCGGACGAACTTCTGCCGTTAGTTTACTCATTGTTCCGGTGGGTAATTGATATTTCATCAAACTTTCCAGAAGTGATTCCCTCTGTAAAATACGCAATTAAATCAGCAATATTTTTAAAGTCGGCAAAATTTTTAAAACTTTTTTGGTACTTAGAAGATCATTTGATAAAATGGAATTAGCGAGAAAAAGCTTCTCAAAAAGAAAAATTAACATGAATTTTGTACCAAGGCAATGATAAATTCTCACCGATTCTTTCTTTTCCTTTCTCTGCATTATTTGCATCAATTTCTTCCGCTTAGTTTTCGATATTTTAGTTTCCGTCTCTTCCAATCGTCTCTTCCTTGCCTCATCCTTCTTCCGGTTGATCACTTTGTCATCCAATTTCTTTGCTTTTTTTTTCTTCTTAAATAAATAAAGAATTACTGATTCCTTCACTTAATTGAGTTCAAGTTAAGTAAGTTTGTTGATTTTTAAGAAAATTCAGCTTACTTTAGTCTTCGCTGGTAATATAAGAGCATTAGTTGTATCGACCGGATTATTATAATCATCTGAGTTCATTGCAATTTGTCCTAAACATTCATTTTCAAATGCGCCTTGCGTAACTTTTTTCTTCATCCTTGCAACAATATTGATTGCCAAATAATACAGCACAAATTTCAGAAGAATACAGAATCGATCAACTGTACTGAAATTCAAAATACTATTAGCTGGAAATACCATCTATAGTTACGTGCAATAAAAAGGTATTCTGAATACAGAAGCGCAGCTCAAACAAACGCCCGAGACATAGCGGCACTGCGGTTAACCCAGACCAAAAAGATATTTCTGAATCCCCGACAATCAGGGTAATGGGTGAAATGAATTTCTACCGTCCATATAATACATACTAGCTAAATTGATCCGATATGTATCGGATGTAGCAAACTTTAGCAAAGGTAGATTAAGCGGAGTGAACTGAGCGTAAAAGAACTGAACTAGTGGTATGTGTTGTTGCCACTCTCTTCTGTAGAGATTTATACATAAGAAAAACTGAACAGTAGTGATTTAAAAAAGTCGCTGAATAAAAGAGTCCGTTCATCGGCCAATTCTAAGATGAAAATTAGAAGGATGAAGGCAAACCGGTACTAATAGTATTGCACATTCTAAATGATGTAAAATTACGTGAAATTCGTCCAACTCAGTGGAATACGTTGAAACTTAAACCTCACTGATAATTTGAGCAAACACTTTCCAGTTCGAACAAACTCATTCAGTCACTGTCACAGCTAATACATTTCGTAATTCCTTAATTCCTTCTACCTTTTTGATCCCATCAAATTTGCAGAATTCAGTTAAATTTGCAAAAATTCTTGGTGACACAACATGTGAAATACATTTCCCATACTGCTACCGTGCTGTGATACCTGTGATATTTGTATTTCTTTCACATACCAATCAGCGCTTACGAAAGTGTTTAGGGAAAGAAATTCAAATTATTTTTAACTTCATATGTACATATTTCTGTTCGTATCACATTCGTTCTTTTCATACTTTTCCTTCTTCCATATCCTTTTTCATTGTTTTTCTCCTTTTATATTATTTCAATCACTTCCTCTTACTATCTTAATTACGAAAAAAAAAAACTGAACAAAAACTTGAAATGATTTTAAAATCCATATTTATTTTCATTATTATCACATTCATTCTGTTCCTATCTTTTCACCTTTTGTTTCTCATATTCTCTTTTCGCCAGTATTTCTTCAAAATCTTTTTCTCTCCCTCTCCCTCTCTCTCATTCAACTTATTCTTTCTGTTTACAAAAATTGTGTTTGGATTAACTCGATGGAGTTCAGTTTCCCCGAGTGAAATGAGAGATCGAAGAAGCGGAGCGGGGAATCAAGGGATACCTGAAACAATTAAGATCTAAAAAGTGAGATGATCGATTTGCGTACCGCGATAGCGCCTCATTCCCTTCAGTCTTCACGACCTCTCCTGCACTCACACATCAGAGTGCCTGTTAAGGTCATCGATATGCTCTGTACTTGGAATGAATTGTGCTCTTCTCACTTCTATTACTCTTCCCATCATTTGTCCATCCACTCAGCAATGCTGTGATATTAGTCTGAAAGCGTTATAATTCAGTGCCTACGTGAGTAGGCAACAGTATATATTTACTTGTAAAAGAGTATGTTTATATTTGTTACGTATTCTCTGGTATACTTACCTCAGCGTATGTGAATATATGGATTTCAATGCGTATGTTTTTCACGTGAATGGATATGCAGATGCATTTACGTGTATATCTATATTAGATCTATCTGGGATTTATGAATGTTTCCCAATATGATATCAAGATACATATTACAGATTATAGTGTTACACATATTTCAGTAAAGATGTTACTTCAGTTCAAGAATGCTACATTCTGCCGTACATTATCTCAAAATGTTCAGGTAAGCATTAGTTATTCAATCTTTGGAGAAAAATGATGGGAACTGAAATTTGATTTAAGGACTAGGTTGTTCAGATATGGATGAATGACTATTGCCAATTTTCATTTACTGTTTTCGTAAGCAGTCAGTGCTGACAGTGAAAAGTAGTCATTCGTCATTTATTTATTTAACTTATTTTTGAAGCTAGAGGTGTACATATCATGGATGATAGTTAAAAAGCTAGTGGGATGTACACTACAGTACTTTCAGCGTTTGTGGGATTATTTGGAACTTTAACAGCACAGATATAATGATCGATAACGGCATATTTTACTGTATTTTCAGATCTTACGATTCCTAAAGACCAGTGTTCAGCAGCAATCAGCCAAAACTCCAATTCAAGAGTGGGGTTGGAATTATCTTTTACAACAGCGAGCTTTGAAGCGACCTATTAGTCCACACCTTGCGGTATATAAACCCCAGCTCACATGGATGGTTTCTGGATTTCACCGTATAGCAGGATGTGTAATGGCTGGTAAATGCTTTTTTTTGCGAGTGCTGAATTTTGATCATCAAGAACAATGTTAAATAAAAGTGGAATGTTGAAGAGTTAATGAAAATAACTTCAGTAAGAAGTAGCTAATCACAAAAAGGCAATCATATTTCAGGTACTTTGTTGGTTGGTGGTGTTGGTTTTGCTCTGCTACCGTTAAACTTCACTACGTTGACTGATTTCATTCGTGGCCTTGAGTTGCCATGGATTATAACCGATGCGTTTAAATTTATCATTGCTTACCCAATTATTTTTCATTCGTTGAATGGCATCCGTTTCATTGCATTTGATTTGGCTATCGGGACGGATATTGCTTCCGTATACAAAAGTGGCTATTTGGTTCTTTCGTTAGCGACGTTGATTACACTAGCAGTTGTGATGGCACCTCGACTAAAGAAAGATTATGTTGTCAGTGATAAGCCAAAGAAATGAATTTCATTTCAGGCTTCGAGGTTATTAAATCTGAATGTAAAAACTCACTTTAAAGGTGTTAGGAGGTATACCGATTTTATAGCTACACAGAATTGATTGATATTGCTTGGTTTTTGTATTGCGTTATTTTCTGATTATAATTCAATAATTTTGAAGATTCTGTGAATATTTGACAGCCCGAGTTTTTTTTTTGGAAAGCGAATAAACTTTGCAGAATCGGTTTATTGTAAACCTGGTCATAATAATGTGTTGTATCTCTGTATGTATTTCGTAGTTTTATCCTTTTTGTACGTCATTTCGTCGCGGTCCTTTGTAATTATAATTGTAAATGAAGAATAAATAGAATTTTAGACATGTTTATCAGTGATTCAACCGCTTCGAAATACGATATATATGATGAAGATAGCAATGAGTGGTTGGAATGTGAGAACGACATATACTGTGTACAAGTAAGTGACATCTGTTTCGTTACGTTGATAAGCGGAAGAAATCGCTTTGACATCTAGGATATGTTTTTATTTTTTTTTTCAATAAGAATTTGGCAAATGGGTTCGAGGATTGCTGGAGGCTGAAACATACATCATTTAAGGATGTTGAAATCCATCGCATGCAGGACATGTCTATATTTTTAAGAACTCCAAAAGCTAACTTTCAAATATTTAGTTTAATTCGTTTTGAAATATCACAGTCCTTGATTACGGTATTCTGGGCTTGGAGGATCTCAATTGGTTGTAATTGATATGTAATTCCCAACATTATACTAATTTGCAGGATTTCGTGGCTGATTATATTTACTATCGGATTCGCATACACGGAAATCATAAGATACCAAAGTTTATACATCCATGTAGACAAAGTTCAGAAAATTATTTGATTCGTTCTGTGGCTTTAATTTTTGAGGAGAAACACGAAGAGGAGCTCGGGAAAATGATGGAAACGTTATGCGAGAACGAAAGCTTTTCGCTTAGTCGATATGTTGAAGTGAGTTACAAAACATCTCATTTTGTAGTAGTAATATACTGATACTGCTAACATAGAACGTAAATTATCCATTTAATTTGGACTTTAGTCGTCCTAAATAACTGTCACACTTAACCGGGATAGTTTTTCGAAGCGGGGTTATGAGATTCGCAATATATCACTTCCAGATTATGGAGCACTTCGTCTGCATTGAAAATGAAACACCTTCACAAATGTCGTATGGACGTGTGATAGCACTGATTGCACTAGCTGGTCTGATTGCTACACGGTTAAGCGACATGAAGTGTTTCGGGGAGATTTCACTGATTATGTCACACACTTCAAAATTTTTACAAAAACGAATTGCCTTGACATGGACACATCACAATCGATCTTGGGTTAGCTTTTGTTATAATGTAATATATTTTTATTTTAACAGGAGAGTTTCATATGAAGAGCATACGATAATCTTAAAAAAGGCGAGGATCTAAAGCGATAAGATTGTGTGATAAAAAGTGAGCAGTTAGTTTCATAAAAAGCCTCTGTTATTTACTATATCCAATGATAAACAATCACAAAATATCTTTACTTTGAGAGGAATGTTTGAGGATTCAGGTTTTATCCTTCGGAAGTTCTCGATTGAAATGTGTTTCCTGAATCGCTCGAAGTGGTAAAAGTTTACATTTGAACTTTGTTGACGGCAGTGATGGGGTAGTCTGAAGTTCATATTCATTATTCTTTATCTTGTTTAAAGTTTTAATTAAATTTCAGAGTAAATTTTTTGATCTTGCAAAGACCATAATCAAACTAAACAAAAAAGAAAAGACAGAACCAAAAGTGGAAAAGAATAAATTGTGGTCAGCAATTAACCGATTAACTGTTTTTGGTGTTCTAAGTATTGCTGTCTTCACATTATTTAAATTCATGCTTAGGGCACGGTAATTTGTTTGTTATTCATCTGTTTTTATAAATTTATTGAAATTAGAGTTATCGGTGTTGTTATAGGATTTCTTTATGCAGTTTCTCTAAATTATACCTCTCTCCATATTTGCTTTACATTCCCGGAAAATAATTAAAGAAAAGGTGAAAAGCGAAAATTTCTTTGCAACTGTTATGCACCACATAGCTTCTAAGACAATGATGATTTCCATTTATGAAGGGAGTACCATGGAAGATACGTTATCTTGAATCAGCTATTCAAGTTACTGCTTTTACGTTGGAATAATTAATTCCTCTTTTATTGTTCAAATCATTTTTGCTCATGCTACTTCTTTAAACCTTAATCTTCGTTTTTATGCATGTATCATGATATATACTGGTATTTATTTTTGGTATTAAGTGATCTCAGAAATTAATCTTTCAAGGTTAACTACATTTTCTGATTCGGTTT
Source organism: Litomosoides brasiliensis (assembly GCA_013365375.1). Classification (NCBI taxonomy): domain Eukaryota; kingdom Metazoa; phylum Nematoda; class Chromadorea; order Rhabditida; family Onchocercidae; genus Litomosoides; species Litomosoides brasiliensis. Next base: position 91,045 of record JABVXW010000100.1, on the reverse strand, counting down.
CATGGATGGTGCGGGAAAAAGTATGATTAAAAACATTCTGGAATGGTGTAATAAACTTTTTTAAAAAGTTTTAGGGGCTTTCAGTGCTTTTCATTTTCTTCCTATTGTAGTTTTTAAAATTGTTTTGAAATAGTCTTCGATTTTTTCTTGTTGAATTACCAGAAGTTTTCTGGTTTTTGTTCATATTGTTATGTGCTGTGAGTAGTGGTGCACTTTGCGTTTTCATAGATCTTGCCGATTTGGCAGCAAATTCAATTTCACTTATACGATGTTCATGCATACTGGATGTAACATATCCTAATTCAAGAATTTGTCACGATTCCTCGACTGGATATAACTGATATAATGAGATATTCACATTGTTGTCGCAACTTTCCTACCACTTTTGCATTTGTGGTATTTCATCTTATATATTTGGGAAATAAAGTGTACCGTCACGTTTTACTGAAGAAGACAATGGCTTATCCGGAATGTTAGGACATTTTACTAGTACTAGTACCCATGTGGGGATTTCTTTGTCCTCAGATATTTGTTTTAGCGGATCTTATTTGCATTGTTTTAGGAACTTTTATTTCACGAGTTTCGAAACTTACAATGCATTTCTAAGGACTACGAGATGTGTGAGGAAGGTGCAAGTAAGAATGTGAACTGCGTAATGCGTAAGAGTGCTAACGGTGAGATAAGGTTGTGGAGATACGTTTCGGGTGCTTGTAGCAGTTGTAGAAATCCATTCGTATTTCATATTTATGAACACAGTTTACAACGAAAAGCTTATTTTAAGGAAATGAATGCCACTGATGTGTCAAGAAATGATCAGTGTCATAGCGATTCGGTCAATGAATCAGTGGATTTTCTGAAAGAAGTTAATCTCATACAGGTCAATTTTTATACGAGTCAATTAATTAAAGGTGTGGTATGTATACACATTTTTTTTAACATGCATGAATTTGTAGAGTTACGTTACTGATTATATCCGGTATCGTGTGGAACTACAGAACGGCTCTTGTCCGTGTTTGCCGGAAATCCCGGATTCGGACGATTATCGATTTGAGTTAATTCGAGCAGTTGCCTTAATTTTTGAACAAAAGTATGCAGAAGAGCTGACGAATATGGTTGCAACATTATGCCTGCATGAAAGGCTTACATTTCAACGATATGTTAAGGTTAACAAATCCATAATGTACATTTGTGTATATGTTGAAAGAGAAGTAATAGTTTGCTCAAATAATGGGTAAATTACTCTTACTAGCAATTATCCTTTGACTTTAACTTCTATGAGGTTGTTAGTTTTTTACAAATTGACGCAGAAAATTACCCGGCCTTGCGACTTTGCTACTTATGTGTATAATAGCATTTTATTCGAAAAATGCGACATTATAAATATAGGCTTGGACTGTCTTGCCAGTTAAGTATATACACTTGTATTTTCATTCTATTATCCGTGCATATCTATTGACAGTCCGATGCATCATTGCATTCAAGAGAGATTGAATAATACCTATCTCGCTACTGCCCTTATTTGATAATATTGAAGCTAGCAGATATTCTGTACTGCAGGTTATAGAGTGTTTTCGGCAAAACGATGATGATGATGATGAGCAAGGTGAACAGCTATCTTACGGACGATTGGTAGCGCTGATTGCATTTGCTGGATTAGTTGCAATGAAACTTTGTGAGATGGGAATATTTTCGGATGTTTCAATGATTGCATCGTACACATCCAAATTCTTGCACAAGGCGATCGTTTTAACATGGCCACATAACAAACGCTCTTGGGTATGCGAATAAATTGATTTTTTAAATACTTTCTTCAAAAATCATTTTTTCGGGATTTTTTTCTTAAATTTTAGGGTAGCATGTGATGATTAAATGTAATAGAGGTGACGCTAAATTTTCACAACTTGGAACATTCTGAAACATTTAAGAATATCTGTTAAACAGGATTTATAATTTTAATTTCGCTATGATAGAAATGAAAGGATTACAGATCAGTGTCACTACTTGAGCTTCCATATTAAATAGCATCGTACATCAAACGTAATTGTTCCGTAGTTCTTTTCGGGCTAACTTTTCCTTCAGTTGAGACTTGACATTTTTATGTTATGTACTTAATTACATATAAAACGGTGAATTTTGAGGTGATTTTGGGAAATATTTATGGCAGTTACAAATATAATACATGTGTTCAAATAGTTCAGATTATGTTTACATATTACTTTATTTATGAAACTATAACGTAACAGTTCAATCAAAAAATGATGTTTCACATAAACTCATTCTTTCTCGCCAATTTCAGGATAATTTTTTCGATCGTGCGAAAATGATAATTGAGAGGAATGAAACTGAAGAGAGTGAACAACTTAATTTAAAATCAGAATACAGTCCATGGCCGATACCAATTAGAGCGTTAGTGATATTCGGCATGCTTGGTATTGGTGCTTTCACTTTAATTAAAGCAGTGCTGAAAGCACGATAATTTTTAATCAGAGCAAGATATTTGGTAATTTAGAGTATATTTTTGTAATTTTGGTAAAAAAAATTGCCGCGTTTTGCGAAAGATATGTAAATTGGAAGCTTTTATCTCTTACTTCATGGGTTACTGAAAAAGAATCTCACTGGTAATGTCGATATTAGTTGGTAATTTTATGTTCACGGATTACGTGGATAAACTTGAGGTAATATTGTGATAGAAAAACTTCAGATGATATTACAGTTAAGAACATCTCTTATAACAATTAGCATAACTATTAAACTGCGAACTATGCGAGTTGAAATCCTATTATTATCCTTGAGATTCTCTTGGTCACTATTATTAACTCCTTCACTTTCCTCCACTTTATTTCAAGCTATCCCCGTTGTTAAATATACTTCTTATCTACTGCCGCTTTATCATGCTTTATTTCGTATAATAGTGCATGATCTCAGTGTTCATTCTATGCTATCACCTGTATTTTACCATCATTTTTGCTTGCTTTAGGTTTTCTCAAAGCCAGCAGCATTTTAGAGCTAGTTCCTTTTTTCATAAAAATTTTTTTCTGATGGGATTTATTTTTGTCGGACGTCATCCAAACTTCAAAATACTCATGGATCTCAATTTTTAATGTTAAAAGTGAGGGATGAATTTGTAGGTTAGTTGTTGGTCATAATTCTCTTTCCAGTCCTTCAAATTCCTTTCCGCCTTTCCTCATTATAATTCACTTCATGTTCTTATGTGTCTAATTTTGTTATCGTAAATTCCTTTGTAATCATCAGTTTTTGCGTGGATTATACTTCAAGTGAATTTCCTGAAGTAAGCAGTCAAAAATCGCGTTGATGCCACGTGATGAGTGGAACTGATTGTTGGTTCAAACTCTTCAATTTTATCATCCTCTGTTTAATGTCACCATTGTTTTTAGCAAATAATTTGTGAATGCGTGATAAATGAACTGTTTTACTAATTTCTTTCTTGTTTCATTTATACAATCTCGGAACTTCTTGGTTTGTTATCCAGAAAAAAATTTATTTATTTCAAGATGGACTACGTTAATGTGCGATTATATTCTCATAAAAATTTTTTTGGGGTCTGTCATGTACTGGATTACAAAATTTGGAAAACATGAAGTAGTTTCATGGAATTATTGATATCGAGATCTAGTTTTGAAGATATAGGAATTTATTAGATGTTTTTTGACCTGCAGAATGGAAAATATTCACACATTTGGGAAACTCATTATTCGAGAGTGTATTAAATGTCAAAAACGTACATTCATCCATCGATGGAGTAAGTTTCGACGATGGCAAGAGTTGGTGGCGGAAGAAGTGGAAGAGAAAAAGGTTGAAAAGTCTATCAAGAATTATATTAAACTAGAAGGAGGCGCGTATATTTCTCCTGAACGTATCGAAGATGGTAAGTTTATGATAAATTATTCGCACTCTCATATGAAATACAGTTCTACATGGTCTTTGCTCCTGTTTTAATTCAGCACCTTTTGAGTTTATCGAAATTTAAAAAACTAGTAATTCCTCTTTTGTTGCAGAAAATAGAATTATGAGTAGTTGCTGTGTAATTACTTGTGATTAATGTTTTTTTATACCAAATGATAACTCTTTTGAAATCATTATAGTCAATTCGTAGGTGTAATTCATGAGTTGATTGAACAGTTCTTTTAGAAAATTTTCAACTTGTTCCTTTTTCGTCTACTTGTGTAAATTTAATTTTCAATTATTCGAGTAGCACTAATCTTCTGATGAAAATTTTAGTTTTGCCAAAGAAACATCAGGAGGATACACCAAATGATATCGAATTTAACACATTTTATACTCAAATGCGATATGTTGACCATAGTTTGGATAATTTACGTCGCTTCAAACGATATGAACATTTCCAACATCTCCAATATGATCAAAGGTTGGTTCTCTTCGCTTATTATACTCATTATTATTTTATATATTCTAGATAAAACGAATTTATGTACAATTTTGACGCTAAAATCTTGATCGGTATTACCGATTTAACTAATAGTCATAAAAGAAAACCTGCAAGTCATCCAAAAGTGTTAGATTATTTTGACTTGATACGTAAATTAGAGTAATACTGTGGCTGTCAAATCGCATTTGCACGTAGCAATGATAAGATGATTATGAGGAACTCCAAAAATAAAATTGTGGCAAGAAATGAAAAAAATAGCACTTCTTTAATACAGTAATTGTTATTCTAGTTAGGTACATGCAAGAGAACAAATATCTCAGAATGGTAGTCAAGATAAATAAATGCACAGGACTATCAAATTTATCTAATACCATATTTCTTGGCAATTCTTTTCAATAATAAATAATCTTCTTCGGTACCTTGATCAAGCTCAAAAATTGTATCCAAATCATTAGCTGGTTCGTTCTCATAATTTACGTTGCACCAGTCATTATTACAGCAGCATAGGTTACCATACATTTTTTGATCTTCTTGAGATGGGCGTATCGCGATATTTTTGGCACAGTAAGCCTTACTATGTTCATTATATACCGTCACACCAACTGGATAGTCTTTTTCTTGTGTTATATTATTAACCATAATCTTAAATCAAAATTCCTAATTTTTTGATAATATATAATATAGTAAATATATTTAGCAAAATGCGTAGATAATATTAACCTTTAATGAATAATTGAGCCAAATTTAAAACATGAACTTTTGATTATTTCATATTATTTTTGCTGATTACTCCCACAATAAAAGGAAAAAAAATGAATGAATTGAAATTATGCGAAGTCTGATTACGTCGTACCTCGCATACAAAGCTATTATCACAACCGCGGATAGTCTTTTTGTATACTAGTAAATCGCTTCCATTAAATGAAAAACAGTATCCATTGGGACCACATTCTTCTGCCTGATTTTTTTGTATGCTTGAAAAACACTTAACGGACAATGCAATTGGAAGTGATACCAATAATGTAGTTATGGCTAATGATTTCAGATAATACAATAGCATAGAGCAGCTGCGCATTGTCGTTGAGCTTTGCAATAATGATAGTCTGTTGTCATAATGTTATTTTATTTGCATTTAATAACAGTAAATGAAGTTAGACAAATTTCGGTTGGTACGGAATATATATTTAATTAACTAATTTTAAAAATTACTTTCAAAACTTCAAATCTTTAAAAATTTTCTTCTATTTTTTTATTTTTTACCAAAATTTCCTCTTATTTATTTCGAAAAAATGGAAGTAAAAGCATCCTCAAGTCCTTATGTGATTAGAAATTTAAAAGTAATCTTTAAAAATCCTCTTTTTTTGATCGAAGGCATTATTTTTTATATTTTATAATTTTTAGGTTTGTACCGGAACGTTTATTATTTCTCGGTCCCGATTTAGCAGCAGCCCATTTTTTGGTGCATCGTGGAGCGGCCGTAAAGTTTGTTGCGGATAATTTATGGATTAAAAAGGATAATGATGGGAAATACGCATTACCAGGACAGAAAATTCCGGGCCTATACATTGAAGCAATTGATGCAAGTGATACAGAATTGATGTTCGAAGGTTTGCTCGAAATATTATTTCTAAATGAATTTTGTTCTCAGACTTGTTTCTGGGATATTGCTAGCAACAATAATTAATTAATAAACAATAATGATAGTACAATAATAATAAAATGATTAAATAATTAGTGACAATGATAACAATAGTTGGTAAGCAGTAATCGTTGAAACAATGTTTGATGATTATAGGATTGCATAAATTCCGTTTCGATTTGTGCTAGAAAAGAAATTGTAGTTTGCATACGTGAATGATCGCAATTTTCTTTTTTAAAATGAATACTGTAGCTATATTTATATAACAGTGTGATTTTGACAGTCTAGTGGGATTTTATAAATTTTGTAAGTTTTTTCTTCTTCACACTGGAATAATTAATGTTTATTTAGGTCTAGAAAATTTAGTTGACCTAAGTCATTTACGACTGCTAAGACTTGCTGGTTGTTGTTATGCGGATGATTGGATGATGTCGCGGATTGGTGCCTTGTTCCCGAAGTCACTTGAAATGCTAGATCTCAGTGACTGTAACCGAATCACAGCCAAAGGCTTGGCTGGTCTGCGGACGCTCAAGAAATTGCGCTATCTTCGATTGGAAGGAATGGATCATGTCAAGGTTTTGATACATATGCGTTTTGATACATACCCATCACTT
>JABVXW010000100.1:25192-84284 GCA_013365375.1 Litomosoides brasiliensis | reverse complement strand
GGAAATAGTTTTGCTTTGTTTCTTTGTTTTCCTAGAAAAAAATGAATGATTGAAAAAATCACGATAATTCCATTCCTTAAATAATTATTATTTGATTGTGGGCGGTCATTTACCGTAGTAATATTTGGTTATTCTCACTTTTTAAGGCTTTTAAGTGTAAAAATGAAACAAGGTTATGAAATATAATTATAACATTTTAATGCATATTTGAGGATATTGCAAAAGCCGCTTTATTACTGGAAGAATCAATTCCGAATTTGAAAGTGTTTGGGATCAATTATGAAGGTGCTATGCAATCACTGCATAGAGAAATGGAACTTCTGGCAAACGAAAGAGTTGTTACCGATGCGAAAGGTAGTATAATGAAACTGTCGAAGCACAAACATAAAGTATAAATATCTTAGCTGATTCAGGAATAGATGAAGATGAGATGAAAAAAGAAGAAAGAGTTTGGAAGCTTTAAATTTGAGATTATTAATCATTTGTTCTGTAATAAAATTTTCAAGCAAATGCTCTGTTCAAAATGCATCATATCAGTTTTGATTATCAGAGTTTTCCAAAAGTTTTCAAATGTCTTATGTGTGAATAAATTGCAAAGCTTGCATTACTTGCAGGTAATGCATACGTTGAGGATGATGATGGGCGATTATTTTATGTCGCTGGTCGAGTAAACGAACGACCCGCTGTTGCCGACGATGATAAACCGTTGATGACAAGGTTTTACTTGCTTTTTGATTTCAAGCTGTCAATTTAAATCCTATTGTTTCTGTTTTCCAGGCTCATCTCAGGTTCATGACATTGCAATTATTTATTATCATGCAGGAATGAAGTGGAAGATTTAAAGTAGCCTTCGCTTTAACGTCTTCTTTTGTAAAAGCATCAGTGGTTCACTCAGCCTTTTTACGAGTGGTCAGCATATGACTCATTCGTTTGTCGTTTGAGAAATGAAATAATGTGAAGAAATATTTCTGTTTTTGTGTTTCATTTTTTTGAATTCATTTTGTAAAAGGAAAATTCTTCATTCAGATATTTATAGCACAATTCGTCGTGAACTTCCGGAAATGGAAATTGTTGAGTTTGAACGATTGGACGAACTTTCGGGTGGTAAATTGCGACATTTATTGGTGGGTTCACCTAGTGGCTATTCGTGGACACAAGAGGTTGTTCAGAAATAATTTTCTCTTATCAGTTAATAAAATGAGAGTGCCTAATTATACAGACGGAATAAAATGCAAAACTGTAGCAAAAATTTATAAGAACCTAGTTAATTTTTTGTTAAAACACCGTTTGCTGACGAGATTTTTTAAACTTTTAAACTGATTTTACATAATGATTTTACATAATGACATTTAATTTTAATAGTGATCTCTATGGACAATTAATTGCATGACGTTTTTTAAAGGTTGAAACGATTCTAAGTTTTGAAGAAAAATGGAAGAAGAAGCGCGGTATTCTGATAGACCAAAAACTTTTGCCAAAATCAAAGCGCATTTTACAGCTGGAAGATTCTGTGAAATCAACTAATAATTCGTTATCCGATAAACAAGATGAATATGTATTAGAAGAAGATAAGATGATGAAAGAAAAAGCCAATGTGTGATTTTTTGTCTTGTTTGTTTTTTTAGGTTGCTTAGTGATAGTAATCAATGTTATGCTTTTGAAATTTGACAATATTGCTTGGGGGCCTTAAAATTCTGAAGCTTTTCCTGAATAATTATTGATAATCATAATCTTAGTTTTTTTTTCTATTTTTGTGTTGTTTTATTTGTACCATAATTTAACTGCATATATTTTGATATATTTAACATTAATTCTTGAAAAACTAACCCTTTCCGATGTCATATGACCTTAATCAGAATAGAAAAATGCTCAAATTTCTGATGAAAATTTGATAAAGTACAACTGAATTTGAATAATAGGACATACTTGGAGTTTCTTCATTTGCTTTATTTCATATATTTTTCTTACGAGCACAGAATTATCGATCAATGCTTACTAATAACCTTCCTTAACTGAAATACTGATAAACTTCAAGAAAAAGAAACGGTTTTTTAAAAATTTTTGTCTCCACATATGATAATATAGAAAGCATTAATTGCAGTAATTTTTCTTTTTTTTTCATCAAACCGTAATAATAGTAAGCAATGAATCAATTCTCATGGAATGAAGTAAAATTGTGTATAATTCCAAATGGATTATTGGAATGTTAGGCAAATTGAAATAATCTAATAAAATATATTTCAATTCTACATTTGATACCGCATCTTGATTCGATGAATAAAATCATTACGAATCGATGGTTTGATTTAGCAAGAATAGAAGAGATAAATTTTTCGCTGAAAACAAATTTTGAGTGTGAAAAGTTTTTTCAGATTTTATCCTGCTCAAAAATTTTGCTTGATAAGTTTTCAAATTTACTTTTTTTTTTTAAAAAAGACAAATAAATGTGAGGAATAGAAATGATACATTTTATTAAATCATTTTATTAGATTTTATTAAATCAGCAGCCGCAGATAGCAATGGAAAGAATTGGGTTGGTATATCACTTCATATTATCAGCGATCGAAAAACTTCTGTCAACGAACAATTGATTTTACAGTTCACTTCTCGACAATACAAAAATGTTAGCTTCCAAATCGACTTTTGTAATTTAGATAATTTAAATTAATTTGACTTAATTAATCATTACCTATTGCGTATGCATTTTCCAGCTTTAGCCGTTACAGTTGAACAAACGCAACTGAATAAAACACTGATCAATCATCAATAAGCATTGGATTTTAAACAGAAGTATTACGAGGTATCCGCTTATTTAATTTCTCTTTAAAATGTTTTTTCTATTTTTGTAATTTTACTAAAAAAATTTAATTGCAAATTCAGTCTCAATTCTTTCTTTTATCTCAACTTTTATTTCTAAAACTTATTTAGTTATCAACAACCACCGCAAGTTTTCGCACATAAATTCATATTTTCGTCGCATTCATTAAAAAAGAGCACTAATTTGCATGTTATATAACTTCCCTTATCTTTGCATAATTTTTCCAATTTCTTTGGTGCTTTATTGTTATTGTCACTGTTGTTGTTGTTGTTGTTGTCGCTGTTATTGTTGTTGCTAACGTTATTGTTCGGGCACAGACCACAAGAAAGTGGACAGACAATCTTCATGGAATAACGTGAGAAGAGACTGTTACAGTCAATTATTCTTACCAATAATGGGCATGAATAGTCGAGATCACGGCAAATTGTTGCTGCAAATTTGAAAAAGATAACTGTGAAATTTAATTTAAATTTATTTTGAAAAGATCACATTTATATTTCCATATACATAAATCTAGATGTTTATAATTAAACTTACCTGTGGTACTGCCAAAATTGCTTGTTAATGTTCGAGTAAATTTAGTGGAATAACGAGGGATAGTAGTAGTTGTTAAATATCGCATCTTTGCGGCGCCGTTATTGATATTAGCGGCCAATTCTGATGGTAAGCCTAATATTATCGATTCTATTTTAGGTTTTATTGTTGTTTTTGCTGTTGTTGTTGATGTTGTTAGTGTCGCCGGTTTATCCGTCAGCTGATCGGAACAAGTGCCGCATGATTTCGGACATAAATCGTAAGCAATTGTCTTACTGCTTGAGCAATAATCAAACAGCGGTAATGACCAAATGATACAACGCCAACTCTTATCAGTACATTCATCACTAGGCTGAAAGAAATGATATTAACAAGAAAAAATTTCAAAGATTACTCGTTCAGAATTAATTAATTAATTAGCGAAAGATACCAGAAAATGAGAAAAATAGGGCTAATAAAACATTAAAATATTTATATTTATTTGAATTATTCTGTAGTTAGCTCAATTGCATTTATCAATTTTTACCTTTACCAATTAAAAGCTTTCATGTATGCAAAGAAAAATTGAAGATAATTTAAATAAATTTTCATTTCATTTAAAATTTTATAATAATTAATTGTGAAAACGAAACGAAAATGCTTTAACTTATCATTGTTAGAGTAAAAACGAATTGGTCAATATTTGGGATCGTTTAAAATGTCTTAAATAAACAATATTGCTAACAACGATAACAGTAACAACAACAACAACAACAACAACAACGATAACAATAAAACAATAGACAGTAACAACAACACTGTACATCAAGCACTTTAACACACATCGTAATTGAGAAAATTTAATTATTGTTATTAGAAGTGACAAATATGCTCTAAGCTAGCAAATGTACTTTTATTTACCTAATTATTTAATGTTTCTTTCTTTTCATTTTCATTTAAATTTCATTTCATTTCATTTCTTACTGAAAGAGCTACTCATCAAATTACTGTGTGTTATTCTATTAATTTTCGCTCATCGGAAAAATCTAACTTTGAAGGGCACAATTGGTTTCGTAATCTCAGCCTCATCATCAGTCGAATTTTCATCAATAATTTTATCGCCTGATTTCTCTGAACAGGAATATAATTTATTGATTTTCCGTATATCAATTTCTGATAACGATTCACGTTGTCCCATTCTACCTGCACCGGGCTAGAACGGAAAAAATTTAGCAAAATTAACAATTTCAAGTTCATTTTGATCATTTGATTTATCTCCAATAATTGTTCACAACACTCATCAAAATTATAATAATTTTCAATTTTGTAAGAATTGCCGATGCAATATTTGAAATATAAATTAATGAAAAAAAAAATTAGAAACCTTAAGAGCAATAATTGTTCGACGTCCATTGCCACTAAATGCGTATGGGCCATAATGCATAATTGATGAATAATCATAAGGCGCATTAAGCATATTAAGGTGTCGCAAACTATGCTTATCAAATTGATCTTCCGCACCGCGCATCACATTTTTCCACATAATTTCAATATACTCATCACGATCGGGCCTTAAAATTTCTCATTAATTAATTAATTTTCCTCTTTTGCCCTTCTCTCATTCTTCCATCTATCGACCAATCAGTCTCGATAATAATAAACAGTATTATTGTAATATATTATTATTATTACTATTACTATTACTATTACTATTATTGTTATTATTATTATTATCATTATTATTATTGTTATTATTATTAGTCATTATTATTATTGTTATTGCTATTATTATTATTATTAATTAATGTTGTTGTTGTTGTTGTTGTTGCTGCTGTTATTATTGTCAATTACATACCTGGACTGTTCATGAAAAAAGCCAACAGCATGCATTAATTCATGAATTATAGTACCGGATTGAATGCAATCTGCTTCTAATGAAACCGGTTGACGTCCGCCAGCACGTCCAACTAACGAATAGCACCCATCATGTGGTTCAATGTAGAGATAATCCTTATGTTGACTACGAACACGTGGAACAAATCGGACACAACTTATTTCGTGAAATTTTTTCATTGCTTTTGCAATTACTGAACGTGAGTATGGTCCGTAACGCGAACTAATTGTATATGGAATCTCACCTTTTGGCCAACGCCTAAAATACTATTAAATTTAAAAATTCGTACTTACAAAAGGAAATTTAATGAAAGTTGAATTTTCGTCCTTCTCTTTAAATTACATAATTAATAAACATATAAAGTATTAAAATGAAATAATTTTGAAATAATTGTTTGTATTTATTTAATACCTGTATAAGTCTCTTACAGCACTTCGTTCTAAACGACTGTTTCGATAATCAAGAAATTCTTGATAATTTGTTAAAACGATGTCGCCTTCAGTCAGATTACCCATCGTTGGGTCGGATTTTACCGGAATACCTAAGAGTGTAAGATTAAATTCTTCCTCAGGCGCATTCGCAAAATCTTCATCTGTCAGCGTTGTTTCATTATCAATTCCATTTTTACTGATAATCTAAAAATGAAATTTTTTTGAAGCATTGGGTATTATGAAATATTTTTAAAAATTATTACAACTGTAAAGAAATAATGAAAATGTAATACTTAAATTTATATAACTGATAATTTTATTATGGTTCAGATCTAGCAGTATGAAATTAAATCAAATTAGTACTTTAGCTTTTTTTAAAATTTTTAAAATTTAAACTTAACTGACGGCATAATTGAAGGTAATAAAATATGAAATATCTTACATCATCAAGTGTTATAGCTAAAGCTACATTTATCAATAAGCCAAGTTGAATTATCAAACAGCAATCGATTTTTAATTGCATTGTTATTATTGAGGGAGACTGTGCTGAAATTAATAAACGGTAGACAATATGCTTACAGTAGGCAGCTTACAGTAGGCATTGAGGTAATTTACAGTGTTTTCATTAATAAGCACTGTAAATTACCTCAATACCGTATACATTACGTGTATAGCGTTAATTTTATTCAATGACAAACAATAGGTGGCGGACAAATATTGGAGATTTTATTTGAAATATGCCAAACATTGTTTACTGTTTCCATTTGTATTTCGGAATTAAAATTGTGTACACTGAACGATTCAGTTCAAAAGCTCTTTTATCAATCAATACTTTAATTAATGCCTTCATCGATATATTATTATAATTAGCATTTAACAAAGTAGATTTGATTAGGCCTTATAAAATCAATACTCAAATGCTCAAATTTTGTTCGTAAATTAATTAGAAATCTTAATTCTTGAATTAATTTTTATACGTTTAGTTTCATTAAATTTAAAAGATTTCGATCAGTTTCGAACTCTTCAGCATCGTACAGTTGTAAGTAATCAATCGCATTTATCAAACATAATTAAAATTTAGACATTGATTTTTTAATTTAAACTAATTTTTAAGACTTTTTATTTTTTTCCTTTTCTTTTCTCTTTTGCTTTGCTAGGAAATGAATGATAATTGAGATGCGGCATATTTAAATATGAATATTTATATTATATTCTAATTATTTCAGTAACAAAAGGAAAACAAAAAATAAATTCAAAATGTTTAAATTTATAAAGAACTATGATTAACAAGAGGACGGTATTTTATAAATTCAATAATAATTGATAATTTAGGGAAAGAAGAAAAGTGTTAAATTTGGGATGAAAAAAGAGCGAAGGGAAATATTACTTTGAAATGTTAAGAGTTTCATAAGGAATTTTTTCAGTAATCAAATTTCTTCCTTTCTTTCCTTATTTTTTGTTGCCATTAAATACTTAAAATTTAACTTCCTCAATTAACAATGATAAAATGGCTAGATTTACTACTAAATTATAAGCAGTAAATTGTACTTTTAATACTTTCCCTTCAATTTCACTGCAATTACATAAATTGCAAATTTCCGACTGCTTTTCTGATTTCAAAAAAGCAGTCGCAATTTTGATTTTACATTATTTGAAAAAAAAAAATCCTTCTTAGAATGCATACTTTCCTTTAATGAAAATTATTTTTAAATGTAAAAGTGCAGAAAATAATGCAAATTAGGAAGGAAAAAAGTGAAAAACATTTTTGATTAAAAAATATTTTAATACAAAAAAATTTTGTTTTGTATAAATAAACTTTTTAATGGAAAAATTGATGAAAGCAACTGTTTTGACTGTTCAGAGAGAGAGAGAGAGAGAGAGAAATAATGAGGGCGATGGTGGCAATGATATTAATAATCTTCAATAAGTGGATAACGGTAATGATAATTAATCACGGATAACAATGATGATGATGATGATTAATCACGGATAACAGTGATGATGATGATGATGACGATGATTAATCACGGATAACATGATGATGATGATTAATCATAGATAACAATGATGATGACCTTGGGTCATTTAACAATGTTTGGCATAGCCGAAAATAACATTTGCCTTTGTAACAACACAGTTACTTCATTCACCTGCAACAAACAATTACCGCTAATCGAAAGTTAGCAAATGCTACTTTTAACTACAACATCCATTTTAACTGTTGAATTATTTAAAAAATTAAAAAATTGTTGAAATATAAAATTAGTGAGAGATGCTAAATGTGTGGAAAATTATGCCTTTTATTTCCTTTTTAACTTGAAAAATAAAAATAAATGAATAATTTAAAAGCAAATATTTTCTGAAATTAAGGAAATGACGTGGATGAATTCAATTCTTCTTTTTAAAACCATTTCTTTAACAATTAGTTTGTTCCTCCTGAAAAATGAATACCCTAAAAGGAGAGAGTGATAAAGTAGGAAATTTTCCTATTCAAATTATTTGGCCTTTTCAAATTTGAAAAAAAATAAAAAAAGCATAGGAATAATATTCGAAATAGATGAAAATTATAAGGTATAAAAATATGGAATTCTTTAACAAATTTTAAAAAATTCGTATGAATTATTTACAAATCATAATTTGCATTCAAAGTTTGTCCGTTAGACTTTTGAAATATTTTTTGCTTAAATCAAACAAATAATAAATGTGTATGTTTTATTTATTTTGAAATTATTTGTTTTTATTTGGAAAAAATATAAAAATAAAATTTAAAAAAGAGAAAATAATAATGCTATATATTACTTTTCACGTTATTGAATCGATTACTAAGACGTGATATCAGCTGCAGCAAGTAGCTGTCTCACGTACAACACGTACCTAGCTCCTCTCTTATATGATAATTCTTCAAAATTTGATCCCTTCAATATGATTTGCTTGATGACTTCAAGAATCAATTGTTTGGTACATTCACTTTCAGAAGTTCATTATTTTATATTTTATAAAATTATTTCAAAGGAAATAGAATGATTCCCTCCGAATTTAATAAACCTTTGCAATTTCATAAATTTGCTTTCAAAATTTATGGACACATTCTAAATTAAATTATAAACGAATGAAAAAAAACGCAACAATATGATTTTATCATACAGTTCCTTGAATTTATAAAAATTTTTTGATGATTTATTTAAAATAAAAAAAATTTTTTTTAATAATCCCAAATGTCACAAAAGTTAAGCAAATAAGCAAACATACAATGTTTGAAAATTAAAACAATAAAAGAACAGGAAGTGTATAAATCTTTTTTAATACGTTTATTTCAAGAGCGGTAGAGAGAGGGAAAGAGAAGAAGAGAGAGAGAGAGAGACTTTTTTAACACATCTATTCCAAAAGCAGTTGAGGGAGAGGGAAAGAGAAAGAGAGAGGAAGTGATGTTATTCACAATTCATCAAACTAATACCTTTCTTTTTCTGTCCTATTTTAAAACTATGCAAATTTTATTCCTTGCTCTTCCAGGAAAAATAGTTTTTGTAACAATCGAATTAGATGAAAGGAACTTTTGTGAATGTTCAAAATGGAAGAAACTGTAATGCCACACTTCCAATGAATAATGAAAATTATGCTTTTAACAAATGTTTAATATCAACAAAAATTTGACTTTAACAAAAAAAATTTTTCAAAACACAAATTTGATTTTAATAAAAATTCTTTACAAAAAATTTTGCGAAGCAAAACTTTTTAAAGCATAAATTTCATTTTCATTTCAAAATTATTCTAATTAATTTCACTAAGTAAGTGAAATAAATAATTTCCATCAACTACTATCATTATTATATACGAATTTGTTGCAATAATATTATCATAACTTTTTCTGTTATTTCCACCTGTTTGATGTAAGCAAAGAGTAGAGAGAGAGAGAGAGAGGGAGGAAGAGAGGGGGAGAGGTGTTAATATCAATGTTAATTAATTTTTTTCTATGTCTGAAGAGGAGTGAAAAGCGATGAGTTGGATATGAACGACAAAACAGGAAATGGATGACTCAGAACGAGTGGTTCCTTTTTTCTTTTTAAATCGAAAAAGCAATAAACTCCAATTTTAAACCATTTTGTCCTTTCCTCGCACTCCACGCCCTGTCCACTTTTCGATGTACAAATGTCTGCTATGTTGACAGTGAAAATTGTTCATTGCCTATTTTGAATAGGAAAAGGAAAAAAAAGTTATGTAAAGATTTTCACATTTTGAAATAAACATAGAGAGAGAGAGAGAGAGAGAAAGAGAAAGCAATGCTTAAGCACAATTTTTATTTTAAATAATTTTTTCTTTGTTTATGAATAAAATCAAATTTGTTATTTTTTTTGTCGTTGTTGTTTAAATTTACATTTGTTATTTTTAACACAATTAATTGTCATTTGTTTGTTATCACTATATTTATATGCTTTCACTGATTTCAATTTAATTTCTCCTTTTATTATTTCATTAATTATTGTTTTAATAATTCAGTTCAATGTATTAATAAAGGAAAGAATAACTGAAATAATACAAAATTTTAACTTAATTGATCACTTAAAGCTCCTTTTTTCGTTATTCCTTCATTGAATTTACAATGATAAAGTGAACTAAACTCTTTTCAACGAAATTTTTCATTAAAACAAAATCGTAAAGCTTTATTCTTTTACGATACAAATACAATTATTTATTAAATATTATTGATGGTACCACACGAAGAGTTCCATCCTTACAGCATTTTCAAAATACTATTAAAGAGATAATTTGTGCAGCACTACAGCTTAAATTTAATATAAAGTCGAAAACGCAGTAATTAATTATAGCAATAATTAAAAGGGTATGATCAATCATTCCATACAAGTAATCCACCAATCAATTAAATCACCTAATACCTGCTGCAACTGTAATTCATCACTTAAATCAATCAGCAAATCACTGTATTTAAGAAATTGTAGAACTTTTTCTTCAAAAATTACTAAAATAAAAATTATGAAAGACTTTGTGATTACGACTACAAGCAATAAATAAATTAACAAATGAACTAAACAAACAAAGATTATAATTAAACTGAAAGATTTGATTAAAGAAAAATGAAATTCCTCGTTTTTCTTTTTCATTTTATTTTCTTTCAACAACATTCCGTAAATTAAGCCTAATATTATGCAATAAGAAATAGTCCTTAGCGTTCATTCAATTGGCCCAGCTCTCAGGCACAGATGTGAAGCATCTCTTGGCCATAAAGTGCAATGAATGAGTTAGATGAAGAGTGGACAGAAGACCGAATGGAATGGAAGTTGAAAATTTGTTGAAACTATCATCAGCCATCGCAACCAGAGGGCTAATCACGACGATGACTCATCCATTCACACTTTCCCACAATCATTTGTTCCTTTTGTTGCAAACTTACTACACTCACTTTTTCTTCCCTTTTTCCCTACTCTTTTTTCTTCCATCTCTTTATTCATTTATTGCTTTATTTGCTGACCTTTTCATTTATTTGTTTAACTCTTTTCCTCCCTCTCTCTCTCTCTCCGTCTCTTCTTACAGCGGTATGAACAACAACAGAAATAAATGCATAAATATTTTAAAATGCATGATACATAAGTTGTGAACTTTTTTTGCTACTATTGTAAAGCGAGAAAGAGAGGGCAGGAAAAAGTTGGAATTGTTAGAGAGATATCAGTCATTGTTCATGCATAGCACTCTCATATCAAAACATTTTTGCTGAAAGGACGTTTGGAATAACTTTTCAGGAATAATACAATTTATGGGAATATTTCGGAAATAGAAAAATGCACTACTAAGGTATAAATCATTAATGAAGTAATGGAAAATTTTTAACGAAATAACTGCAATAAGTAGTAAACGGAAAGAGATGAATAGAAAGAAATATCCGAACTCTGACTATCACCTACCATAACGGATTAGAGCGGTAAGAAAGAAAGACATAATTTATTATATTTTCTAGGATGAAATGATAAACAAATAAATAGTCTAAATGAGAACAAGTTCATCGTTTTAATCTTTGATACATCCACAGTACCTGCCTATTATTATCCAGTAGTAGTCTAATCTAACGATGTTAAAATTACCCATGAAATTGTCATTACTATCCATCTCTCTCATCCACGTAATTGTAATTTTTAATTTTAACATTTAATTGAGATTATGAAATGGTAGTATAGGGAATAGTAATGAAACCAGAATGAACAGTAATTATGGATGGTATCATCACAACAGCATTAATGAAAATATCAATAAAAACAGTTAATAATACAGAGGTATCAAAAGCATGCAAACAAAAGAACATATATTTCAAAATTTCAAAACAAGAGGAAAACAAGATCGAATAAATTCGTTACTTCATTTCACCATAACTTTTACACAAATTTCTGCAAATTAAAAATCTCAATGAATGTTTTATTTGCTTTTACTTTTGAAGTAGGCAATTGAGAAAATGTTACAATGAGGAAAACGAAATCGTAACTTTTTTCAATAAGTGTAAAAGGATGCAGAGGAGTGATGCGTATATTTACTCACTGTCTTTTGCTGGGCAATTTTGAACTCAATCGTAAATGCTAAATAAACGGTTGAAAAGAAAAAGTTGAGATTGTGGTGTTTGCTGTGTTAAATGATGATAGCTGATTGATGCATTTTTAGCTGCATATACAACGCAGTTCGAAATTTCACATCACAGACCATTTTAATTGCTAACCAACCGATTATCCATCGACCAGTTTACAGCTTCATCTAAAATACCGGAATTATAAGATACCAAAAAAAAACGTTTTCCTTCCTTTCCATTTTATGAAAACGAAAAAACGACATGATAGTGATAATAATATATACGATGATCGCTGTAACAACCGTGATAAGGTTAAGAGCTATAACACGATGATAGTAGTAAAAATTTGATAAATACCAACAATTGTCATATACGTACGATAATTAAACTAATGGTTACAGACGTGACGATAGCGAAGATAATGAATTATCATCTATCACCATTACTAATGTTGTGAGAATACTACAGGCAATGATATCAGTGATAAAAACTTGTAATAAATACCGATATGTTGCATTCATTCTAATTGCTAAAATAACTGGCGCAATATTTCCGTTTTTGGCAATAAGAAATAGAGTTGGATGAATGGGCATTTACTGTTAATCGAATGCCATAAAGCTTTATTCATCCAGCAAATAGACAATCAAAAACGAAGCTATTAATAATAAATAATTGTAATTAACAATAGTAGTCGATGATAATAATAATAGGTAACAACAATGATAATAATAACAGGTAACGGTAATAATAATAGGTAACTAAACAGTAGACAACAAACAATACACAATAAACAATAAATAATGGACAATAAACGGCAAACAATAAACTGTAGACAATGAACGCAATAACCGATAAATAACAAACAATATACAGCAAATAAATAAATTATTTAATTAATAGTAATAATAATTAATAATAATAAATAATGATAAATGATAACAATAACAACACGCAATAGCGATAAATAATAGTAATAAATAATAATTTATCCCATTGATCAGTATTAATGTGAAATGAAATTTGCATATTTTATGGTGATAGAAAAGTGTACCACAGACCCGTTACCTTCCCGAATATAGGGAGCGGCAGGTGAACATCTATTTTTATTGGCATGGAAACGGTAGAAGATGTGGTTGATGAACTGCTAGGTCTAGTGGAAGCTTCATCGAAGAATCCCGTGGAAGAATTTCTCCATGATTTAGTACAAGTATCATCCAAAGATGTGGTAGAAAAATCAGTTGAAAATTCATTAGATACATCATCCGGAAATGATAAGATAGATGAGATTATGAACGATTTGATAAATGGAACATGTAAGGATGAGATGGAGGAATTGTTGGACGATATGGCAGAAATTTCAGTGAACGATACTGAAGACGAGAAGAATTGCACTAACATGTCAACCAAAGATAAGATGAATCAGCAACTGGAAACCTTGATGGAAGCGTCATCCAGGGACGGAATGAATCAACAACTACTGAAAGATTTAGTACACGTAGCAGTCAACGAGCTGATTGAAGAAATATTAAGAGAAATGTCTAAAGTGTCATCATTCAAAGATTCTACTGAAACATCACTCAAGAATTCACCGAAAGCATTTCCGACAAATTTGCTGAAGGAAGAATCATCTGAATCATTGACGCAAGAATCACCAATGCATCCCAGTGTACTTATTCCGGACTCCTCCGACTCAACTGTTAGCTTTCACTTCACATTACACAATTTTTATGTTAGAGATGTGGCACAAGTTCATGCGGTCCGTTATGAACAGATACTAATTCAGACGGATTTACTTTGTGTACTTTTTGCGGTTTTCAGTGTTAGCTTTAGTTATAATTTCCTTTTTTTTCTCTCACGCACGAAGCCTTTTTATTAGTTTAACTTTTAGTAATAGAAAGTTTTTTTCCGTCTTCTAATGACAAAAACTATGAAGTTTCGTAGATCTTTAAAGCTTGGCTAATTTACAGCTTTCTCCAGTTCTATCAGCTCTTCGACTTTTTTACTTCTTGAAGTCCAACAAGTTCTTAAACTTGTGGATAGATTAAATTAGATTAAATTTTAATTTCGTAACGTGCGGCTTACTGTTAACAAGAACCTCCTTCCACTATTAAAAACAGACTAGTTTTTTATTTCAATTTTGTTATATTTCGATGTCCAGCATACTTCCTCTTTTCACTTTGCGTTTTCCGATAAACTTCATGAAGTGAAGTAGAAGTCTAAGATTCCGTTTGGCAGTCATATTTTCGTGCTTCTTAAAACGATTTCTGAGAGTAGATGAAGTAAAGCTCAAAATTTGTCATGTAACAGATATAAAGCGTCATATGGTGTCCATAACATTCGTAAACTAGCAAAACGAAATTGTTTCATTTCTTAAGCTACATGAAAATGAATATACAGCAGTTGAATACTTTCAGGAAGGAGTTTATTCAATGTGTGCTGCTGTAGAGAAAAATGTTATTTATCGAAGGAATGATCCAGGAACAACCAGGGAAGAATGGTGTAATTGGCCAGATATACCGTTTGAAGAGGTTTGCATGGTATATTTATCTGAATTCCAACGTAATTATTGTAATTTAGATGCATGTTTGTATCAGTGCAGTAATATAATTCAACTAAAATATAAATTAGTCATTTATGACGTATAAATTTCTTTGAACTGAAGAGGAAATGTTTTATTTGTGTCGCAAGAATTAAGAAATATGAATGGAACTATGGTACAGTATACCAAACCAATTTGCAGATGTTATTAGATTTTCTTCTTTTTAATTTTTATGTGAGGAGCTGATTAAAATTAGAGACTTAAATGGTCATGTGGTCATGTTTAGATATCTTTTGTAAAATTGGTAAATGGCAATTTAAGGGACTTAGGAGTTACAGCCATACTTATGTATCTGTGGGGACCAGTAATTCACATTTTGATTCATGTATTTGAACCTTGTTGGATAATATTATTATATGTTCAGCGGTAAATGTGGTCTTGTTGGGAGAACAGGATAGTTCTAGCGTCATGCTAAGTTAACTTTAATGGTAGCAGTAATTGATTATTAGATTGAAGTAAGACATACCTGCTTTTTTTAAGATGGATAGTACGCTGAATGTGCAGCAATACATACAGCAATGTATTCATAAGGATCCGTCAGATGTGGATACCATCCTAAAAGCTCCACCATGCCAGGAAGAAGGAGTATGGAAGTATGAACATGTGAGACAGTTTTGCATGCAACTCAATGGTTTGACATTACTTCTGCAGGTATATTCATTGAGCTGTTGTGAAAGGAAATGATCCACTTTAAGTGATGTGGTAAATGACACTACTGACTAATGTTTTGACGAATAATTTTTGTTTTAATTGTATTCAAGGTTGGTGATATTCCGCTGAAATTAAGGAACCGTAACTTCCGGTGATCTGGGCAATAGAATTAAACTTAGAATTTTTTAAGTAAAAGAGTTATCGAATTAAATTAGTTCCTTTAAAAATGTTGTTATTTTTTTCTTTTTGTTAAAGTGATGGAATTGAACTAAGATATCTGAACTTTTCATTTCAAGGATGAATGTAAGCCAGATGTTTGCGTGCAGATGACTGCTACAGAACAGTGGATATTCCTTTGTGCAGCTCACAAGAATCCAAAAGAGGTATCTATTTTTGTCAATCAGTTGCTACTTCCACATAATTATTTGCCGAATGGTTATTCTGCTAGAATCTTCTGTGAACTGTGTATGTTATTATTGGTATCGATGATAAAAATACATTATTTCCAGTTAATTGATGACAACAGTTTTTTGTCCTTACTAGTTTTTCGTTATTATCACATTTTGTTGTAGTGTTCGGCGATCGATTATACTCGACATACTTTGGACGGTGCAGCAGCATTACTGAATAGCAACAAATACTTCCCCAGTCGTTTTTCAATTAAAGAGTCATCAATCGCAAAAATTGGTTCTGTATGCCGACGAATTTATCGGATTTTCTCACATGCGTACTTTCATCATCCTGAACTCTTCGAAAAATTTGAGGTGATGTCCCTTTTAAACCAAAATATTTAAGTAAGATACAGTTTCTCATTAGAAATACACTAATGGTTAGTTTATTTTTAACTTTATTTGAATGTAATTTGGAATTTTTTTTTCGTATCTCTTGTATAACAAAATTAATTACATTTTAATGACTAATGCTTTTCAGAAAGAAACTCATCTTTGTCGTCGATTTACGGTATTCGTGAAAAAATATAACTTAATGGCAAACGAGCATTTGATTGTACCAATACTGGAACAGAAACCAAATCATTCTTAAGTATAAAACGAAGTGTACTTTCTTTGAAGTATAAAAATAGGCTTTAGCTTATTACCTTTTCTTGTTGACGTCATTTGTTTGTCTCTTTATGTCATAGTTTATTTTATATTTATATATTTATGTCATAGTTTATTTCTTGGTTATACCTTGGGAAATCAGTTTATATCAAGATTTTCTGCTTTCATTGTGTTATGTGACTCTGAGATATGTACTTAGAACTGTTTTATAGCAAACGAATCGAAAACCATAGAGCATAATTGTTGTGCGTTGTTTTAGGTAAATTTTCACCTAGAGGATTCTGTCTGAATCATTAAATGTTTTCATTTGTATTTTTCACATCTTATAGAGTCGTTATTACTTATTATCAAGTCAGCACCAGCTGTAGAATCAGATTATTTTTTATAATACTTTTGAAATGTATCAGTGCTGCAGATTCAAGCTCTAAGTTGTTTTTCTATGTTTTTTAAATGATTTTTGTTATAAGAAAATTTGCTAGGAAGTAAAGCAATTCATTTTACATAAATAGTTGGATTTCTGGAGATGAAACCATACAATTGTGCAAATTGTAAGAAATTGCACATTCTCATTTGTATATTTTTCGATTGCTGATCTTTATTGCAATAAAATAGATTCGAGATCTGGTGTCTTCGAGGACAACATTTCATTACATAATCAATCCGTACAGATAGGTTAGTCCAACGAGTATTCCATTTAGGTGGCACTTACTGTATCAAATAAGTACTTTTGTCGAACGTTACCAAATGGTAGTGGAAATTTATAGCAGAAGGGAAGTTGCTTTCAGAAGCTTTGAAAGACTGTGTTAGATGGCAAAGCATATATGATGTGTTCACGCTTGGGAAATTCTTAGGTAATTATGAGTACTGACGATCCGGAATATGATGAAGAAACAGGACTTGATTTATTCCTCAAACTTGGTGCACCGTGGCTCATGCAGAAAACTGGTTGTCCGGATATTGACACTTACCTGAACGGTGGCATAGCTAAGGGTAAACTTACCGAATTTGTTGGTAATATTGCTTCCGGGAAGACACAGGTGAGGCCGATACCTTCAGTAGATAAAAACGGCCTTCTATTTTGATGAATTATTTCACTTTATTTAAAAAACGACTTACCACTGATTCAATCTGACTAAAATACAGTCATTCAATTGCAGTTATGTCTTTCACTCATTGCTCATCAGTTAGTCCACGATGGAAAGGAGGAAAATAAAATTGTTTACATCGACACAAACGGTAGTTTCTGTAGCACCCGTTTGCTACGAATGCTGAAATCACGTGGTGTCGAGGTGAGGTAATTTACACGGAATTCATGCGAATTATTCACTGGTTTGAATTATTTCACTGTAAAATTTGAAATATCCGTCTTAGCATCGCTTATTTTTACTAATATTTCCTTCCTGCTTTCAGTGGGAAAAATTCATGCACTAATCGATAGTATGGTTCACAGCGCTTTCTGATTAATAAATACATTACCGGAATTGGTCGCATATTTGCCAAAGCTTTCGAACAATTCTATCATTTATATATACAAAAAAAATATAAATTTACAAAATCGTTCAAATTTCAGGACGAAAATACAGCAAAAAGGATGCTTAAACGAGTGTTCATAGCACGGACCTACGATGAGAAAGATCTTCGAATTGTGCTGTCAGATATCCAAGTAATGGAATACTTCATATTATCTCAAATAATCCAGTCAATACTATTTCGAATAACAAAATAGTTGAATGTTTGATACTATTTCAAACATCCATGTAATTAAACGTTTAATACTTTTCAAACAATCACGTAAGCAAACACTCAACACAGCTTGAAATACGCAAGTGATCGGTTAACATTAAACATGGCGAATAACGATCACTGCATCGACGCTTAATTGCCCGTGGAGAGAGGGGGAGTTGTGGATAGGAAACGACGACTAGCAGAATGAAAGGATTATAGAAGAGTGGGTGGTAGGGAAAAAGAGTGCCAGTCGCAATAAACCACTTATCGTTTACAGTGGAAGTGAGTGAAGAGAGGAATGTGAGGCGTCGCCTCTGAGATCATACTTCACAGAATCATTTCTGTAGTATGTATTTCTTCGCTATCAGCGAAATTGCGACGGAGCGCAGCCGCGATGATGTGGCATGGCGTCATCTCCAGAGCGGGAAGAAGGGTCTTGTCTTCGCCTTATGGGTGATAGACATCACGCTTGATGACTGCGTGGAGGACCTTGAATTAGGTTTTCCGGAAGGAGTTGACGCGTGCTGAGCGGTTAAAAAAAGATCGAATTTGGAACTGAAATCGCACTGCGATTTGTTTCGCTGTATGGTGTTGACATTAGAAGTGTTCCGATACGGCAAGATGTCGTACTTGTGATATCTGATTGATTGCATCAATAACAAATGAGTGAGTTGTAAAAGTTTTATCTTTTACTAAATTCAATGAGTGATCGTTGCATACAACAGTTCTTTTAAAGGTTATTCAAAATCTTACACTCGTTGTGATCGATAGTATTGGTGCAGCATTGGCATTTACAGCTTCGGAATACTTCGAAGGAGGTTAATCCTTTTACTTCAATGTTCATCCAACTCAGGAAATATCGTATGGGCCAAATATTCTGGGAAAATAACATTCTAATATTTGGCTGAACTAATTTCAATTTTATCTTTATTGTGCATTAGCCTAGGCATTCTATGTAAAAATACTTGCTCGTTTGAAAAATCTCGAAAGAAAAGTTTGCTGAATGTTCACAAATTGTTCTTCATCCACTTTTCAATTATATTTTTTACTAATAAATTTAGGTCGACAAGTTCAAGATGAAATTATCGCTATGCTTCGTTATGTAGCACGTCATTGTGGTTGTGCCATTGTAACAACCAATCATTTTGTTTACTGGCGTGGTGAGCCATCACCATCACTTGGTAAACGTTGGATCAAAGCTGTCGATTTCAGATATTTGTTATGGAAAATATCGAGTTCCAATTATTATATGCAAATGATAAGTCCCAGGTGTCACGAGGTTCGTACTTTTAATTGTTATTGTTGTCACCTATTTATTGTTATAATTTATTATCATTGTTAGTAATTATTATCGTTACTATAATTATTGGCACTGTTAGCCTGTATGGCTGTCAAATATTTTGAACAGGAATTTTGAACCGTACCATTATGATTGTAACACATAATATTATGTAAGGTTTGCTCAGTGATTAGTTTTTTTTTTTTAAAACTCATAATCTATCTATTTTGTTTTTATACAGTCTACATAGCTGCCAAATTTGACGTGCTTTCCATGCTGACAATTCTTATTTCATTTTATTCTATTAATTTGTATTATCATTTCATACCTATGTATTTTAATATCTTAACATTTTTTAATATATTCTATATTAGTGAGGAAGAGATAGATTAAAGTTTGTAGGAAAAATAAGGGAGCTATTGCTGGTAGCAAATTGAGTAATTAAGTTTGTCATCGTGATGCATTTATTAATTAGTTCCCTCCATTTTTTTTCAAACTTTTTTTCAAAAATATTAAGAATAAATATTTTTTTTAGGTAGCCACCAACAGAGTATTTTATAAAATTTCAAATAAAGGCATCGATTCACTTACCGACGTGACGCAAACGCAAGATATGGAAGCACTGATTACGCAAAACTGGAATACTATCCAGCAAATCTATGCACAGAATGAATAGGTTATAATGTTTATCCGACAATACTTACAGAATTTCATACAACAAATTTGCATAAACTCGACCACAATATCAAGCAAACAACAGTCATGTGATACCTCATGAATTGATAAGCCTTCTGTTGTTTATTACTTTAACAAATCCTAATATTGAGTCGTTTCATACCTGTACTGTATTATCATTACATAATACATAATGGTTATTCCATCTGTGGGTAAGAAAATTTATTGAATTAACACAAATTATCCGTTTGTAGAACAAGCTTTGGATATTTTTATGATATTTTTAGTGATTTTCATCTTTTCTTTTTATTAAGAATAAAAATTTCACTTAAATTTCCGTATTAAAAAAAACTTCATATATTCTACAGGATGGCATATAAAGGCCCATACTGCTAAAAAAAATGCTTAGTTTCGGTAGTAGCCAGTTATTGTAAATGTTGAAATTACACGTTGTATAGATTGGAATACGTGAGTTTAATTTCGTTATACGCAATTAAGAGATCAAAGATTGAAACAAATATTACTGTTGAATTTCGATATAAAGGAGAGGTCGTGTAATATGTGTAATTCATGAGTTATATAAACTGATTTTCCTTCCATAATAAGAGACGCTTATCATTCAATAATATATATGATAAAATTACAATCATAAATCATGCAAACGTGCAGTATCAGAATCTCCGATATTTTATATTGCGAAGGGATTTTGAATTGTCGACACTCCCGACCTAACAGAGCTTTATAATGAACAGCGTGTTGTTTGATGGATGTTTCTGGCAATTTGATCATACGTAATTCTTACGTATTAACGAAAGTTTATAAGGATGGTGACAAATGTCATTGTATTAATTTTTTGACACAAAATAGACTAAAAGAAAAAATTAGTTTAAACATCGGTTTAATAACAATTAGCATAACCAATATGATGAATGTACTTATTATACTGATGGTAATTAGTTCCTAACGTGTAGTAATTTCTAGAAACTGTTGCATCGTTTCTGAAATTCAGTTTTCAATTGTTCGGCTAATTCTTTTTCCTGTTGAGTGATTCCCTACCTGTCTTCTGATGATGAGATATTGAAATTGTTTGCGAGCCAATATTTTACACTTTTGCACTGATTCTTTCAATTTCAAACGTACTTTTTACTTTCCCTTAAAATTCAGAAAGTTTTGTTTTGGCTAATGACATCACTTCGTAGTAATGTTGCAATCAGTGTTCTTTGTGCATCGAACCTTCGATATAAGCAATGTTTAGTTGCTTCTAGCTGATTTAATGATACTCTTATTCACTATACATTTTCCTGCGAGTAATTAAACGTTTAATACTTTTCAAACAATCACGTAAGCAAATACTCAACACGGCGTGAGATACGCAAGTGATCGGTTAACATTAAACATGGCGAATAACGATCACTGCATCGACGCTTAATTGCCCGTGGAGAGAGGGGGAGTTGTGGATAGGAAACGACGACTAGCAGAATGAAAGGATTATAGAAGAGTGGGTGGTAGGGAAAAAGAGTGCCAGTCGCAATAAACCACTTATCGTTTACAGTGGAAGTGAGTGAAGAGAGGAATGTGAGGCGTCGCCTCTGAGATCATACTTCACAGAATCATTTCTGTAGTATGTATTTCTTCGCTATCAGCGAAATTGCGACGGAGCGCAGCCGCGATGATGTGGCATGGCGTCATCTCCAGAGCGGGAAGAAGCGTCTTGTCTTCGCCTTATGGGTGATGGACATCACGCTTGATGACTGCGTGGAGGACCTTGAATTAGGTTTTCCGGAAGGAGTTGACGCGTGCTGAGCGGTTAAAAAAAGATGAAATTTGGAACTAAAGTCGCACTGCGATTTGTTTCGCTATGTAGTGCTGACATTAGAAGTGTTCCGATACGGCAAGATGTTGTACTTGTGATATCTGATTGACTGCATCAATAACGAATGAGTGAGTTGTAAAAGTTTTATCTTTTACTAAATTCAATGAGCGATCGTTGCATACAACAGTTCTTTTAAAGGTTATTCAAAATCTTACACTCGTTGTGATCGACAGTGGTATTTTGAACGAATTCTTTTTAAGTAACGTTTCAGCCTACAATTGACTGCAACAGAAATTCAGCCAATCAGTGCGAAAGTGTTTTGCAATATTTCAAACATATATTAAATATTTTGGTACGAAAGCGACATTTCATAATTCTTTAAATTATTCAAATGTCTTTTTCTGTACCTCTCCATCTGTGTCTCTTCACTTGCAGTTCGTGCATTGCTTTGAATAAACTTTTTTAATATATATGGTTTTGCTAATATAATGGGAAATGCAATTTCACATATTCTTACAATGCGGTTAATTCGTTTAAACTTATTTAGAAGAAAAAAGGAATTAAATTAAACAAACCAAAGATCGATTTAGAATACGTTATTTTATTAGCCTTAAATTACGATATGTCGTTGGACTAAAGTATGTACAACACTGTAAACCTATAAAGCCATACTATAATTAATAAGCTAACAGTTAAATTGAAATAAATAAAATTCATTTCTCATGCAAAGTGTTAGAGAAAGGAGCGATAAAAATATTTGATGGATGCACAACAGCAAAATGTAAATACACTGATTTTGCTATAACTAAAATTAAACTTCAACTGTATAACTTGAAATTTATCATACAAAAAAATGGTTAAATTTCTTTGTATTCTTTTTTTTTAAATTTAAGAACTTTTTATTTTTATCAAATTACTCTCTTCCTCTTCCGCTTCTTCAGTGAAGCATTCTATGACACATTCTTGCTCACCAAATACAGCATCTGCGAGAAACCATCCTATCAGTGGTGATAACCAATATACGATAAGATGACCAAGGTATGTAACACCTGTACAGTTAAATGTACATGCCCAAGCAACAATTGGATTAGCATACATTCCCGTATAATTAATACCTAAAAAGTTGAAATGATTTTTTTTTAATAATGAATTTATCAATAGCTAATAGATAAGTTAAGTGATATGATTAAGCCAACGCTAACTTGCAGTATTTGAACTTTTTTTTTTCTTTTCAAAGAATTACAATTTCTACACTCATTAAATTTCAATTTTTTCCAGCTTAAACTAATTCGGATATGCGTTGCCTTACTTCTATCAATGATACCTACCAACTGCGGTCAGAAATCCGGCAAACATGCAGTTCAGGAGTATTTGCGCTTTTGAATTAGCATACCACTCGCTGGCAAAGAATTCTACTGCTTTGCTGCTAAATGTTGCTAAACCTTCGATGAGTGAACCGGCCGTTAGTGCGACCTGAATTGTCGATATAACAAACAATCAGCTAATTCAGCATTTTCTTCCTATTTTTTTCTTTGTTATAAAAATACTGCTTAATTTTGAGCATATTATTAGCTCAATTTATATTTTTTATCATTTTTTTTCCTATATTTTTCGTTTATAAATTATTGATTTAAAAGTATAATTAACTCGATTGGCAATTTTAAATTGATAAAGAAAATACCAGAATTGTCAAAATACCTATCAAAATTAGTTAATTAGTGAACCAATAATTTAATACTAAATTTTTAATTATTTCTTTGATAACTTGCTGTAAGATCAGATTCGCAATGATCTGCGATCAATAATTCATCATGCATTGGATGAAGACGAAGTTTCCAGAATGTCCGGGCAAAAAAATACGACAGATATGCCGCAGCAAGTTGTACACCAAAAACCAAAAATGCCGTACGTAATGCTAAACGCTTACGTGAAGCTGTTGTTACCTACAATACATTTTATATAATTTAAAAAGAAAATTAACTTTCATATATGGAAAATTAAGGTGTAAAGATTTTCTTATCAGTAATAATAATTATATATATGCGAAAGCACACTTTAAAATTTAAGCATTAAATTAAGTAGACTGAATGTCAGGAAGCGGTGAATTAATTAGGTGACAGAAAAATTCATAATAATTACAAAAATTGAAAAAAAATTTTCTTAAAGCAAAATACCAGTGGACATGGATGAGCGATAGCATCGCGCAAGAAAAAAGCATTTGCAATTTCAATTGCTGTTATTTCGATAAAAATTCCAAATAAACCGTAAGTGTGCAAAATCAAATTGACATCAAACATTGGCGTGCAGACTTGCAGTGTACCAATGAACTAAACTATAATTGATAATTCGCTCAGCAAATTTTGATTCAAAATTCACTAATAATTGAAATTTGAACGTATGAAATTTTAAAATTAGTTTATGTTTGAGGTTTTTTGAAATGGATAAAAAGGAAAAGTTTTTAACAAACTGAAAATTATACTTCATGAATAAATTTTGAAAGAAAAAGCAAAAAAAGCAAGTAATCAATACTTCAAGAAGTAAACCAGTAATAAAACGTGGTAAACGTCGTATGAGCCAACGATTGATAGTATGACGTAGTAATTCACAAGTAGTAAATATCGTTAAATAGAAGAGCAATGATGCAATCCACACTCTCATCAGTCGCATTAGCAAATTGCTTTTATTATCTTACAATTATTGACAGATTTATGCAGTAATACAAATTTACTGAAGAAATTTAAATTTCATTTTTGTCATTTTTAAATTAAAAGAGAAAAACGAACTAATACAATCGATGATTGGTTTATTCAAAAAATATTTGATAAAAGAAATCAATCAAAATAAATATCAAATAATCTCTGCACTTATATTTCTGTAATAATAATAATTTCAAAAATAAAAAAATGAACGAAAAATTCGATAAACCAAATATCAGCGGTTAAATTTCACACAAATCAAATACATCCATTTCGTTGCTAAGATGTTTTTCGAGCTGAAGCCATCAATCACTGACTTTCAAACAATCTTTTCAGTGTTTACAAAAATACGAAGAGTACAGAAATACATAATCCAATTGGAAGAGACGGAACGTTCTGTGTCGTATCCTTCAAAGCACTTCAACTTCTTTTTTTCGACTATTTCCTTTCTTTTTTTTCATCTTCCCGAAACTTCCATTTTTTTGCTTTTTTCTCATTGCATAATTTAAAAGGAAGTATTTTACAGTTTATATTCATTTGGTTTTGTTTAACCTTTCAAATGTTAGGAAAATGAACTAACAAGTTATGGCGATCAGTTTGTTTTTTAATTTTATTTTAAAATTTTTTTAAAATATAATTAGAAATATTTATACGAAAATTAGTGATTAGCAAATGAAAATTTTCCATTTGAAAGTTTAGATGAAAAATGATATTTGTTTTGATATTAATTTCATTACTTATATACCAACATATATTTCTTTACCTAACAAAAAAAAAAGAAAATTATTGATCTTACTGTTTTTATTTTTGTCTTTACTTTTGTTAATTTAAATAATAATGTTTTTTCTTTCTTTTCGTTCGTAATGCTAGCTGACTACGATAATATTCTACATCGATTTAGCTGCAAGTTTTGCAAATGATAATTTTGATAAGAATTGAAATTAACAGTACAGTGATGATAATAATGATAATGAAGTATTGTTAGGCAATGTTAACTGAAATGATATGAATGGAAGAAAAAATAAGAAAGAAATAATATTAGTTAATAATTATTGTCATAAATGATAAAAATTATTGCTATCGTAAAATATACTTGTAGTATGTGCGTTGGAAAAGTTGGTTTGAAAGCTAATAAAATCAATCAATGGGAGAGGGAAGGAAAACTTTTTTGAAAACAGTTAATCAGTGATAAAGTAATTTGATGGTAGAGAAAGAGAATGTAAAAGTTTAGAGGGAAGGAAAATTTTTTTTAAATTTTTAAAATTTATAAAAAAAAACACCAAATAATATGAAATAAATGTGTGAAAAAGGAAATATATGAATGAATAGTTATAAAAATTTCAAAAATTTTTCCACAAAAAATACAAGCGTAGTTTTTATTAAATTAAATCTTTCTGATAATAAAAATGAAAAAACTAAAAAAAACTTAACAAAAATTCCCTTTTATTAATTTTGTGCTGCGAAACGAGATCGAAGTTCTTGTAATTTTTAAAATTAAAACATAAATCATTGAATGTAAAATTATTCATTTCTACCGGTTTTTTTCTTTTAATTTTCTGTCATTCTTTTTTTTTCTGTCTAATTTACATAATAATTTGTATGTTGTAATTGTGAAAAATTTTCATAAATTTACTTCTAAACTAAATTTAAATTACCAATCTAATTATTTTTCCATTGTAAAAAGAGTGAGAGGAAAGTCTAAAAAGTTGAAGGTTGTCGTGTTAATGGATTATACAAATCAAAGAGTTTACATATGGGATTATTTCAGTGCACCAATTGCACTTATGTGGTTCCTTACAGCAGCATGGTTTTTTGCAATTATCATTTCGCAGTATTTTCTGGTACCATTAGATCAACCAGTTGTACAGGTAAGATTGAATAGGTAGTTGTTGAAATAAGTAGGAAGAATTTTTTTCTTTTATTGTTGAAAGACTAATATATTTGATAGGAAATTCTTCCTTTTATGGGAATTTTTGATTGAAGTAAGTTTAATTTTCATGACTGACTAAGGTGAATTAACTTAATTCCAAAGAAAGTAAAAAGGCTATTGTCTAGCATTTTATTTTACAAAACTAACTATAAACAGAAGAAGCATTACTCATTGAGCTTATTTTCAAATATTACTAATTTGTAATAATTAGTAAATATGAGGCGTATGAGGCGAATATACATTTTACTAATCGCGTGAAGTTTGCACAACCTGTTGAAAATTAATTAGTAATGACCACAATTTAAATTATTGACTGCCTTGATTGCTTTGTGTACAATACTTTTTCTTTCTTTATCTTTCGCAAATGATAAAGAGAAGGAGTCATCCGAGAATAGCATTGTAAAACAAAGTTTTAAATTTTGCAATAAACAGTTACTCAAATTTTTTCCCCCGACAAACAGTTTCAAAGTTTGCCTTTTAACTCCCTTTTTTCAGCCACCATTTGGAGGACCATGGAGGGAAACAGCGAAGTCAAAAAAGAGAGATTAACAGCAATGTAGCGTCTTTCAAATTATCTATCATTTCACACAATTCCAAACAGCTCAAGAAGATTAAAAAATGCAATAAAAAATAAAATGCTAAAACACTTAATCGTCTGAACTGTAACTTAAGGAAATAATGCATTACTGAAATCACCATTTTACTTCCTAACGGTGTTTAAAAGAGTTGAAAAAGTTTATTTATATATATCATGTTTCCAGTTGAGTTATATGACTTACAGCCATTATTTGAAGTCAGCAGCTTATTTGTGCCGTTAATACTTTGCTGATCACTGACGAATTCGATACAATTTTAAATGAAAATACTTTTAATTTTTCTTGTTGTGGAAAAGTTAGAATGAACTTTGCAATAAATGCATAAAGGTTCAACTATAGTGTGTAGATCCCTTGACGTACATTCATTAATGTAAAGCAAACTTCACAACTTTGACAGTCAATTCAAAAAACAAGGAAAAAACATATACAGTGAAAGATTAACGATGACTATACCTAATGTATAAATTAACAGCTGAGTTTGTTTTCTAGATTTTAAAAAGTCACTTCATTTTTGATAAATTTGTGAGACAAAGAGCAACCTTATTGCATGGGTACTCATAAAACACAAACATGACCGATTTCATATCAAGGTACTGTTTACCTATCTTTTTTTAATAACAATTATGTAAAACATCACATGTCAGCATCGTTATTTATTTTCATCCTCTTCGGAAGCTTTTTTAAGTTTTGCGCTAACTTCACGATGTGAACCATCACAAAATGGGCGCGTTTTCGTTTGTTTACAATTACAGAACCATACCTGAAACCACATCAGCTTCAGTAATCTTTCCTACAACAAATTTTGGTCCAAAAACTAGACAGTTATGAAACGCCAATATAGAAAAAATTAAACTGTCTTTTGAAACCCAAAAATTAACCTCCATATCCTTGTCAGGAATAAACCGTACAGGACGTAGCTTTGTTGGAATGTAGAAACGAAGATGACTTCCATCACACAAGGGCTGAAACACATTAATCTAAAAGAATCAAAAAGCGTCTCAAAAATGAATCAGTGATATCCAGAAATTATGCTTTTAAAATAATTTCACACTACTTCAATTAATAAAGATGGGTGTATTCATACGCAACATATAACCTCTATCATTCTGGAACAAATTCTTGTCCGAATTTTAAACCGAAATACGTAAAATGTTTAAATCAATTCGCTGTCCTCAGAACCCTCCCTTTTTGAGTCATTCACAACATACGCAAAAAAACTCCAAATTCAATATCCCTTGCAGTATCTGATTCAAGAGGATTCTTAAAAAACATAAAATAACAAAATGGTGTTTTAATGATACCTGTGTTCCACTATAGCCACACGAGCACCAAGCATAAATTTTATCTTTTTTTAGAACTGTTCGAGTCGGCAATGTTGAACTAATTTTACCAGTATACGGAAGCAGATGATGCGTTCCTTGCAACCCGTATTTATGCAATGGCTTTTTATCTTGTAACTGAAAAATGGTAAATTTCATAGGCAAATTAAAAACTTGAAGGAGCCGAAATTTTAAGCTGATCAATACTTAACAAAAAGTTAGTATTATGCATGAATAAAAAGAAAAGGTATAACAAATTATATATAGGAAGACAGAATAAATATTCAGTCTATACCACATCTATATATATCTTTACATAATTTTACATAACACATCATTGTAGATGCAGTACGCGCCATGCAGAATATTTATTAGATACATATTTTTCAAACCACTGCACCACGCAATGTTAAATTCTTTTATTCATCAATGAAAAAGAGGCATTCGGTAAACTAATTTCATCGTGTGGTAAATCACGAATCAACCCTCTGATCGTCTCAAAAATTTCATCAGTTCTAGGAAAAATGCAAATCGATCGAAACCACCACAAAGGAAGCGACCATCCATTTTTTTTATTTTTGGTGTAGTGACATATTAACGATGTAAAGAGCCGTATGAATAAGCTGCGACGCACGATATTAACCATAAAACGATTAGGTAGATAAATCAATCAAATTACAGCACTTTGTAGCAGATGACATCTTCACGTGTGTAAATTCTACAAAAACTATTTTCTCACATCGATTATAAGAAATGAATCTGATACTGAATTCACTACAAATAACTAAACACTTTATATGCTTGATTGACTGTTCGAAAATTTGCTACATCTAATATCCTTTCAAGGAATATGGTAATTCCGAAGTGTTGCAGCTTATTCAATACTTCATTAAATTATAAATATTTAAATAAGAGGAAAAAGTTCTTTCTAAAATATAGAATATGGAAACCGGAACACGTATATAAAAATGGATTCGAATAAATCCAGAAAATAGAGAGAACGAAATGCCTGCTTGCCCATAGTAACAAAAAGATGTTTCAACCAGTTTTTGCGTGCAAAATCCACAAAAAATCCAAATAATATTTCTACCATGTAATTCCTACATTTTTTCGTATTTTCTAACAGATTTATTTATTCGCATAAACATGAATATTTGACTTTATTGCAGCGTCAGCAAAATACTGAGGAAGAAAAATAAGTGCAAATTGAATTCATTTTCCATTTGTTGTCAAAAGACAACCGACTTTAATTTATGAACGATAAATATAAGAATCTAAAAATAATCCATCCATAAGAATCTAATCCATCTCAACTTATACAACATAATAGGAATGGTAAAAAACGAATGTACAGAAAAGTATTCGGTTCTACATTACGGCTTAACTGGAGCAATTAACAAGACTTACCACATGATATTTCAACGGATGCGGTTCAGTACCTACAAAGTGATCACCTTTTCGCACATTACGATATGGTCCCCATCCACTTTTGCCACTTGTGCGTTTCAACGTAAAGGTCAGTCTGTTTATCAATGTACAGCTTACCATTTAGTGAATTAGGGATAAAAATACCTGAAAATCATTAAAACAATTAGATTTCGACTATTTTAATGTTATTGTTTGCAATTCGAAATTTGAAATTCGGAATGTAAATTCGGAATGGGACATTCCGCTCGGTTGCAAATTTTTATAAACATTATTTCTATTCCTCCAGATTGAACTATTTCCATTCAACACACATGTTGTTTTGTCAACTGGACTTTGACACTAAGCATCAGTTAAGAAAACATTCGATATGTTATGCTCCAAGCAGAACACTTTTCTATCAAATTGTGAATTTATTGATTAGCAGCACTTATACTATGAAACTGTTCTGTTTGCTGAATAACAGTGTATTTTGCCTCAGAACACAAACTGCTAATAAAAATCACTGGGGAACAATCAGCAAAATTAAGTGAACTTTTTGGTTTACCACATGTCTGCTCAAATTAATCACCTATATCCTGCAGCACCCCAGTCACTCCAATTCAAATAAATTTATATATATATAATAATTTTACTTATCCATGTTGTATCCGTGACATTAGGACTCAACAAAAAGTCCAAATTTTATCGAAAAAGACCGAAAAAACATTTTTTTTTCCGAACCAAATGAATGCTCCCTCCAATAAATAAAATTTTTAAAGAAAATTCATTAATACAACTTTCGCCAAAAGACAAAATTTCACGCGGTACATAAATGAAAACTTACAAACTGTCTTTTTTTATTTCGTTAATTATGCATTTTAATGAAATGACATTTTTCCTAGTTCTATAATTACCGTCTTTTCTCTGTTAATTAACATATACTTTTCTTTCTTTCATTTTTATTGAATATTAACTAAGTGACCTTTTCAATTTCAAGTTGCCTTTTCTTGAATCTCTTCGATATCCAGCACATGACCTTTTGATATTCCTTTCACTTCAATAATCACACTGAAACTCCTTTTTTGCATTTTATGACAATCATTTGCCCGTTTACGAGAGGGGAATAGAAGGAAGACTGCAGTTGACTGGAAGCGTTTCATGATTTACAATTACCATAATTTTCTTATATTATCCTTTTATTCCACTTTCTTTATCCTTCATTTTTATTACGCATAATGCATCCTATCCGTATGTTTCCATCTTACACACATTTCATTTGGTAGTAGTCACTTTCGCCATCTGTCATAAGTTCCTCACGGACAGTCATCAGTCAGGAATAAACCGCCACACCACATATCTCTATGTATACCATACATATAAGCTTACGTACACACGTACACACACACACACACATACACATACACACGCATACAACAGACAGAGACATACGTGTAGAGTAATCGATGTTCCTACAGGAATATTGACGAGATTGTTTGAGCGTAGCAAATCGATTTTCGTCCATTTTGCTGCGTTACTGAAAAGAAAGATGGAGGAAAGTTTTTGCTGTGAGTGTTTATTATCTGTCACTCCTTATCTCTCATATCATTGAGATTTCAACAAATTTCATTTTTGATTTAATATGTTGCTTATGTATTAGACGAAACTTTTTCATTTTCACTACAACTGTCCCTCCTCCTACTCCTTATGCTTCTCTCCTTCCCTCTCTCTCTCTCTCTCTCTGTATCGTTTCCATTCTTCCTAATTAATTTAAACTGTAAAAATTTCTTAGAAAACTTCTCTTTCTTTTTTTTTTAAAATTTTGTTCTATTGAATTAATGGAAATATTGTCGAATTTTAATAGAATATATCTCTCATTTTTTGATTTCCTCTGAATTTTTCAGGAAAATATAACAAACGGAATGTGATAATTCAGTTTTTCAGTTTCTCATTTACATTGTTGAATTTCGAAATGGCATTTTTACTGAATAAATTTAATAAGTTCTAAAGTTTCATATTTCATTAGTTTCTTAATATGAGATGTTTTCTTTTGATTGTTGAGAAATAGTCGGGATATTTTAGAATAGTCTACCATTAAAGTATACGAATGTTTGAATTATTATTAAATTTAAAGCTAAGATGATATCACATTCCTAGCGTTATCAGTAGTTAATGTTAGAAATGAATGAATTTGATCAGTTTGCGCCAATCGTTCTCATTAAATAACACAATCATTCTTTTCAAGTATATAAACAGAGATACACAACGAACAATCAACGAATCAATGCAAAAGTTACGTTCAGTTGAATATCAATCGATTAGTTATTAAAATTTAATTAACTACCACTTCCTATGAGTAAAAAGTAAGGAAACAAAAAAAAGCACCATTATTAATCATTTCTGATCAGATCATATTCATCAAATTTTGAATAGCTTTTGAGTTTGGTGTTAAGGAGGAAAAAGATTCTATTCTACTGATTTCCTATTACTCATATTATTATCAATTGAGATACTAAAGAGAGGAGGAATTTTGTCTTTAGGAAAAAAGGATTTTGTTAGTGAATGGCAAAGAATAAGTTTAGAATGAATTCTGATTGAGTTACACTGTAATGGAATGATTTTCAAATGTGACGTACGTCTGATTTAATCTATCATTACCAAGATAATGCATACTATCCAGAAATCACTACTTTTTTTCTGTATTTGGTGAGGATGAATCAGAGATGTGAAAAGCGATGGAAGCATGTGAGATGTGAGGATAGCGTAACCTTTCACTCTCTTTTTCTTTTTCATACAGGGCACGTCTACGAAGAGCTTCCTCATTAATCGGTGTGTTAACAACAGTGCCGGTCGATCGGGTCGCCATCAACCGCAGTGGAGTAGATCGCTTGATGAAAGCTATCACAGTTCAAAAGAGCGAATATGGAGGAAGAAAGAGAAGGATAGAAGGAGGGAGGGCAGGAGGAGCGAGAGATCCTCCATTGCGTTTGTTCCTCATGCAAATGTATGAGGTGAAGCATCGAAATTTGAATATTGGTTAGATGTGGTACCATCGTCGTACTGAGTTGGGCTAATTGATAGATGCGTAGAGAAGCAGAGATGACGGAAGGAGTAGGGGGAGAAAGAGAGGATGAAGACGAGAAATTGAAGAGTGAGAAGAGTGGTGGAAGAGGGATGGATGGAAAGGACTCGAATTGCACGGAAAGATGACGTAGGGAAGCGAAGAGTGGTGGACTGACGGATGATAGACCTTTTACATCCCTCAAGTAGCAAATAGTTAGCCTTCTCTGTTTCCTTTGAACCCTTCAATACTATCGCATGTGTCTGTCCATATGGTGTGTCCTCTGTACGTGTGTGCACGTGTCCGTGTCTTTCCATTTCTGTCTGTACAAAATATCACATCTACAAATCTTTAGCTTATGGTTAATATTTACAAGGCACGTATGTGCATTGATGTATTCATTCACTGATGCAGTCTTCAGTTCAGATATTCAAGTACTGAGCTGTACTATACACTTAGATCCATTTGTGTGTGCGTACATGTTGTCTGTGTATGTATGTGTATGGGTGCGATGCAGACAGATCGTTGAGAGCAATAATAAGGTGCCATCTCCCCTATCTACCACCCATCATTTCGCGCACGGGCAGATACAGTGACACTGTCAATACACCTTTTCGTCGTAGGACACAAGCAGTAGCTCCGTTGTATGTATGTGTAGATCTCTACGTGTATGTCAATATACATATACTTTCATGTATGTGTCTGTGTGTGTGCATGTGTATGTGCGTGTGTGTGTGTGTATGTGTGTGAGCACACTAAAACTACGTAGAATGATGTTTGTGTATGTATTTGGAGTGGTAAGCGTGTCTCTCTCAACTCTTGTTAAGCCTTCAAATTTATCATTTACCGTCAGTGTATTGAGCAAAGTTTTGCTGCTACAGGATCTTCTCTTTCCTTCTCCTTTTTTTTTAAATTTAAATCATTAAATAAATTATCAGAATTTAGCATATGACAAAATGGAATGACAAGAATGTAATTGATAAAGTTACGGATGTGCAACATTAGGAATTATGTATGTGCGGATGTTACTTTTTGAGGTGTTGCGACGTATTTGCACACAAAAGTGAAGAATTAGGCACAAACTGAGTGTTACATGTATTTTTGCGCAAGTGGAAATTAAAATGTTAAGCGAAAATTAAAAATTATTCATTGAGTAAGCGGTATATTTCATTTTTACTTCTAACAAAGTTCTACATTTATGCTAACAATAAATTGTAAAGTGCTTCATACTACCATTTTTGTTAGCCATACAGTGCTTTAAAATCGAAACATTACTGTCGAGCTTTGTCGATCATTGCTGGTATGATAGATGAAATAGTACTCAATCGAGAAGTTCAAGGTATGTTTTTTTGGAAATTGCCGACCAGGTCATAAAATTTTAAATACAATTTCTAGATCAATTATTTATTCTCGAAAAGTTGATATAAAATACTGCTACGTTTGTTTCATTTGATTCTAGAACCACGTAGACAACACTGCTGTAATTTTCATCCACTTCTGTTTTGATTTCATTTGATTCCAGATTTAATTTTGCATTTTTTACACACCATATTTTCTGTTAATCTTTCGGCATTTTTCAGCTTTTTCAGCTTACAGCAAAATGAGGAAGGGTTATCCGTTACCCGTCTATTAGATTGTCCCAATCTATTTCTTATTCCAGATATCAGCATGTGACAAAATAACCGATTCAACTTTTTGATAATCCGATTATTTCTGTTCACAACGTTTGTCTATCGAGAAATGGGATTGATTGTTTAGTTTCTGCCAGCAAGTCTTTTTTTTTCATTCTTTTTCAAGTGAATTAGTTTTAAATGTTTATATTACTCTTTAAAATTATTTTTGCTGATAATTCATTTTTTTTCCATGTTTTTTAATTTAAGGAAAAATTGAAATTGTAATTGAAAAATGTGGAAAGTGAAAGTATTTGAATTTTTGAAATATTACTTGATCATAGTACGGAGAATTGTATTTGTTCGTTATATCGTTTATTGTACCACTCGATCTGCGTATTTCTCATACAAACGGTTTAAGTTTCAGATTTTTTTTATACTCACGTTATACTGTGACAGTTTGGCTTGAAGGCATTAGTGCCTTGATTATTCTGATATTAGTTCTATTAGTTCTATTTGAGTATTCCTATTACTTGACTCACATATACTGTAATACAGTAGCTTATTCGGAAATTCAACAATTCTAACGTAACAATGGATGCAGATGGCTCGGCCCAGGATGAATCTGTTAGCGGTGGCCCGGGACAAGCTGCTATCAGTGGTAGTCGAGCTCAAAGTCCATCTGCATCAGCAAGTGGTTCATCATCAACCTCGACGACACCAACAGATGTTCATATGCCAGTTGCTGAGAATTGGTGCCACACACAGGTATAATATTCGTATTATAAAATAGGTGGTAATCTTCTCTTTGTTAGGAAGATGCTGTTATGTAATAAAGTAACATATTAACATGGGGAGTGAGAATTTGTTAAGAAAACAAAATAAGTAAAAATGTTTGTTTGATTAAAATATTATTAGTGGTTATTCAGAAGGATGAAAATGTTGCCATACATATGTGGGAATTTTGCTGTAGAGCAGTTCTCACTAGAGCAGTTCTCACTAGCTTTAATGAAATGTGGTGCGAAAAGTTTACTATTCCCGGATCATTTTATGAGATATGAAAAAAAAATCGCATTTTCACTCTCGTTTTATTGATGTTTACAAGTTGTTTCCCAATTTGCAGGTCAAAGTAATCAAGTTTAATTATATGTGGACTATTAACAATTTTTCTTTTTGTCGTGAAGAAATGGGCGAGGTACTAAAAAGTTCGACGTTTAGTGCTGGTTCGAATGATAAATTAAAGTGGTGTTTAAGGATTAATCCCAAAGGTACTTAATTTTAGCAGTGCAGAATTGTATTTAGCTAGATTAAACCTATTTTTCTGTTGCTTAGGGGTGTTCTACTTGCAAAATTTTTTCTGCAGATTTCTAAATCGTTTGTTTTGAACTTTTCAATTTGGTGTTCAATATAAGCTTGGTTTGATTTTCGTTAATCTCTCATTCATCTATTTTCAGGACTTGATGAGGAATCAAAAGATTACTTGTCGCTTTACTTGTTACTGGTGCAATGCGCTAAAAATGAAGTACGCGCTAAATTCAAGTTTTCAATATTGAATGCTAAGAGGGAGGAAACTAAGGCCATGGGTTTGTTTTCCTGTCATTTGATTTTATGGTGAAATTTTTTTAAGGAAATTCACTGATTTGAAGGAATTTGACAAGCAGTAATTTAAAACTTACTATAGAATTGCTACGAAAAATCAACAAATCTTTTGTTGACATCTAAAATTTTCAGAATCTCAACGTGCATATCGCTTTGTACAGGGAAAGGATTGGGGATTTAAGAAATTTATTCGGAGGGATTTTCTTCTTGATGAAGCAAATGGTCTCCTTCCTGAAGATAGATTAAGTATTTTTTGTGAGGTGATAAATTCAATCTAATTTTCTTTATAACTTATAAATAGCAGTAGCATGTATTGAATTTTACCACCCTTTCATTTTTTCGAAGACATTTTGTTAGTTCCATCTGTTACTTTTTGGCTCAGAAAACCTGTAGTATTCACTATTCATTAAAGACAGAGAAAATACCATTGGATTCATATTTTTTGAATCCAGCAATATTTGTTGGAATTTATAAGTTTTTTCTCCAGGTATCAGTTGTAGCCGAGACAGTTAATGTAACAGGACAGTCAAATCTGATGCAATTCAAGGTACCATCTTGTAGATTATCAGATGATATGGCAAACCTTTTTGAAAAGCACTGTTTTTCGGATTGTCTTCTAGTAACCGGTACAAAGGAGTTTCATGTAAGTTATTTTCATATTGCGGAATATCTACCTTCTAAATATTAGGAGACCTTCATTTGGAGGACAAGTTCATTAATTTGATAATGCATATGTTTATGGCATTCTCATACTAACCATTGTTCTTTAGAACTTGTTGGTACACAACCGAAATTCGATTTAGAACAGAGACTCAATAATTTTCTATTCGGAAACGAGGAATCTTTATTTACAATTAACGTATAGATCTCGCTTTGTTCTGCACTACAGTTTTAGACCAAAGATATTTTGCAGGTACATAAAGCAGTATTAGCGACGAGGTCTCCTGTATTTGCTGCATGCTTTGAACACAAAATGAGCGAGTCACAGTCCGATCGTGTTATCATCGATGATGTTGAACCGGACGTTATGAAAGAAATGTTACGATTCATGTATACTGGTGCAGCGCCTAATCTTGATCGCATGGCTGATACGCTGTTAGCTGCAGCTGACAAATATCAATTAGATAGACTGAAAGTAAAAATTCTTTTTATTTTTTCAAAATTACACATGTATAATACTTGAAAGGATTTGATGAAAATTTTGCGTATTGTTAGTAGTTCCAATACTTTAGATTAAAGCTGTATAAATGCGTACATGGCAAATTTTTCTCACAATTTAGAGAGGCAGGAGAAATCGACTTTTGTACGTGTTGCAGCTTTCTTTCGTGCATTTATATTTTCAGCTACCCAAAATATTATACAGAAAATATTGTTTAGTGGTTTAATTCAGAAGGAGAAAGAAGCTGTAGGTGGGTAAGGAGTACTTGTTCGGTTACTTGTGTCTTTAACGACCACTTAACTCCAAGTTACTGATTACATCGTTTGTGTTGTCATAAAAGTAGGCAGCGATGTCTGTAATTGTAGGGAAATGAAGGTGAAATAATGATAATATTTCAAATACCTTATAATTTTGGTTTTTCAAAAATATTGAAAAAAATATTTACGAAAAGCCAAAAAAGTTACAACGCCTTTGCAGGTTATGTGTGAGCAAGCGTTATGTTTAAATCTTACCAATGAAAATGCTTGTGAGACACTGATACT
Organism: Litomosoides brasiliensis; assembly: GCA_013365375.1. NCBI lineage: Eukaryota > Metazoa > Nematoda > Chromadorea > Rhabditida > Onchocercidae > Litomosoides > Litomosoides brasiliensis. Next base: position 46,347 of record JABVXW010000100.1, on the reverse strand, counting down.
TGCCGATTTACACAGTGCTGAGCAATTGAAACACCAAGCCATTGATTACATCGTGAGTTTTATTGTCATGTGGGTAGACGATGTCAGCAAAATGGAGTGTATGGCGAAAGTGAGACGAAATTTTAAGCAAATTAAATAATAGAGAAGCGAGAGCAAATATAGGAAAGAAAAAAAGGAAGATTATCAGTAAAAGTTTTTCTAATTCACTTTATACATGCAAAATATTTTGACTTACATAATCCTTCGAGCTTTTATTGGTTGTTTCATCCACGTTATTAATATCGTACTTATATACTATTTAATTTACGTTACGCCCACGGTAACATCCAAACAGTTAGCTTTTCAGCAAGTGAATGACTAAGTATAGCCTGAATGATTTTCTATTTTAATTGAGGAAGTATATGCTTCAAATATTAGGAAACAATTGTTATTGATCATTTCTGTTTTATGATTACAATCAAATTTAGCACTTAATATTTAACAATTTAATTTAGTACTACGAAGATAACTTGAAAACAAAAAACAAGATTGTTCAGTTGTTGAATGCTGGAAAATGGTTGCATTAGTAGTTCATAATTACGTTTCAGTCACTCAGCCATTCTTTTTTTACATTTAATTCATTATTGATCAAATAATTCAATGAGTAATGGTAAGTATGAGAAATTTCAGAATGTACATGCAAATGAGATTATGGAATCGGATGGTTGGAGTTGTTTGGTACGCGATCATCCACCATTACTTGCTGAAGTATTCCGTGCATTGGCAACCCAACAAACGCCACCAATTATTATGAGTCATCCACCACGGAAACGTCTGAAGCATTTGTAGCTTTTGCTTTTCGTTCTGTATATGAAATTATCATGCGTTAATTTTCCACTGTTCGACACATATGCATAAATGAAAGCAAAAAAAGCAATAAAAAGTTGTCGAAAAAAAGGTGAAGCATTAAGAAAATATGGTTACATAAGGAAGGATAAGACATGCCGTGTCGAAGGGAAGTTATTGACTATTATTTCGTGTTTTCCTAACTGGTTTTCACGAATAGATTAGAACTGTGAAGGGAAGGAGAATAATAGAAATCACATAGTTAAAAATGCTATGGGTACATTATAGTTCAGATATTCTGTGAATTTGATGGAATTAAAAATATCATAGTACGATGTGATGATATTGGATTTGACAAATTTTTCAATTCAAGGGAATAAATTTTTATCGCAATAATGGTGCAGGTAGTTTTTTTTATCCGTTATGGCTGAATTTAATCATTTGAAACACTTTTGGTTCATCAAGAGTTAATGTCATTTATCAGATTACGAAAAATAGTCAGTAAGTATGTTGTTTACAAAGTGTCGTACAGATTCAAGTTGAGGACCTGTTGACCCCATCAATATTTCGGCGAAGTTTGGTGGTCTATTTATAGTTTCAATAATGTTCTATGCTAAACTCACTGTATAAGTTATCGTGTGACTTATGCGTTAAGCAAACACGTCATTACAGTATTAAATGGAAATGTGGAGACACGTGTAATTAATTACACATTAGAGTATTAACACAATGCATTCCTCTCCGACAGATGATATAAATGAGGTATTTCAGTAAATTTCAATTTAATGTCGTTACGATCATTGACGTGGTCTGGTTGCTTTCGTTAAACTCCTAGCAATTAATTAATTTAACGATGCCCGCTAATATTTCTTCCAGTCGAGCTATCGATTTACTACCGGTTGATCCAGTTTTCTTAACCTGGGAAAATTTATCGGTAACCGCACAAAGGACAAAACGTTTATTACTCCATGATGTTACGGGAATTGCTCAACCGGGACAACTAATCGCCTTGATGGGTGCAAGGTTTTCTAATTCTTGGCTCTTTTAAATATCATTTCCAATTCATTTATTTTTGCTTTTACATAACTTAAAAAAAAGATGGAAACTGTAAAAAAAAGTTTGAAATTTTCAATTGTAAAAATAAATTTAAAAAAAAAACTGATTTCTACTACACTTTTCAATAGCAATTCCAGTAGGGAAAGTTAGTCTAAAACAAGGCGGAAATTTGTTGTAGCGGTGCCGGTAAGACCACATTACTGAATGCTCTGCTACAACGAAATGTAAAAGGTCTGAAAATCAGCGGTGTTGTCAAAGTAAACGGTCAAATAATCGGTCGAAAAATCACTAAGGCAATTTTAATTTCTTCTCACTTTTGATAATAATAAAATTTAAATTTGTTTCTTCTCCCATTCATCAGCTCACAGCATTTCTTGTGTATAATGAATTAATCGTTTACCAATTAATTATGCCCCAACTGTTTATTTGTTTAAATAAAAAAAAATTAATATTTATTATGCACACAATTGTTTACAAACTAAAGTAGCAATTACTTACAAGTCGTAAAAATAATTGTTTACAAATTATCATTTGTTTATTTGAAGAAAAGGAAAAAAACAACAATATCAATTGCAATATGTGAAATAATTGAATTAGTAAAAATTTACATTATTCTTTTCTACGTAATTTGTTGACTTTCAGGTTTCTGCTTATATTCAGCAACAAAATTTATTTATCAATTCCTTAACAGTTTATGAACACCTGAACTTGCAAGCGGCTCTTCGTTTGCCATCATCTTTTACAAAACGTGAAAAAGAATTACGCGTGAAACAAGTAATTTGTTTATTTTTTTCCTTCTCAGGCGACTAATTCGTAATTTTACTTTTTATTTTAAAAATAATTTGTGATTTCGTTTTTTTACTATCAATAAATAAATTTTAAGCAATAATAATTTGATAAAATTTGTAAAGATTTCACGTAATTTTTAAAAAGTATATTGATCAATTGTTATTATATTTCATTCATTTGGCCTTTGAGTAAGGTATTTAAATTCCTATATAAATTACTATTTGTAAGTTTAATAATTGAGCCATTGACATGTAATATATCAATTATACAAATATATCTAAAAATATATTTAAAATACAATAAATCTTTAGTTTTATTTTTTACATAAAAAAACATTCCTTTCTTTAATTAGTTAAAATAATTATAAATTGAGAGGACGAACTCCAATGTTGGTAAGCCTAGGCTTATCAACCTACATATCCATTTTTTTTCTCATTAATTACGATAATTAAAACAATAAATTTGAAATTATAACAGTTTCATTGGCTTATACTTTGGATTGATTATTTTAATTATTTTTTCTAATAATTTTTTTAATACTTTTAATTAAGGTGATCGCAGATTTGGAATTGGAACGTTGCATTGATTCACGTATTGGTGTGTCAGGCATAGAAAAAGGTATCACAAGCGGTGAGGCGAAACGTTTATCATTTGCTACGGAAATTTTAACAAATCCGTCATTGTTATTTGCTGATGAACCAACAACTGGCATTGACTCATTTATGGCATATCATATTATTAAAGTTCAGATAACAACAATATATTTTCTTCTTTCTATTTCCTTCTTCAAATTTATTTTTATTTATAATATGTTTAATTAATCAAATTAATTAATTACTGCATGCATACACGCGCACACTCACACGCATACGCATGGGTACACACACACACGCACGCACACATAGAGTTCTTCCTTTTTTTTATATGAGTAATTAATTAATTTAAGGTTCTTGAGCGTATGGCATCCGAAAATGGCAAAACAATTATTTGTACAATTCATCAGCCAGCATCTGATACATTTGAAATGTTCGATCGAGTTATTTTCCTTGCTAATGGAAAAATTGCTTTTCTTGGTTAAAATTTAAAATTTTGAAAAATTTTCAACTAATTATTTGAATTAGTAAATATAACTCTGAATGTTTTAGTAATCTTAGACTCATCTATTTGTAATGTCATCATCAATAATTGTTCAGTACTTTAGGTTCACCCTCAGAAGCTTTACGATTTTATGCCGATGTTGGATATCCTATTCCGGCTCACACTAATCCGGCTGATTTTTTCATTCAGACATTAGCTATTATTCCGGGTGATGAAGAAAAATGCATTGAACGTTGCAGTCGAATTATTAATGCGGTACTGAAATTTTTGACTTTAAAAATATTGAAGTATTACTTTGATGAAATTCTAATACGTCACATTAAAATTGCATTAAAGTGATTCGAATACGATAATAGTGAAGTAGAAACAGATAACCCTTGGTAGTTTCAAGTGAATGAACTGAAAAATTAAAAATGTATGTTTACAGTTTGTGAAATCTAAATATGAATTAAGAATGCGTGAAGCGTTGGAGCTTAACAATAAACGTTTTCATGCGCAACTTACCGAGCATGTCAAAGCATCCATTCCAATTCTTATCTATGCCTTATTTATAAGGTTCCTACGTGTTTATTATTAACAAAAAAATTTCTTTTAAAAAACTGTTAAATTTTAACAAAAATTTTATTTAAATTGATCAAAATGATGTGAAAGGCCATATATTTTATTTAAAAAGATAGGAAATTTACATTTTTTGTTTTTTTCAGATCATTCAAGCAGAATTTAAGAAATCCAACATTTTTATGGGCAAAAATTCTTCAGAAAATTGTAATGGGCCTATTTTTAGGTACATTATACCTGCAAACGGAAGTGAATCAAGTTGGTTTACTTTAGAAAAAAAAATTTTTTCCAGTTGATTTTTTAGTTAAGAAAAAACATTTGCAAATGTTTTATTTAAATTTATCAAAATTAATAAAAGTAAATTTAAAATTAGCTTTTTATAGGATGGTGTTATTAGTATCAGAGGAGCTTTGTTCTATTATATTTCCGAATTAACATATTCGACAGTATTTGGCATTCAAACATTTCTACCATCTAACTTTCCGTTATTAGTGCGAGAATATCACGATGGCATATATCCTGTCATATGTTATTACTTATCAATGGTTCCTAAATCACTTTATATTTCTTTCTTGTCTTATCACTTCTGATATGAGTTATTTATTAATTCTAAACTGGAAATTAGTTGCTTTTTTTGATTGTTGCCTCTGCTACTTTGTTAATTTTATCATTGATTTTTTTTGTCAAAAGTATAGTTAATTGAAAAATTGAATTCAAAGCAGAAGTTTTAAGCTAATGGATAAGATTGAATTTGCGGAAAACTTTATGAATTTAATTTGTCATTCGATTATTCGTGCAATATTTCTAATTAAAGAAAATTATTTCAAATCTCCCTCTCTCCCTCTCTTTCTCTTTTTTCGTTTCTCTTTCTGTCTTTGTTTCATTTTAATAGATGTTGTAAAATATATGAATGGAATAATATTTAATAGGTAATGTCGTATTTACCAATTTTTACGATCGATGGTGTCTGTATGGTATGTATCAGTTACTATTTGATCGGTCTTTATCCAACATTTACAACATTTCTAACCACTTTGCTTATTTGCATTCTAATTGAATGGTCTGCTCTTAGTGTTGGTGTTATGTTAAGTTCGGTAAGGAAATTATCGTTTTATTGAAATCTTATTTTATTTTCATATTTGCTTAAGATATTTTGCGAAATCATTTTTTAAAATCTTTTACTGCACTTCATCAAAATTATCAATTGATAGAGAAATGATAAGAATTTGAATAAGTTAGTTACAAAAGTGACGTATTCAAGTTAAACGATTCTTAATTATCAAAGACATTTTAATTAGTAGGTGATACTTAAGAGATTTTATACTAAACTATTTCGGTAGTAAATTGTGCGAGCAAAAATTACTACTATTGTTATTTATTATCATTATCATTAAATTATTATTATTATCATTACTATTTTTATTATTATTACTATTAATTATTATATTCTTTAATTTACAGATTTCTCCATCATATGCAATAGCAATATCAATATCAGGACCACTGCTAACTGTTCTTTCGATCACAGGTGGTCTTTATAGCAATATTAGAACCATTCATGAATCGATGCGATGGGTTCAGTATTTCAGTTGGTAAGTTTAAATGAATTGGTATACAAATCTAGTAGGCGTAGACCACTTCTTCTGCTCAGGAATTCCTACGTTAATGATTGATGAACGATTCGATTATTGCTCTGTAATAACGGAATTGGTAGCAGTCGGTAATTGTTGGAAGAAATTAAAGAAGTAACTTTTTTATCAGAAATGAATTTAGTTCAATCAAATTAATTGTTTCCGTTTTTAGGTTTCGTTTTGGCTATGAATCATTGATAATAAATGAATTTTCACATTATGACAATATTAGTTGCTTATTGTCGAATGGACAGGTAAAGTTATATTCAGTTGGAACTTATTCAGATTTCTTCTAATGGAAGAGCAGAAGGAAATTCCATTTAGGAATCAATTTTCAAAGGATAGGAGCTTACTGAAATTTACAAAGGGAATAATACTGAAAGTTATTTAGCCTTTGATATCGGATATCTGGAACTCTTCTCATACTAATTCTTTTTTTCGTTCCTTTTATTTCCTTTTACTATTTATTCTAATTTATACCCTAATTAAGCAATTAGTAGCAAGAAGTGATCATTTTATGCATTGAATAAAGACTTGTAAACAAATTTAACGGTTGAAAATCTTTTCAGTACGCATCAAGTTGTGAAGATAGCGGAAAATCGGTAATTGATAACTTGAATTTTGAAGTGAATAATATGCATATAAATATGGGTATTATGCTATTCTACAGTGTGTGTGTTTTTATTATCGGTTATATTGGCCTTGTATTACGTGTGCAACTCGCTCGTTAATATTACACAAAGTTCGATGATGGAAAAAAAAAACGTTGAAGAAAATATTTCACAGTAAACTTCATTTATTGTGATGTCTGGAAGAGATACTTCACAACTTCACACTGAACATTCTTTCATATTTCAGTGATATTTTAGGAATTTTTATCGAATTTTTTTTCATTCTTAAAAACTTAGGCAGACAGATCATTTGAGTAAAATTTGAGAGAGTAGTGAAAGGTAGCATTATGAGTAATGAGTAATAAGTAGTACTAATTAATTAATATTCACCATTTAGCTGTTCATCAATTCTTTTATTTTCAGTCATACTGTTTTATTATTCGTAGATTTCGAAACTGATCCAATTTTTTTGTCAAAAAAAAGACATTTAGTATTAAATTTTTTGCGAGTTAAAATTTAAAGTTAAAATTAAAATTGAATAATTGAATTTAATATTAAATTGAGAAAAAAATGAGGTGAGAATGATAGCATGCAGCTCGATATTGTTTTAATATAAGGCCGAAATGAAAACTGTATGCTCAGTACCTTTGCTCAATCATCGTAAATGTATTGTAATAAAGAAATGGCACTTTGAACATACTGTAACAACACAGTAATACTTGGAATATGCTGTATCAACCATGAATGGACTGTAGTATCACAAGTAATTTGCGATAATAAAACTTAAAATATATTGTAATGAATGAACTACGGTGAAGCAATGATGCATCCGACGTACTGTAATAAGGAAATGTTACTGTAAATGGACTGTAACCGAGAAACGATTCCAAGAAGAAAATGTTACTATAAATAGGCAGTGATAAGAAAATTATACTGTAAGAGGACAGACAATGAACTAACAAGTCATTTTAGCTAATTTTCAAGTTCATTTGGTTTTGAATGAATAAAAATAATACAATTAGGCTACTTATTTCATTAATTAAACTGCAAGTTACTTTATCTAAAATGAATAGTTGCACTAACATCGATCAGAAATGATTAATTTCACGAATTCATTTATTCATCGAAGATGATTAATTAAAACTAGAGGTTAAGTTCAAACGAAAAGCAAGTTATCAAAAGAATAAGAAATAAATTTAAACAATTGCTATATATAATTTGATGATAAAATTTTATTACTGGAATAATTGGAATTTTCAATATGAAATAGAATTATGGAATATTTTTTTTTTAATTCGAAAACAAATAAGGAAAAGTTCATTGACTTTAGAAATGATTACTCCACTTGTGGTATCGATAATGGAATGGGTTCAATGGGTGGTCGAACATTTGTCACTTTTATTTCTTCCACATATTTGCGTGGTTCGATAATTTTTCGAAGCTGTTCCAGCTCTTCATTTTCCGTACGACCCCATTCCGGTGGCGGTCTTGCGGTACCATGAACGATCGGTAACGGTTTTTCAATCGGAGGCTATAACAGAAGCAATAGTTTTTGACTGATTCGAAATTTTTTTCAACAAATATCCTCAATTCTGAGAATTATATTTGATATTAACATCTTTTTGAAATCAGTGTATATGCATTGGTTTTATTAGGTCTAAAATAGAAATTCATTCTTTGCATCCAAAAATGTAAATATTAAATTTCAAAATTTAATTAATCTTTTTTTTCGCACACAGAATTAACGATGAGATGCTACTTTTTCGAATATTATCCGGCGGTCGTCATAAGATCGACGATCGAATTGCCGATCAAATTTGGATGCGACATTAATCTTTGGCTAAAAATCAGGTAAATTCGGTGAAAAAAAAATGTAAACTGATATAATATAAATCAAACTTATCATAATTTAAGACAAAAAATAAAATTTTACAAATTCTAAAGAAATTTTAACCAATTTGCTTTAGATTACCTTTGATTTATACGGACGTAAGATTATGCTGTAGTAATAATTTAGTTTGAAAATATAAAAGTTCAAAAAAGGAGGCTTTCGCATACAATGAGTTTTAAAATGAGTTTTAAAATTAAATGTTGCAAAAAAAATTTAGAGGAAGAAAAAAGGAATTAAAAAAATGACAGGGTGTGGTGATGCTGCCGCTTCATTTGGATCAAGTCCACGTTGAAGTGCTCGATGTCGTGCTACTTGCTTTTCACGTTCATGTAATTCTTTTAACTGCAATTTGATCGCTGAGTTAGGATAACACGTATGTGCACACACATATGAAAATTTATCCGGAAATCCGGAAATTATAATTATTTGCACTATTTACATCATAAAGTTGTCGTTCATGTCGCTTTTCAAGATCATATTTGAGTGCTTCCAATTTGCAAATGCGTGAATACAATTTGTGAATTTTCATTCTCAAATCGTTTATCAACAAATGTGATACATCCGCCTTCTGCTTTACGTTTTCCATGTAGGCACGTTTAGCTTCCTCCTTCTCATCCCTCTCTTTCTCATTTTTCTGAAAAATAAAATTAAAAAACGAAGTGACTACGCTAACGTCTAAGGTACACTGTTGCGGAATCAAACTCTAATTAATTAATCATTAATTAGTATGGTTTTTCTTCTTTTCTTTCGTGCAAAAATATTTTCACAATGAGAAAAAAATTTTTTTTTTCTTCGAAAAAACATCATTCACGTGGTGAACTTACATTTCGTTCTGTTTTTTCACGTTTTTGAATGACAAAATTAGGATTACAGTTATTGCTGGATGAAACAATACCGGCTAATGAACCGGCAAGCATTGCTTGCTTTCTGCATCGTTCTTCTTCACGTTTCCGCTTCTGTGCTTCTACACGAGCTTTACTTTCTTCCTGAAAAAAAATCTTTAACTTTTACTCAAAATCAGGTTTTTTTTCCATTTCCTTTATAATAAATATCAAAAAAATGCAGTAAAGGGAAAAGCATTTGTCAAATTTAAAAATGAAATAATTCGAATAAATTTTATTAAAAAAAATTTTTTTTATTATCAAAAAAGAGCAATACATTTGTGAAATTATTTAATTAAGCATAATTTGAAGTGAAATGAAATTAAGGAATTGTTGTTAATATGCACTTTTTTTTTAACAATTATATTGAAATAACCAAAAAGAGGAAGTCTTTTGTCCTCTCCGTACGGTGGAAAAATTCCCGGATATTTATTTCCGTGAGGTGAAGGAAATCCGTAAGCGTTCATTATTGAACGGTAAGTGAATGAAAATCAAGCCCACTTCTTCTTGACGATGTTTCTCTTCAGCTAAACGCATTTTTTCCGCTAATTCTTTCTCCTCCTGCTCACGTTCACGACGACGTCTTTCTTGTTTTTCACGTAAACTTTTCAATTCTTGCTCTACTCGCTCACATTCCTCTTTTCGACGTGCCTCATACTGCAAGCGATATTCCTCCTCTTGTCGTTTCTTTGCAGCCTTAATTTTTAAATGTATTGATAACAGTCATATCAATTATTCGAAAAAAAATTGGAAATTAAGAAATTTAAATTTGACTTACTAAAACTGCCTTTGTTGCTTCCGTCATTCCTATGCATTCTTTGTTGTCAACTTTTATCCTTCAAAATTACACTAATAATAAACTAATTTTCTATTCTTTAAAATACAAATTAGATTTTCAGTTGTTAAATTTAAGCAAACACTTTTGATAGGTTTGAAATTCCGACAATTTATCATTTTGTAATTTACAAGCAATCTTTCCTACAAAATTATCGTTTGCTTTTTTTAAACAAAATATTTACTCTTTTTTTTCAATTATTTCAATTCTATTTCTGTTAATATTGATACTTCAAATATTCTTTAAAGAAAGAGATGAAAAAAAAATCGTTTAATTGAAAAAAAGTTAAATATTTTTTAAATATTAAAACGAATTTTAAATAAAATTGCAGAAAAAAACTTCGCAAACAAAAATATCAATTATTTTACAAGAATTTAAATAAAAAATCAAATTTTTTACATTTCATTTTTAGTTTCTTTCAAAATTTCATGCTGCTCATTCTCACTTTCATCTTCCGCCTCTTCACTTTCATCCTCACTTTCTCCTTCCTCATCCTCAGCTTCTATCTCTTCTTCTTCGTCTATCTCGTCCTCGTCATCATCCCCGATGGGCCTGGAAAAGTCGTAATTTATTAAATTTAAATTTGAATTTTTGTTTGTCAAAACAAAAATTCAAATTTAATATTTGAAGAAAAAGGAATGAAACATAAAATGGAAAGACAGAGAATTGTTGAAGTTTGTTAAAATTTACTGCATCATTGATAACAGCCAAGTTTTTAAATAAACTTACAATTCTATCGTCATTTCAACCATTTTGGATGATACAAATTTCTGAAATTTGTCAACAACTTAAATTTCTATCACTGATAATAATTAATTTAAACAACTTCAACCAACAAATAGGATGAAATGTCTAACGAACGGTTTGAGAAAATTTGAAGTAAATTTCAAAAAATCCTCACCGATTATTATTATTATTATAAATTATTAATTATTATTGTCATCAATCCCTAATTATTGGCCTGTATTTTTGCCATTTAATGCAAACTGCCAAACTCGATAGTAACTAATTAAAAAATCCAAAAATAAAGCAATTCAAAAAGCCAAATTATGTAGAAATTTTTGCGCAGTGCGCAAAAATTCACATTACCAAAAAGGTGAAATGATTGATAAACTTTACTGTTTGAGAAATGAAAAGGATGAAAGTAATTTAAATTTAATCTATATGTAATTAATTAATTAATTTCATTAGAGAAAATGCCAAAAATTTTAGGTATTTTAGAACTTAACAAGTTTAAGGCAAAGTAAAAAGAGAGAGAGAGAGAAAGAAGAAGAAAAATACCAATTAGCCAAATATGCTATAATTCGCTTAAATGAATGAGTGAAAGAAGGAAAGCGGAAAAGAAGGAAAGGAATTGTAATCGTTAGGAATGGAAAATTCTTTAGCTAACAAAATGGGATGGAAAATTAAGCTAACGAAACGCACGTTCACTCATTTACATCAGGCAGGGAGAATGTAGTAAATTCAGTGAGAAGTTAGTGAGAGAGTGAAATGAAATGGATCAAATGAGGCGCATATGTCCGACAATGTCATTTGCAATCGAAATGTTAAATTATTTCAGATCGACAGAGGGACCACATTTATGCAAATTCTATGAGTAAACGCACTGATCTTCTCTCTCTCTCTTCCTTTCTCTCTCTCTCTCTTTCTTAAAGCAATTTATAATACATCCATTACACTATTATTACACTTAGCTCAATCAGATGCATTTGTTTAACGCATTGGCTTCATCTCATCCTTCCTCTAATTTTAATTTAAAGTTTTAATTTAAATGTTAAAATCAAAAGAAAAAAAAAAGATGAAAAAATAAAATTTGTAAACTTTTCCTGTCATTTCCAGTAATAATTTCAAGCAAGGATTTCACGCAGCACAGGAAACATAAAATAAAATGTATTGATTGCTTCAAAGTATATATCGCTACCTTTTATAAACTAATTGATAGGTAAGTGATGTGATAAAAGCTCAGGTAGGAGGTACTTGAGATTGTTTAATTGATCATTCATCAATATTGATAATCAGAAATTAAATAATTATTATCTTTTCCTCCTAAATTATCATTTGCAAGGAAATATTAGAATTAGAGCTGCTTTAATTTCATATTTACCTGTTGTGATACTTATTCATTATTACTGATATCTATGTCAATTGTTCATCACCGTGATCTCCCAGTTTTACTGAAATACTCGATTACTGAAATTTTAGTTTTATGTATTTTCTTATCTTAGCTGTGCCAAAATATCAGTTCAATTTTATTTTCATTCGTAAAATTTGCAGAAAATTTATTTGTAACTAATTCGATTAGCAGAAAGAATCGTAAATTATAACAAAAAAAAAAATTTCATAACAAATAGTTATAGAAAAGAGAAGAAAAAATTTCTGAAATATTTTACTAAAATAAATTTACAAGGAAATATAAATATAATTTTTAGAGGGAAAAAAATTTCAAATTAATATTTAACAAATTATACATTTGAAATGCATCCATAAATATTAGAATTGAAATTTTAAGCGACTAATATATAATATAATTCACATGAGAAATAAAATTTTAATTTCTAATAAAATTATTTTCAAACAATAATATTCAAATTATTAAAATCAAACTTTCAACGCTAATTTCATATTAGCAAAAATAAAAGCGGAAGAAAGCATAAGAAAGATTTCAACTGAAAGCAATTAATTATCAATGCCCTTCACTAATTAATTAATTAATTCAGTGAAAAGGTTGAGATCATTTAAATCAGTTGAGCTAACTGTGCAACACTTACTTTTTCATAGAAGAAAGGAAAGGGTGAAAGAGTGCTAGCAAATGACAGTAATATATTATCAATTTCAATTATCAATTATCATATCACATCAGCTATTATTAGCATACGCCACGTATGATGCTGGAAATCGGCCAATTTTGTTATTAATTTTAAATTTCACACTATTATTTTCGTCAATTATTTGATTATTAGAAATAATTTGCCCAATCATCCAGTCATTGCCAATTTTCCCTTCCACTAAAACACAGTCACCCGCGTGAACGTCTAATTCATCCTCTGTTTTAGCCGTAAAATCATAGAGGACACGATAGATCTGTTTAATTGTTTCACTATTACTCGTACACGTTGATGATGACGTATTTTGCATATGTTGTAAGTCATCGCATAGTGACGTACGTGGTGCAGCATATTGTTCTAATACTTCACGTGTACCATTAACAATCTGTAAATGAAAAAATATTTATCTTACATTTTATATTAATTTTAAATAAATACTATGTAATAATTTAGTAGTAAAATTTTCTGTCGTAGTATTTATCATTTAATTAAATTCTAGAAGAGCATATCGTTTATTGCATAAATTAAAAACTAACAGCAAATGATTTAATGCTTTTATTGGTACATTAAATTAAATTTTGCAAAATTTAATAAATTTTAAAAATTTCATTATTTCATATAACTTTCCCTAATTGCAATGAAAAATAAAATGTCATGCGCAATTTTACGTGTCAAATGATTGCTGTAATAAAGTAAACTTTGATAAGAAAAATGATCATTTAGAGCGGAAAAGGTAAGGTCATACTGGTTCCGTTTCATCATCTACGCTTGATGTTGTTGGCAAACTTGGCGCAGATGGTTTTTCATTATTTTCACTTTCATCGAAAGGTATTGTCAATATTGTTTGTGCCAAACCCTTTATTACAAAAAAAAAATAAAAGGTAAAATTAGTAAATATTTTTTAATTAACGTTTGTTTGAAAAAAAAAGTATTTCATAAATTTTTTACTTTCATTTTTTTTCTATTTTCATCAACAAAAATGAAATATGAAAAGTAAATTTAACCATTTTATCTTTAAGTTTTTGTTGAAAACGTGCCAGTCGATGATATTCTCTATTTTGCGCACCGTCAATACTTTTCAGTGCTTCGTTTATTTTGTAAATTAAATATTCCAAAAATTCCACGTAACTCTTTAATGAAATAAAACGATAAGCGATAAATCTTAAATTTCCGTGGGAGAATTATGAATAGTATTAGTTTCATCAATTGTAAATGTAATTCAATTAATTTTCAATTATGAAATTGATGAATGATGCTAGACGTCTTGCATTGACAATTTATTAAATTTAATTTAACATAACTTTTACTCTAACTTTCCCTGCCAAATTTCATTTGTATTCAACCAGTAGGCCTTCCAATGACCCATTTTTGATTTAGAAAGAACAGTAATTGTTTTTGGAAATCATTTCAACATTCCTCTCAAAAAGAAACTACGTAAATTTCATCAATCCCAAAATTATCGCCAATCCATTTATGTTAAACGTTAAAACGTTTCAAACATACGTCAACAAATATAAAGTAGTGAAAAAAAAAGCAATTAACATAAACTTACACAATTTGTGACATTAGTCGATGGCTGTAAGATCGAATTTCCTTCCAAGTGAGTACGCTTCAGGTATTCATGAAGCGCTGCACTAATTCGTTCCAACGTCCAACGTCGTCGTTGTCCGCCTATTACTTCAGCAAAATTTTCTGCCTATAATTAATCACTCGTAAGTCCAAATTTTTATATTTATTCTTTTCCTTTATGATATAATTTAGTATATTAAATTATCTGTTGATTATATAATTAATCAATTGATTATAATTAATTAATTAGTGGACTAATTAATTAACGATACAATGCCAGCAACTTTCATCTGTCCAATTTTCTGCATCATTGATGTCGCATGCAAGTAATTTATTTACAACAAACTATCGAAAATAAAAAAATAACGGGAAAACAGGAAGTAAAATTAACTTTCGTTAATTATTTACTTAATTACTAAGAGCAAAGACTAACTAACATGAAAATCACACAGGTAAATTGTGTGATTTGTTGAAGAAATTGGTGCCAACACTGAAATTTGCTCGTTTGGTTCCACGCTGACTGCGTCATTTAACGCATTCATACAACGCTCAAACATCTGCAAAATCATTTTTAATTCTACCAATTTTTAAATTTTAATAAAATTCAAAGACAAAGTATGACGAAGGAAAGGAATGCATCATTAAAAGAAGCGGAAGTGAGTCAATTGTTGACTGATAGTATTTTTTTAATGAAAAATGCAAAAAAAATCTTTCCAAGGTTACTGCTAGAGTGACCCTTGCATCAGTTGAAATGACCTTTGGTAAAAAATTCTATACATTTATAATACTTTTGAAATATTGCAGTTAATTATTTCAAATAAATTTAAACAAAAAAAAATTCGTTCGCTTGCATACAATAAAATAATTTAGTAATTAATTATTATTTAATAAGAAATAATAAATAAATAATGAGGTGAAAGGGAGCGAAGAAGAGGAACACACTTTGGGAAATTAAGTAAGTATAAAACTTAAATTGAAAAAATCGAGTAGCAGAAGAAAATGATGAATAACTTATCATTACGGTAATTTTCCACTTCTACTATCAATTAAACTCACTTTAATTTTTAACAAATGAAGTTAATTAAAATTGATGATGTCAAGAAATTTTACCATATTTAAATTTGGTCCTAATTGAGAAATTTTCCGTTGAAATCGTCCAAGTGCTGTTTGACAATGTGCTAAACGTTGTTTTTCCACAATTTCCAAATATTCAACACCTTTCCGTAGGACGCCATCTGTTACACGTCTTTGACGTTCAGCTGCTATCGCTTCCTCAATGTACGCTTGTTCCTGCTTCATCACTTGCTCCAACAACTTCCGTTTTCTTACTGACAACTTAAAAAAAAATAAAAAATAACGAAAAGCGTGAAATCAATGAGCAATGAATTGGAAATTAGAATTTCGCCTATTTTCCCAAAATTCCATTTCCTTTTTTTTTACGCAAAAAAAAAGAAATTTAGGTCAAACACACTGATTTTCCATAGATAATCATTACTGTCACTAATTTTAGTTTTCAAATTTGACAAAAGCGAACAAAACAAAAAAGTACAGAAAGATAAAATTAAATTTGACAGAACAAAATCATAAAATTATTTGTTTCGCCTGTGATAATCAGTAAATTAGGATTGATAAGAAAGAGAGCACCGACTGAAATTATCAGTATCGTTACTGATATCACTAAAACTATTCACTGTGATTATGATTGACTAGGAAATGATAAAATGAAAAACCTTTATGTTTGACATGTGATCGTTATCGATGAGCTGTTCAACCTTTTCAAGATCACGACTTGAGCTGTACAGCAGACGCTTGAGTTTCGATAATTCATCACGTTTGGAGGTCAGAAAACGTAACTCACGATTCGTCAACTGTTCCGTCTGCAAAATTAATGCTATTTTAAAATGAAAAAAAAAACGATAAATTCATTCACAAATGTACTACTAAGGAGAAAGCGAAAAAAAAAGGTTAGAAATTCTAAAATTATAGAATTAATGAATTCATTTCTTTTTTGCATCAATTCTATTCATTCATCTGATAATTTAAATGAAATTTGTTGAATTCCTCTTTGAGATTCTTTAATTACATTTAAATAACGAAAGAATTGAAATAAGAAAATTATGCAAATAAAATTTCATCCACTAATTTACGATACCTTAAACTTTAATTTAAAAGGCAAAAAAATAAACAAATATTTCTTGTTTCGTAAAATTAAAAAAAAAAGGTAAATAGAAAATTACTGATGAAATATGCCAGAGATGTTAATGTATATGAAATTTCTGATAATTAAATACAATACAATAAGAGGAGAAAGTCAATTCACTAAGATATGCAAATTTTTTTTTTTGTGAAATGAACTGATAGAATGAATAACACGTACGGCACGAATTGTCCTTTGCTGGGAATTAAAGATGGCCCGAAGAGGTTGTACGATATCATCAGTTATCGCCGAGCCAAGATTGCTGCAAATATCACAAATTCCAATTAATATTTTAAGTTATCAGGTAAATTCCTCCTCAGCAATGTGAAGCAATTATCGGTGACGGAATTTAAAATATTAAGGTTAATTCGTTTTTTTTTTTGAAATTAGCAATGTTCTCCATTAATTGTAAGTTTATAACTAAAAAATAAATTCTGCTTGAGGTTTGTATTTTTTTAAATAACAATAAATATAAATTATTTAAATTAAAATTAATTATTAACTAAAAACAATATGAATTTAATGATATATTCAATTGCTAAAATAATTATTTGCAATTATAAAAATCAATCAATATAGTTTAATTAATTTACTTGTGTATACTCGCTTGATCATCAAATTGATCGGCAACGTAACTCCACGCACGATCGATAATCCTTCAAAAACAACAAATTCATTCATTCTTACAAACTCAAAAAATTCATTCGAATATATCAGGTGGATTAAAATGAGCGATAGTTTGCGCATTGATAATTAATTAACAACATTTACATCTATCTTGTTTAACGCTTAATTATGCATTTAATAAATTTTTAGCTTTAACTTAACGAATACTAAATTTTGAGCAATTTCCACCACCAGTGTTATCATTTAAATAAATTTAAAAACTTACTTAATTAGGAAATTTCTTATTCACATAAATTCAAAAAGTTATGCGACAGATAAAATAATGAATTGAAAATGATTAAAAATTTTTAAAGTTTAATTAATTGCTTAGTTTTATATAATTTTTCATCACGTACACTTGCGCTTACAATATCACTCAACGCTCTCATTTGAAAATAAATTTTTAATTGTAATCATTTTGTTGCAACAATTCCATCTAAATAATTATCATCGCTATGAAATTTAATTGATATTGGAAAAACGAAAAATTTGCAATTTTCATTGCGATGACTCATTCCATCGCTGTTATCATTTTCGAGTAAATAAGTAAATATTTTTCAAATACTTTAGTTTTAGTTAATTCCACGACAAATGAACCAAAAATGGATAAACAGTCAAGTGAGTAAAAAATGGTTATCAATTAAATAGGCTAATATTTGAAATTAATAATTAACTAAAATTATGTAATAACAATGACTTACACGTAAACCTTTGACGGATATTGAAAACAAATTATTTAAATTATTTTTTTTTCAACAAATTTGTGAAAGTTTAATTGCTAATAGTTTACGAATCAAAAAGGCAAACTTACAATAACTGTAAATATTAAAACAAAAAATCATTTGTAAAAATTTTGAAGAAATTTAAATCAAAATTAAAAAAAATTACCCAGGTGATTTCGCTGAAATTTTATGTAATCTCGTTGATAATTTCCGCATCGTTTTTGAATAGGCAAAATCCAACGAAGCTCTACAATGCAACAGGATAGAAGAGAGAGGGAGAGAGGGAGAGAGGGAGAGAGAGAGAGAGAGAGAGAGAGAAGGAGAATGATCAATTTGAAATATTTTATTTAAAAATATTACTTTTAAATTTTCATAAATACTTGCTATGCTATTTTCAGTACAATAACTCTGTCAATTTCAGGTAGGAAAAATGCTTTTCGAACCAAAAAAAATACCTTTCATCGAAAATTGAAATAATTTCTCGTAGTATTTCATTATTTGTATGAACAAGTTGTCGCAGTTGTGGAAATGCTGCGGGCGTCTAAATGAAACAAATTTTTCTTCACACCAAGAAAACTTCAATTACCAATTTCAAATTACAGTTATTATCAGTTTTCTAACTCACATAATTTACTAAAATTGATTAATTGCAAAAATTTATAAAAATTCATTTTTAGAATAATTAAAAAACTTTATGTGTGGAAGCTCGAAATTTGCTTCTAAAAAAACGTCCTGTGACAAAATTTCAAAATTCATTCAAAATTATTCATTAATCTTGCTGAATTTTTTTTATTTCCTTCTTCTGCTTGTAATTTCAACATTTTAAATGAAATTAAATTGAAATAACAAGAAATACTGAATATTTTAATTAAAAACACAAGATGACTATTAAGTAAAAATCTAACTCGTACGTGTGCCGTAAACAATTTATCATTTTCACCGATACTAATCAGTTTAGAACTTAACATCTCAACTTGATAAGTGTAACAAACAAAACAGTCCTTGAACTTCCCTGTCATTTTTTATTTATTTTTAAATTACTTGCAATTTACCCCTTTTAGAGGTCTTCCTATTGGTATGAACAATTTGATTCGCAAGTAAACATTTTAATTAATCTAATGAATCATCGCTCCATTAATTGCTACTTCAAATATTTCAAAACATTCAGTCTCTCAAACAGTTAATTACTTATTAATTAGGTAATTAATTAAACAAGTAATAAGTCTATTCTTTTATTTATAAAGAAAAATACTCGCAAACAATCAATTAACACTTCTTTAATTAATAAGATATTAATACTTCTTTAATCATTAATGTCATAAATTGCTTATTGTTGTAAATATTTCAAAGAAAAAAATTTTCCAAAATTTCAAAAAATAAATATTTGAATTTATGCAGTAGTAACTGAAAAAGCTTTTCATTTTTAATCAAACATCTCTTTAGATATTTCAATTCAAATTTTAACGACCCTTCAATTAAAATTGTGTTTTAATTCAAACACAATTTGTTACATTTTTTTCAAGCATTTAATTTTTCTAAAAAGTCTTTTTTGCCGAAAAAAAATTGTTTCGATTTTATTTCTCTCTTTTAACTGCAAAAAAAATGGCACAAAGAAAAAGAAATTTTGTGCATTCTTGCAAAGTAAAATATTCAAAAATTTCATTTTATTCTCATCCCGAAAGATGAAATCACTCGAAAAGCATTGCAAAAATTCCTCTGTCATATATATCTGGAAAGGTCAAGGAAAAAAATGTAACTGTAAAGGTCAATTTTTTATATTTTTCTTTTTCACTTTTCCCTCAGACAGCATCACTTCGACACAAATTGATATTTAACATTTCTCAAAAATATTTTGTCAACAAAGCAAAAATTCGAAATGAAATGCATTTTCAATAACTCTTCGGAAAAGGCTATGCTATCAAACAGTGAGATAATCTTCCACTCAAAAAAGAACTGTTATTTGAAAATTTTAAATTTAGCAATACAAAAGATACAGAGAGAGAGAGAGAGAGAAGGAAATTTTTTTATTGCTATAAAAATTCTAAGTATGCGTTCCAAACCATAATGATACTAATTTTAAAGTGTATGAACAATTTTAGTCGATCAATCAATTCAGTTCATCGGCCTCGTTTATAGTACACTGATAGACTGGGAATATTCGAAATAATAATTTCAAATGTCTTATTTATCATTAAATTCATACATTTGAAATCATTTCCAATTCGTTACAAATTCTCAAGTACATATTTAATTTTTCTCAGTTCAAATATATTTTACCGTACATTTCACTACCGTATCATTTTTACCGTACGCTTTTTTGTCTCTAATAAGTGAGAAATTCACAGTATACCTTTTTTTCCATTATAAAAATAGAAAAAAAAAACTTAAAATTGATAATTTGAGTAATTTAGTAGAAATATGAAAATGGATGGTATCACTGAATTGGAATGATTAAAATTGAAGAGCATCACTGAGATGCGGTAATAATGAAAAGAAAAAAAGAAGCAAGAAAAAAGGAAAGGAAATTATTATGAAATTTGTTTTTAAAATACATTTTAACAAATTAACTGGAATTTAAAATTTAATGATTTGTTTGATGATATAAGGAAGAAAATTAGATGGATATGACATCTTATCAATTCGATTACATTAAATTTAAGAATATCAAATATTTCTAGCTCATTCGTCGTATTACTACTACTTTCTGCAAGAGATATTTGCAACGTATAATCAATTTCTATTACTACCAATAATAACAGTAGTAATTAGCAATAGTTATTATAATTAATAATATATAATAATAATTAGTAACAATTAATAATAATCAATAATAATAACAATAATAATAATTAATAATAGTTAACAATAAATAATAATAATTAATAATAATAACAAATAATAATAATAATAATAAATAATAATAATAAATAATAATAATAAATAATAATAATAAATAATAATAATAAATAATAATAATAAATAATAATAATAAATAATAATA
>JABVXW010000100.1:0-25182 GCA_013365375.1 Litomosoides brasiliensis | reverse complement strand
AATAATAATAATAAATAATAATAATAAATAATAATAATAAATAATAATAATAAATAATAATAATAAATAATAATAATAAATAATAATAATAAATAATAATAATAAATAATAATAATAAATAATAATAATAAGTAATAATAATAAATAATAACAATAAACAATAATAATAAATAATAATAATAAAAAACGGTAAATAATAATAATAATAATGTATTATAATAATGATATAATTAATAGTAATAATAATAATAATAATAATAGTTATAATAATTAATAATCACAGACAGTGGCAGTGATTAGTCATGTCAAAAAAATTACAGAACTTGTAGTAAACGATTAGTAGGATTCTGGCATAACTGACATATAATTTAATTTAATACAAATAATTTGAAGTCTTTTTCCTTTTAAGCTTCTTGGGAAGCTTATAAAAAACATTAACTTCCAAATAAATTAAGAAAACGGTTACACAAATTAAACTACTAAATTCAAGCTAAATCTTCGTCTCCTACGCGAACCAGAAAGGTTATCTTTAAAAACATCATAAATATCTTACAAAATCTGGTACTATAAAAAAAATCTGGTACTAAAAGAAATAAATACTTCATAAATATTATTCGTTACACTTCTTTCGATAGATCTAATAAATAGTACTCATTGAATGAGAAAATTCCTCAACTGAAAAAATCACAATGTCGTTTACACCCGCAGTCGTACCACAAAGAATGATGTCGTAAGAATACGAAATATCAAAATAATAAAAAATAATGTGTTGAGAAAAAATAAGTACATTTTAACAGGAAGTATTTTAAAAGATATTCGGACATTTGGACCAGTCACCAGTTTTCTTTTTCTCCCAGTATTCACCGGTAAATACATATATCAAAGCACCCGTTTCTTCGTGTTGATCTTTTTTAAACCATAACGGTTGATATTCCTCAAATGGTTCGCCTAAAGTAGATTTTATTGAATTTCATTATTTAATGTATGTTTCAAAGTAAAGAATGTGCAATAACCTTCAAATAATAATAAGCTGGATTAATCTCCTAATAACTGACAGAATATTATTTCATGATAAACACAGCATGACTCCATCATTCAGTCTTAATCTCAAAACACGATTGAATTCATAGTTAATCTTAGTGCGTAAAAGGCGCAAGAACTTCATTCAACTTTCAAAGGAGCTTTAGCTCAGTGTTTTCGTCAAGTGCATTCTCCTCAAACAGCTTTGATGTTATCTCTATTAATAAATGAAAAATTAGCAATTTATCAAAGGAATTTCAAAATAAAAAACAGGAATTTATAATAAAATACATGTTGCACACACACACACACACACACACACACACACACACACACACACACACACACACACACACACACAAGAAAAGCATCAAACTTTAAACAATTTGCGATGCCGCACTGATAAGGACTACCTCTTCGCAATGCTTTTTCCGCTAAAAATTCTCGCTGTCGACGTATAACACGCTGTTTCTCCTCAATTTTTACTTTCGTTTCATTTGCTTCATCCCATTTTCCATCTTCCATCAATCGTTGATCAGGACGAAGTCTTGAATCCGTTGGAGCTACACCTTCTTCTGGTTCATTTAATTCAAGTGCTAACTTTGTGAAGTAATACATTTTGTCACTATTCTCCCTAGAATTGCAGTCACTAAGTTTGAACAGAAAAAAGCAAAAAACAATTAATTATGAAAATTAGATAATTAATTGTGATTCACCAGTGTTAAAAAATAAAAAAAAATGATACTTCCACTGGATATTAGAGGATCAAATTACTCTGCGTCAAAACTGAATTTTTGAACAGTTCACAACACCCCGACACATACACATTTTAAAACTAGTTTCCATTTTAAAATAGAGATAACGAAATTAAAAGTAAAAATAAGTGTTCTGTGAATAACATACACTGGTGAATTTATTGTCCAGATACGATTTAGTGCATCCGTTTCAAAACGTGCATTCTCACCAGTGTTAACTTCATTCGTGACTTTAAGAATATCCAAATAGCTATCCCAGATACCTTGAATAAGCCAACGGACTTTTCCAGCTGGATCTTTCACGAAACCAACTATCTTTAACAACAGTTCAGTAAATTCAACAGCAAGGTTCTCATGAAATTAATACAAACAAGAGTGGTCGTAATACCAAGATAAATTACGTAAGTTACAAATGTGAGTTACGAAAGTTGAAATCACCAATAAAGCTCTCACCCTTACTTAAACAATCAATCACACTGAAAAATTTTGAAAAACCTTCTGAAGCAAACATTCCTCTTAATTTACAAAGTGTGAATTGTAGGAACAAGTTCTCGGAAAGAAAATTAACCTTCCGTGGAGGTTCACGAGAGAAATAGCTGTAGGGATGGAATTTCAAGATACATTTATCACCAGTTTTGTGATTTTCAATCAACATCTCACCGTGATTATCTATCCACAGCTTGCCTACGATGATGTTATGTACTGTGGTAGTTACTTTCTTATACGAATATTCATTTTCGCTATCCAGAAACTGAAACAAGAGGTGTTCAGCACCAGTAGTTCTTCAGCATGTATCCAGAATTATATCAGATATTAATGACCAATTACTATCTTCGAATGATAAATTTCAAATCACTTGCAATTACCAATACTCGGCCAGGAACATAATCTTTTTATTATAAAAAGAAAATCTTTTCTAAGAACTTGAAATCTCGGTACTGCATATTAGAATTGACATAAATTAACCTTAACATACGTGTAGCCCGTAGGTGTTACCGACAAATACTTTCCACGAAAACGTGATGTCATTGAGAAATCCTGATGCAATGTCCATTTATGGCCATCAGCATGATGTGCTGTTATTGGAGGATGATGACTTACCTGAAAATCTTACCTAACTGTCTGCATACTGCATCGCAACTCGCGGTACGAAAGAATGTTATCTAAGTCATCAAAAAGCGTGACATCACATAAAGCATAATTTTACATTGATTTGAATAAATAAAATTCAAAAACAAATCTATACCCACTTGTTCAGCAAAAGAGCGCCAGCCAAGATCATCAAACCGATCACATTCAAATGTTTCACCGAGTAATGGATTGAAAGGTTTTGTCGTACGATAACCCGTCGTCGAATATGCGCTAACTGCAAACGCCGCCACAAAGCACATCTGCTCTAGTGAATCTGTTTTTTCTGCTCCATCATCTAACAAGTACGAATATTCGAGATCTTCAGAAATTCTTTGTAGAACAGAAAGCGGCTCGTTAAAATTCACCTACAACAGTCAGACAAAAGATAACTGACCAGTACTACTGCTACAGAAGTCCGTTTAGGAATATAGAACTGTTACTTGAGATGTACTCGAGGAAGATTTAAATATATATTATATAAGTGCAGGGATTGAGAAAAGGAAGTAAGTAAAAGCACAAATAGTTTTGATCATCTCACAAAGGACATCTTTCCCATAGTCATTAAGATCTTTTGGACATCCAAACAATTTTCTGGACTCCCTAGCTTTCCAGACAATCTATTAAATTTAAAAATAACATACAGGCATCGGAATTTTGCTTAATTCCTTGCCAATACAGTTGCGCACAATGGACCACAAATTGAGAGAAGTTTGTGGTCTCTCGGGTATTTTGTTACGGCGTTGTCGTGAATGTTGAGTAGTTGAAGTACATCGAGCTAACCTCGTCTCAGACTGCAAAAAGTACGTTACCGTGCTTATAATTATATCGTGGATTTTTTTGACTATTTACAAATGAAATTCGAAATCCGTACCTCAACTGGTTTTGGATAAATGATTTCCGCATCGAACAATTTCGAATCTACCACTTCAGAAACGGATTCTGCCTGTGAAGAACTGGATTTCCTAAAGGATGCAAAAAAATATATAATAAGGAAAAATGACAAAAAATAAAGAAAAGTTAGCTTTCCCTTTCATTTTTTTGCCATTTTCACATTGCCATTTTAAACAACAATTTTCAATGTGATACAACGACTACAAATGTTCATGTTCTTCTCTCAACTACAACAAAATTTCCACCATCCTACCTGCCATCGTTCACATCAGAAACATAATCATACGCATCATGGAATTCTTCTTCTGCATCCAGAAATGCTTCAAAAAAAAATCATTATTCATTCAATAAGAAATAGTGATTTTTCTACCACTTAATCTACTACTCAAAAAAAGTCAAGCATCTATTACTCAAAAAAAGTCAAGCATATAAAAGATATACAGCTAGAAATCAGATAAGAGCGTACTTCCAAGCATGAAAGGCATACTATTTCCTACTTATCAAGCAATGTAAAACAAGACTAAAACTTCATAAAGTTGCAAAATACTATACATCTATTCTAGTTAGAATTGGATTTATTAAACAAAACAAAAAAGTGGTGGTTTTCGTTCTCGTAAAAATTTTTAAAATTTCATAAAATTTACGTGGTTCCGAAACAGCACTGTTCTTATGTGTTGAACGATACGCTACACGTTCGAGTTTACTATGTTGTTGGGCAAGTTCTTCTAACTGATCTTGCAATCTCAAGCGTTGTTCATGCTCGTTTGCTACACAACGTTTCACTTTTTTCGTTTCCTTCAATTAAAAAAATAAATCAAATTTAATTATAGATTACTAAATTCCCTAATTTTGTTGAACAACTGACTTTTAGATGATTTGAATATGCAAAAAACAATCTCCGCAAAATTAGTTATGACACATTAATCGTGAATACAAACTAACATGAGACTGGAAGAATAGCTAGAACAGCAAAAAAATGATTCAAATTTTTATCACTTTCATTCGTTATCATCCTCTTTTTAAACTTTCATTTTTAATTTATTTCATCAAAAATTTCCAGCTATCATTCTTTTTTTTTCTTCGTGAAATACTAGTTTTTACGAAAAAGAAAAAGATATCAGCACTTCTCTTCTCTTTTTATCAACGGCAACAATGCCTATTGATATATCGGTATATGATGGAATGTCGGAGATAGTTTTGAAGAGTTTTGAAATATGTTTTGAGAAAAAAAATCATAATTTATACTTCAGCGGTAAGAGTGACAAATTCTTCGCAAGCCTTCATCATTGCAGCAGTTGTAATTTTAAACAAATTGATGCGTTCAGCTACCGCTTTAATTCTTTCCGTCTTTTCTAATTCACCCATTGCTTTCAAAAGTTCCGACCCATGTTTTGCTAAAATTTTTAAACAAATTGAGATTTACTAAAAACTGATTTTCAAAATAAATTTGGTAGCGAATGCTTACAAAAAATTTGGAAATTAACTTAGTGGATTAGGATGAACTTCGGAACTCAAATAACTAATCAAATAAAAACAAAAGATTCACAGCCTTGGAAACTATTTAAAACCACTGAGAAGCACCTTCTTCAAAAAAATTGTTTACAAGAAATTAAGTGCAAAGGAAGACAAGTCTCTCCAAAAAAATATTTGAATATAGTTTAAGAAATAGCTTCTAGTATTTTTTATTTCTTTTAATTTTAATATCTCCAATAACAGGTAAAAAAAAATAAAATAAAAATATACAAATGAGAGAACTGCATGTCCTTAAATCGAGAATTTTAGCAGCAATTGCTCGGTTCATTGTTTTAATTGCACCAGCACTACTACCACCGTGTACGGTCATTTTAATATCTTCATCTTCATCTGTAAAATAATAATATCTTAAAAATAAAATTTCCACTTTTGCAACAAAATTTTTCGCAGCAAAAAAGAAATGCCTTAACCACCTATCGCATATAATAAATAAGATCAATAAAAAATAAGATATGAGTCATTATTTTTTTTTCATTTCGTTAAAAAAATTTGCAGCAAAGATAGAAATGATGATAATAACGATGATATTTTTTTGAAGTTTCTCAGAAATGTCGTCCAAATTATTTATTTCTCTATTTGAAAAAAAAAGATGAGAAGTGAAAGGAAACAAAAAAACTGAATTAAAATTTCTCACTAAATGATGTTATCATTTTGAATCACAAATGTTCTTTATATAAAATCGGAAGATATTAAAAAAAAAAGATTTGTGAAATAGCAGAAATAAATGTGATAGCAGAAATAGAGGTTGAAATGATTGGCAACAAAAATAAATTGACTAAATCAAAATCAAGAGACTTTATTTCAAGAAACCTGATTCAGCATCACGAACAGCACGGTGACGAGCACACTCCAGCGCATGAAACCATTTGTCATGATCTACTTCATTTTGCGTTTTCAAATGAAATGATTGTGATGGTGCCGAAATTGTTAAGCTATTCGTTGCTTTATCTGAATGAATACGAGCTTCTTGCAAATTGATACTACCACGACATGACTGACCTACTTCAGATGAATTCCTAAAAGTTTCAGTGAAATAAACACTTTTAACAGGTTTTTTCTTTTTTTAATATCACTGATTAACTTCTTCAAATATATGTTTGCGAAAAATTTTTAAATTACTTTAAAGCAATACGAGCATTAAAAATACTTCAACCAAATTAACATTCTTTTAGCTAACGTATTAAATTCTTCAAAAAAATACATTCGAAAAACTTTACAAAAAAAACCTCCGTAATGATTTACAACTAAACAGCAAAGTCACTGCTTATATATCAAAAATAGAGGAAAAAAAAGAAATACTGACGTTTTTGATATAAATAGGATTGAATAAGATTGAATAGGAAGCTGTGTAATTGACGTAAGTTCACTAAAATTCACCAACAAATGCTTGTGAAACGTCATTTTACTTAATCCGTCCCATCATATCTCATCAAGATGAAAATAAGCAGAGAAATTATAAACGAAAAAAAAAAACAAAAATGAAAACAATATTTTGCCCATTGTCTATTTGGTATTTGATAGAAAGCATACATACATAAAATAGTGTATGACATAATAATAAACAAATAAAATTATGCTATAATAAAATTTAATGTTTACTTTATTTCCGTTTCATATTTCAGTAATAATGATAGTGTAGGATGATGATAGTAGGATGATGATAGATGATTGGAAGTTCACTGTAATATCTAATAAATATAAAATTAACGGAACTAAACTTTTTTTTGACAAATTTTTTTCTTTTTGTTCGTTGTAAGTGAATTTTTATTTTCATTTTGTTTTAATACATGAGTGTAAACGCGATGAAAGATCTAACATACGGTATCATTTAATTTTTAACACCATCTGTAAAAAAAATTTGTCAAAAAAAAGAAAAAATGTACGGATATTTAATTGAACTATTTTCAATGTATATCCTCATAATCCCCGTTGATCTTTACAGCATTTCATAATCTCCCATCAGCATGGCTGCCTCAATTATCATACGATAGTATGATAATTTATTGGATTTATTTGATAATTAGATTCACAAAAAATACCAAAAATAAATTGATCATTAAAATAACTACTGACCAATTATTTTCAAACTTACACAACAACCACTTCATTATATTTTGTGAAATACTACTGTTAGAAAAAAAGAAATAATTCTTGAATGCACGGGGATTAATTATAGATCTGTTTACACTCATAAATGGGTCAGTTTTATAGCGCGTTCATATATCCTGTTTTACTCAAAATCTATCAGCTACTGATATTAAACAAAATTACAAACGTACATTTGGAATGAAACAAGAAAACGTCTCACTAGCATTGCATAGCTTTTCAACTGAATGACACGTTTAACACACAATCAAACAAACGTTCATTTTTTGAAAATTTCAACAGATATGTTTTCTCGATGAGTCACTAGTACAAACCGCATACAGGAAAGTTTTTGGAAACTTTACATTACGAAGATACGAACAAGAGTTTCTTTTCATTTGAAAGTTATATTCAATCAATTCTGTTTGATCCTTAATTTACTTTATGTTTTAATCTATATTTTGAAGTAATAAGTATATTCTTTCTTTGTCCATGGTAATTAACTTCATGAGAATTTAAAAAAAAAATGAAATATCCAAGAAAAATAAGCAATTAAATATTTTTATAACATGACAAGTTCTTTTCCCTA
Source organism: Litomosoides brasiliensis (assembly GCA_013365375.1). Taxonomy (NCBI): domain Eukaryota; kingdom Metazoa; phylum Nematoda; class Chromadorea; order Rhabditida; family Onchocercidae; genus Litomosoides; species Litomosoides brasiliensis. The sequence continues at coordinate 17,178 of JABVXW010000100.1, read as the reverse complement.
ATTGTAGTAGTAAATGAAGCAATTAGCAAAAAAAAATACTATTAACGAGTCGTTGCATCGATTAGCACTTTTAGCTTGCAAGCATTGCAATTTATAAAACAAGCCGTAAGAATGGCAATATCGAGAAGTAGTTGCTGAAATTGACTTCCAGATTAGAGAGCCTAACTTTACTGAAAAAGGGTTACTATATTTTCTAAATACAAAAATTTGATTACATGACAAAATCTTAAGGATTTTTATAATTTGTGTTAGATTTTTCTCGGGTTTCCCGACAAGTGGTAATTGACAAATAATTATTTAATTTTTGATTTCATTTTTAAATAAGATAAATTTTAAATAAAAAAATTCACTTTTTTTGTAATACAATTATTTAATCCATCAAATCCTAGCTCTCCAATCTGGAAATACACATAAATCACCTAACTTTACTGAAAAAAAGATTAAAGTAACCAGATGATCTGAAACATCAGAACTAGAATTGATGTAAACATCTAAAAAACATAGTAAATGCAACTGTAATTCAATACCACCTTTTCTAATACAAGTAAAATCATCTGCAATAGAAATGACATCAAAAATCACTTTTACTCTTTTTGTGTTTGAAATGTCGCAAGACTATAAAAGAATTCTTACAGAAAAAGATGGGAATACATGCAACAGGATGATATGATAAGTGAGAAAGAACCCAACTAAACATATATCATAATAAACTTTAACGCGAGAATAAAGATTAAATTTGCGTCATTTTTCAATGTCCCCTTCCGCTTTTAGTTCTGTACACATTCAAAAATGCCTACTTATGACAATTCAGGCAAAAGAGTTTTTCTTTTTCTATGGACAGGAAAATATGTAACAATGAAAGTTTTAAATTGCCCGTACTTTGTTTTATTCTGCATGACGAAACGCAATAGCAAACTATCGAACAACATGCTGCGTGAACACAAGCTTTTCTAATTTAATGGTACTTTTTCAATCAATTAAAGTGAAATGATACCAACCTGTAATAACTTAGATTAGCATATGAATCGAGCACAAACCAACGTTGCCGATATCCTTTAATATAATTTGTCCATTTCAACAACCATCCATACTTTTCCTCTATTCCCAGTGATACTTCTGAGGAATGTGAAATACCGACTGGCATTTAAAACTGGTTCTCCCCAATTTTTGAAACCTACAAATACGGACTAATATTTTTGTTTTAAAAAGTAGAATTCATTCACAGATGTATATATTTAGCATATTTTTTAACATATGTCGCCGATACATAGAACTTCATGAGAAAATCTAAATTTCGCACATATTTCAAAAAACAATCGCAGAAATTTCGAAATTAAACAAAAATCGCAATGCTAATTTTATCGTGTTCATTTCACTATTATGATTATGATGATAATTAAAATGAAAAGTACAACTTGAATATAATTTCGATTGTAAAAATGGAAAAGAAATACGAATGAAATGTGCACATCGAAACATCAAATGATCGAAAAAACTTTGAGTATAAAAATAATAACAAAAAGAAAAATGAAATTTCAACAAATTTTATGCTTCTATAATTATCAACACTAACAGATAAGATCCATTGCTATTAACAAATATTTTCGTTAATTTTTCTTAAACTTTAAATTTGTAAAAAAAAATTTTTTTGAAAAAAAACGAACACTTTCAAAAACTTTCAGATAATTTAACAAACAGGAATTAAATCAGAAAAACAACAACAACAACGACGTGAACTGTTAACGCCACACACTCACAACACATTGTGAATATGGCAAGGACGCATACTTTCATTCTGTGCAACATCTCAACGAAATGTGCTACAATGATGAAACGAACGGGCCATTGTTTTAATTCAAAAAAAAAATGAAAACGAAAAAATGAAATGATAAGAAGTTTTTTTAAGTATTTGAAATTACTATTCATTAAATTACTATTCATTAAATTACTATTACTATTCGGCAGTTCTTTTGATGAAATTAGAAGATAGAAAAAAATATAATAACACGGGAAATTTTTCATATTAGAACCTGAAATAGAATGATAATTTTTTATTCCAGAAGCCCAAATGAAATGATAATTTTGTACATTGCAATCTGAAGTAGAATGATAATTTCTTACATGAGAATCTGGAATAGTGGAATGATAACTTTTTCTATCAGAACTTGAAATGGATAAGTTGAATAGCAAGTTAATAGAGTGATAATTTACAGCTAATGTTCATTTTTGATAACATCCACTTCCATTCACTCCTCTCCATTCAAACAATATTTAAATTAATCTTCCAAAATACCAAGAAGACATCATATCCAATATTAACTCAATAATACTTCTTGTTTGGAGAGGAAGAAAAAAAAAAAGAAGAAGAGAATTGCTTTCATCAACAACAAATATTTGATATGTCTGCAAAATGAAGCGAAAAAAAAAAAGAAAAAAAAGAAAAAATTTCTAACCTACATTTTACATTTTAAATTAATTGTGTAACTGGAAAAAAAAAGAAGAAAAGAATTGCTCTCAATCAACAACGAATATTTGATATGTTTCCAAAATGAAGCAAAAAAAAAAAGAAAGAAAAAGAAAAATGAGAAAAGGCGGTAATTCATCGCCATCTGTTTTCGATACCTATTTAGTTAAAAAAATAGCGCTGCTTGGTAGTTTCAAATTTTCATTTGCACAAAGGTTCATTTAAACGACACGATTGAATTTATGTGTTTCTATTTTTTCGTTCCCCACAAATGTGTTTTCATTTCATTATTCGTTCTAATTTAAAAGGTCAGTTATTCATTTCATTTCAATTACATTTATTAGGAATTAGAATTTTGTACATATTCAGTGATAATAACAACAACAATAATTTTTGAAATGAACAAAAATTTCAAAAATTGCTTCAATTATAGTTTGTATTTAATTTTTAAATTCCATCCCAAATGCTTATATTAGGAAATTAACATTAATTATTGAAATGCAAAAAGAAAAAAACGAAATTCGAGTAAATCGCATATTTTTTTTAAACTTAATTTAAAAAAAAAATTAACAAATAAAAAATTAACAACAATTATCAAAGAATCTGTTTCCTCCATAACACATAATTCTCTGATAAATTAAAGTTAGTAAAATTTCACTATTAAAATGAGGTCATTTTAGTTGATTAAAATCAGATCTTATCTACTCCTATCTCCTGTAGTTTGCACCTTTCACTCATACTTTGTTATCACTTAATCATTTGTTATCGAATTTTGATAAAAGATCTCAGCAACGAGTCGATTTGGCAATTTACCAAATAGCTCCTTTTAAATCAATTTTAATCCTATCAAATAAACGAAAAATTTCGCCAACTATTAATATTTAAAAATATTCGCATCAAATTTTCACTGTTCTATCCTAATATTATTTCATGCATTTTGCAATATTTGTAAATCTAATAATTAATCAATTAATTATTAATTTTAAAAAAAAACAAAAAAAAAGTTTATTTGACTTATTTAAATTAAGCTTATCAGTGCAGTGAATGTTGCAGGTACCAGGAAGTGTTTGTAATTAATTATCACTTCAGATATTTTTGATAAATATTTATGCAAAAAATTAATCAAATAATGAATTAGCAATAATAAATCAACCAATGCAAAATATAATGTGATAAATTGTAGCACTTTTGTTCACAAATTTTAAATTAAAATTTCAAAAAATTAAAATGCTAGTCAATTTCTTAAAGACACACAGTAGAGCAGAGAGACATATAATTCATTATTGAAATAAAATGAAATGAAAATGAATGGATCAGTTTTTTTTCTAAAAAAATAAAAGATTCTCACTTGCTTAATTTCACAATTATTCTATTTCTTGTTTACAGTGGAAGAGAATTAATTAATTAGTTAACTAATTAACTAATTAATTAATTCTCTTCTACTGTAAACAAGAAATAGAATAATAATTAATTAATTAATTAATTATAATTTTTTCAATTAATTCATACTTATTATATGTACGCATGCAAATGTTCAAATGTATTTAAAAAAAAATTTTATTCCATTTCATCATTTTTTTTAGCAATTTTCCTCTTCTCTTCTGCTATTCATTCTATTCATTCATATTTAAAATTGAAATCAAATATTTGCAAAATGGCTTTTGAACGATGAATTCACCTGAGATGGGAAAAGGTATGATGAAATAGTCGTATGAATAACGGGCGAAAGCATTTCTACGACAAAATGTTACAAAAATTTCTTCTCTCTTTCTTTACCAATAAATTTTTCTTTTTTTTTTTTGATTTTCTCTTTATTTTCCACCTGTCGTCATTTTCATTTTCATTTTGCATTCATTCATTTTTTTTTTGGGAATGATTTTTTATGCAAAAAAACGGTATATTAACATTTTTGTTTGTTTGCTTGTTTAAAACATAATTATCAGTGAACTGATTAATTGTATTTTAAATTTAAACTTTAACGTTATTAAGCAGTAATCATGTGACAAATGAGTTCATTAATTATATTTTAAATTTAAACTTTAACATTTACTAAGTAGCAGTGATGTTAATGAGGTAATTAATTACTGTTTACATTTTGATATCATTTAAAATTTAAAATGTAATTTTTAAATGAAAACAAAAATATTTTTTTGTTTTCTGTAAAAGAAAAATGGACAAAATAGGAGGAGGAAAAAGGAGAAGCGATCAGTGTGTTTACATTTATTTCCAATTTTTTTTTTTTCAACTGAAATTCAAAATTTTTATTAATTATTTTACTTTACAAGAAAATTTAATTTTCAGTATTTTCAGTGTATATTTTCATATTTTCATATTTTCAGTGTGTGTATTTACGAATTTAAAAGTTATATTTTAATCAATGAAAGATGAAAAAAGAAAACGCAATTTATTTATTATTATTTTAATTTTTATTTTTATTTTAATTTATTTTAATTTTAACGCAATTTATTTTAATTTTCACTCATTTTATTCTACTATTTTCATTTTTCACAGTGAAAAATTTAATTATAATTTCTTTTTTTTTAAAATTTAATATTTAATTCAGTCGTTTCTTTTCATCCTAAATCTCTCACAATAAATGTAAGAAATGTGATCCGAAAGAGTGATGATGATGGTGATATGAAACAATAAACAATGAATATTTAAATATTAAATTTACTTAACTAATTAATTTTTTTTACTTAATTAATTAATTAATTAATTGATCACTCAACATTCCTCGCTCACTTAGTCTTTCAATAAATGCATGAAATTTTAAATTTAACAAATTTACTAGTAGCTATATAGCTGCTAGCTGCATGTATTGATTGAATAAATTTCATGTCAGCTTAAATGAACTTTGAAATATAATCTTTCATTTCGTACAAAAATGTTATTCTGTAAGTTTTTGATCATTAAATTGCATTTGAAGAGGACTGACAAATAATGTATGAATGAACAGAGAGAGAGAGAGAGAGAGAGAGAGAGAGAAGAGGAGAGAAACAATTGAATGTTAGAAGGAATAGATGATAGTGCAAGGGTTAAGAGAGAGACAAGAGAGGAAAATTTGAAAGCACACATACTTGTTGCATCATTTTTAAAAGCCTACAAGTTCAATGTAAATTACGGAAGCGTGCGTGAATGGGGGTGAATTGAATTAATGGGAATGGATCAATTATCATGTCTCTCTCTCTCTCTCCCTCTCTCTCTCTCTCTTTCACTCATTCACTCACTTTGTCTTACGTATCTGTCTCGTATGTTTAGGGCATAAATCCTCGTATATTGAAATATTTTACAAAGACCAAATTTCAAATGTTACAATTGCAATGAATTTGCTAGCTAACTTAACCGATGATAGCCATTGCTATCATTTCATTTCATATTTGAATAAAATTTTGCTTTTTTTTTTCAATTCAATGTTGCCGCATTCATTTCGCAATTTCAGTATTTTTTACTGAAAAATCCTCAGTGTATTTCAAAATTATATGCAATATGATAGACAAAAACGATTAAATAAGTCAATTATATGTATTTGTTTATTTAATAATTTAATTTATTTCATTTATTTAACAATCAATTTCATTTTAATAATTAATTCATTATATGCATTTGTTTATTTAATAATAAATTTTATTTCAATATATGTACTTGCTTATTTAGTAATTAATTTCATTTTAATAATTAATTTATTATATGTATCTCTTTATTTAATAATTAATTTCATTTTAGTATATGTACTTGCTTACTTAATAATTAATTTATTGTGTATATTTCTTTATTTAATAATTAGTTTCATTTTAGTATATGTACTTGCTTACTTAATAATCGATTTCATTTTAGTATGTGTACTTTCTTACTTAATAATTAATTTCATTTTAATAATTAATTTATTGTGTGTATTTCTTTATTTAATAATTAATTTCATTTTAGTATATGTACTTGCTTACTTAATAATTAATTTCATTTTAATATATATACTTGTTTATTTAATAATTAATTTCATTTTAATAATTAATTCATTGTATGTATTTGTTTATTTAATAATTAATTTATTATATATATTTGTTTATTTAATAGTTTATTTTACATATCACTGAAATGATCAATGTAACATTTGTTTTGATTTACTTTATTTATATTTCATGCAACAGGTGATTCTTTTTTTCATTGTTAATACATTTGCACTAATTTAATTGATATTTGTGATTCTTTTTGTAACTGAAATGAGGTGAAAAGAGAAAGGAATTTTTTTTTAAAAAAAAAATTTTTATATATTTATTGAAGACAAAATCAAAAGAAAAAAATCAAAACAAATATTATTGATCATTTCGGTGATATGCAAAATAAATTATTAAATAAATACATACAATAAATTAGTTACAATAAAGTAAAATAATAAAATAAATTATTAATAAACAAAAAACTCTCATTTAATTTATTGTGTGTATTTCTTTATTTAATAATTAATTTCATTTTAGTATATGATTTCATATATTTTAAAAAAAATAAAATTTTCATATATTTTGCATATTGTAGTGGACTTTTGGGGGTTGAGATTTTTTGTGTATTGTTTGTAGATCCACAACAATTAATACTTCGTCAAGCTTTATTTAGCAACTGATTTTCAGTAGCAGAAGTGTAAAAGCGACGGAATAGTTTTTGAAGAATAAGTTTATTCAGCGGTACAAATTGAGGCAAATATTAATTGATGATGAAATTGAGGATGAAGAGGTGAAGCGGTGAAGCGAAGCGCTGAAGAGAGCTTGAGATGAAGCCAAGAGAGAGTTGATGAAATGAGAGCCCTGAGGCTACTGTTTCATGGTATATATATCCCTTTGTGTGGGCGGGTTTAAGATTGCAACAAGGAAGGGTTAAGTTATAGCACAATGATGAGAGAAGAAGCTTGTTCACTTCCAATTATGGTGAAATCATATGGTGGAGATTTCAAGGCGATATCCAAGAACAAAGGATTGGTTTAAACAGATCAAAGATTGTGTGAGGCTAATATTGCCTTTGTTAGCAGTAGAAGACTGGCAACAGTTAGTCGTCTTACGATATTTGGGTTAGCTACAAAAGCTTGGCTTGTAAGTGATGTGACAAAGGCCTATAAATGATGTTACCCATTTCGGTTTTGATACGATGATGAAACGGACTACAATGTAAAAGGATATACAGATGTAACAATCATTACGAAATTGATTATATGACGAAATCTGAGGGATTTTTTTATATAATTTGTGTTAGATTTCTCTCGGGTTTCCCGACACCAACTGACATATCAATTTGTTTTCGACCTGATAATTAATCAGATTTTACTTCGTCCGTTTTCTAATGTTCACATATCAAATCCCTTCCTTCCTTCGTTGTATGCAATAGCATTTTATCAGATTTGATTTATTCGTCCTTGTATTCAATGAGGTTTTATCAGATTATCTGTTGTACATCGTTCCCATACACACACACACACACACACACACACACACACACACATTCATATATTCATATATATATAGATATGAATATTAATGAAATTTTTTAAAGAGATAATAAATGATCATTATCATTAATTGACTTTGCAATAAAACAATTAAATTTTTTAAATTTCACTGATACCTTCTACGATATGGAAAATTTGTTTTATAGTATATATATATATATATATATATATATATATATCATTATATATGTATAATACTAAAATGAAAATGGAAATTTTAAAATGAAAATAAAAATTTTCTCCCACACTTTTGAAAGTGAAAAATAGCACATTTGAAGCTAAAAATGAATTTTGATATTGAAAATCATAAATAATATGGAAGGAAAATTTGAAGTCAAAAATGTAGGCGAAAAATCATTCCTCAAATAGGCTGAGAGCAACAAAATAAACAACTGCCTATTTTCTTCGTCAAACAAATCAGGCTTATTGTCACATTCACATATCTCAGACGTATATGTGAGCACACGGATATCTATCTATCTGTTGCACGATGATTTATTATGCATCACTGATGTATACTTCATTGAATGCAAGCAATACTGCGATTTACGAAAATTATTTATTTTTTTTTCTGTAGCAAATTTAAGCTATTTTAATTGATTTGATCTAAAATTTTACCGTTTTTTTTAATATCTTTTTTTTCTACATTTTTAAATTATACTTTATTTATTATGATATTTAAAAGTTAATTTATCCATTTATCTATTTAATGTTATCTATTCATTTAATCAAGCGATCTTAGCTATGTATGCATTTATCTATCTGTGCATCTATCAAATCTCCATTTATTGCTATTTACATTATTTTTAAGTTATTGATTTTTAGTAGTAGAAATATTGAGAAAATAAAAATAAAAATAGGCAAAATTTTACATGGAATTTAGAATTTAGTAGTTGATTGATGGCAACTTAAATTAAAATGATTGAATGAATTTGTGGTAATTAATTAATTGTTTTAGAGCATTGTGATTATTTTTGGTGAAGAAATAGTTTAAAGTTCAAAACACTCCTGTGATCAGTAATTTTCATCTTTTCCTAAAACTATTAGAATAATTTGTGTAAAAAAATTTTTTACGAAGTTAAACATGAAGAAATATGACCACATAAATTTTCAGTTTAAGGAAAAAGTTTGAAAAATATTTTTTAGTTGAAATAAAAATTTACACTATTTAATTTATGTTTTAATTTATTAAAATTTTTATTTTAATTTTAATTTAATTTTTAATTTTAATTTATGTCAGTAAATTAAAATCTTTTTAAAAAAGCCATAGAAGCAACATAGCTGATAGTGCGCCCTATCAATCCAACCCAATAATAAATTTTGCATAATTTTCTCTTTAAAAATTCAATAGTTATATATTATTCAAATGATTAGCGTGAATGTATCGCCGACAATGTACGTTTTGCCCACTTTTAATTTCAGTTTAAGCAATTATTAAAATAAACACCTTCATAATCGAAATTTTATTTATTTCAACTCTTTAATTTTAGGTCACATATTTATTGGTTATTCTACTCTAATGAAAATTTTTTGGATTTTAGGATATATGCATCATTTTTATCAGGTATTTTCTTTATGATTCAAATTTCAACATTTAGCAATAACACTGATTTTTTTCATCTATTTGTAAATGTATTGATTGTTTTTAAAATTTGTAAAATATTTCAAAAAGAAAGCTAATTTTTAAACATATTGTATCTAACAACATCCAAATGATATTGATTAATTAGAGGGTGTCAGTTTACGTTTCTTTTTTTTTCAGTTAAAAAATATCAAAACAGAATATAACTATGTTTTTTAAAATTATTGAAAATATCCTTTTTTTGATAGGTTTAAACGTAGCACTTAAAAAGTTAAAATATCATTGACTATCACATTTCAATGGAAAAATGAATTTGTAGGAAAAGTAGGTGCAGTGTTTTTCGGATTTATTATTCAGAATTTTGCCGCTGCTGACCTGTTTGTCTTTAAACTAAGTTATTTTTTTGACTTTTTGCTAATTCTAAAATGAAGTCAATCCTGAAATAGTGATTCTAGAATATGGGAAGATAGTCTGAAATATAGTGGAGCTCTGAATTCATTAATCTCGATTGTTATTATGCCCTGAATTGTTGATTTAATTTCAAATGTTGCTATTGTTGAGGTATGAATTTTTAAATAATTAATTTTTAAATAATTAGTTTAAATATTTTGCTTGCTTTATTTCTTTATTTATAATATTCATAATTAATGTGATCACACAATAAGAAATCAACTTCTCATTCATTTGCAATAAATAACAGTGACAATATCAACAACATCAACAACTATAATAGCAATAACTACAACTACTACAACAGCAATAACAACGACAACAATAAAGCAACAACAACAGCAACAACAACAACAACAACTACAACAACAACTACAACAACAACAACAACAACAACAACAACAACAACAATAACAACAGCAGCAACAACGACAACAACAACAACAGCAATAACAACAGCAACAACAACAACAACAACAACAACAACAACAACAACAACAACAACAACAACAACAACAATAACAACAACAACAACAACAACAACAGCAACAGCAATAACAATGAACTAGTTTTTTTATTTTATTTTGATTTTATGACAAGGAATTTCCAATTATCCTGCACCTGTTAGTTTGCCCTCCTATCACTGTTATCATCATCTTATGACTGAATCGTTTATCCGCTCTAAAAAAAATTAATTGTTGTTGTCAGATGAATTAAATTATTCTATTATTTATTTCTCTGTTTAATTTCACTTCCCAATTTATCATCCTTTACTCCACCCCAATTCTAACATTTAATTTTATCCTTTTATACTTTTAGAAGGAATTAAAAGCAATCGGGAATGTCAATTTTCTCCTACATTTATTAATTAATCTGAATTTTAATAAAATTTAACTATTCCCACTTCTATCGCAATTACAATTACTCTAAAATAGGAATATTTATTAATTGGAGTAAATGGATTAAATTTTTATATCAACTTTATTTTTTTGCATATTCAGTACTGTTTTTCGTAGCAAGTCTTAGAAAATCAAAAAGATGAATTCGTATTTTTATTTAAAAAATTTTTTTTACGTTTTTTAATCCGTTTTTAAATCCTAGTTTTCCGGTAAATTAAAAAAAAAAAAACTACTACAATCTCTCTCTCTCTTCCACTCTCAGCGTTCATTCTCTTCGGCTATGTGATCTAAGATGTTTAAACATCAATTGATGCTTGCTTTTACGACCGATCCATCAAAACAAATTTTGAAAATGAGCGATTGAATGCGTTTGTTTGATGTGGGAGTTGAAATTTATTTTTATTTTGCAAAGAATAGAGAGTGTTATAAGAAAAATTTTTTTTTTAATAACAAAAAAGAAAAACATAAAAGTATATTTAGTTTTTTGATTAATTAGCTATTTAGCTAAGAAAAGCTGTTAAAATTAACTTTAAAAATTTTAAACTTTTATACATATTAAACTTTTATACGCGTCAATTCATATTGTTTCACATTGTTGAAATGAAAAAGTTGAAGAAAAAAAGAAAACAAATAGAAATTTGCTATCATTTAAGATAGGAAAAAAAAAACATTTTCAGATATAAAATTGCCGTTGCTGTGAAAATTTTTGAATGCTTAGGATAGCAAATGGTGAAATTGAAATTTTAAACTATTCAATTTTCAATCATAAAAATTGTTACCACTACATTTAAACAAAATTTTACGCATACTTTTAAAAATCTTTGTTATTTATTCCTATTATCATTCCTTATCACATCACTACCATTCTTAATTTAAAATTGAAATTTTTATCAGTTCATAATATTGTTAGTTTCTGTTATTAATTTCCTATCACCGTTGTCATTGTTAATTCGAAATGGAAATTGTTATCATCCAATCATCTTGTCATAATTTCCGCACATGTAATTTGTAGAAAATAAGATGTCTAATTTAGAGAAATTAAATTTCTGATTTTAATTTCTAATTTCTTTGATGGGTCCATTTTTGTTAGCCTTTTATGTTTTGCTCCTATAAAAATTGCATTGTAAATAATTTTTTCCATTCCTAAATTATAATTTTTTCTGCTTTCGATTTATATATTTCAATCGATTAAATATAAAAATTGCTAATTTCCTAATATTTTTATTTAATTTTGCAATTTAATCGATTATATATAAATGAAAATTTCCATTCGTTTCATCAAATAAATTTCAAACATTTTGCAAAATAGAAAATGGAGAAGGAAGAGTTAAAAGTAGGAAGAGAAAGAGAGAAGAGAAGTGAAGAAAAGGAAGAGGAAAAAAAGGCAAGTAGAGAGAGAGAGAGGGAGAGAGAGAATGAGAGGTGAAATAAAATTTTATTTCATTAAATGTTTACATCTAATTTCCTAAAAATCTGCACATAGTATGTATTTTTTGAAATCAATGATTTATTTTATTAAATTAAAATATTACTACTAATTGGAAATGGATCAATTTGTCTTTTTTACAATGTAAAATTGAAGGTGTTGAATTATTTTGTGAGCTGAGATGTAAAGAAAAAAAAGGAAGAAGTGGGAAAGAAAGAAAAAAAGAAACGGAGAAATGAAATTTGATTTAAATGGACAAGTTTTTGCATTAGCCATTTCTCTTCATTCGATTTTTTTTCTTTCTCATTTTATTTTCTTTTTTCTCCCATCAAACTTTAATTGAAACGAAACTATCATTACAGCTTAACTAGCTAACTGCTATTTGTAATTAGCAATTTATTACCTATCACACTTACCGATCGCAATCGCTCATCACTTAGCTATTTTCACTATTCCATTTTTGAATTTATCATTTCATAGTAAATCAATAATTTAAATTAATAGTTTAGATATGTGTCGTACCGTACACTGTGTTATACTGTACTGCATGTTGTACTGTAGTGTTATACTGTACCAATACAGTACTGCACTAATAAGTAAAGTGTTCAGTTGTGTGAAGTAAATCTTATTATTTCGATAATAAACAAGTACAGTTGTTTGTGTGTCACATAGAATAATTGTTTAATCTAAAAAAAAAGAACGCTTGTATTCGCAAAAAATAAAATTAAGCAAAAAGAAGTAGAAAGAAATTAGCGATTTTCAAATGATTGAAATAATTAGCATTTTGCAAGAGAAAAAAGGAAAAAAAAGTTGGAGAAAAAGAAAAAGAATAAAATTTAAAATTTATCGTAAAAAATTATTTCAAATTTTTTTACTTTTTTTCTTAATAATTTGTAGCGTGAGATTTTTCAATTATTTTTTCTCTTTTATAATTATTGATTGTTATCATTTCATACTGCTAAAGATTGTTATTTATTATTCTTACTTCTAGAATGTATGTGAAATCTATCAGCTCATATTAAATGATATAAATAGTGATATTATCATCTTGTTGGTAATTTATTATCAGATGTAGAAATTATTAAGTGCAGAATTTAAATTATTTGATAGGTATCATCAGTTAGACAATTGATTGACTATGTTTAATTTAATATATGATGGCTTGCTACTAGTTTAACTTTGTTTCGATTAATTTAAAATTTTATCACCGTTACTATCATTATCATCACCGCCGCCTTCATCACCACCACCAGTATCATCATCATCATCATCATCACGTCAACTCCACCATTATCATCATCCTCATTACACCATCGCTATCATTGAATTATTTATTTACAATGACAATAGTATTTACATGTTAATTACTTTACTCATTAATTTACACTAATTTACATTTACTCGTTAATTTCTGTTTTTTGCCAATTGCTATATAAATTGTAAAAATGCATTAAATGAAGGAAAATTGAAGAAGGGGACGAGGAAGAAAGAGAGAGAAAAATTTCATTTCTTTTCCTTCTTTCTTCTCACCTTTGTTGTTGTTGTTGTTGTCTTTTCTAATTTTCTTTCATCTTTTCTCTCATTATTTTAAAGATAAAAAATAGGAATTATAAAACATTTATTCAAATTTCATTAAAAATTTTTGTTTCTCCCTTTTTGCTCAAAACTATTTCATTTAATTTATTTTATGCAAATAATTTGCAGAGACTTTACTTATCATTTACTAATTTACTAATAATGTAAAAAAGGGAGAGAAAAAATTGAACGCAATTCTGAAATAGAATTCCACTCCGTTCTTTTTTTCATTTAGCAATTTTGAAATTAACAACAATCATAGAGGTATCAGTTAATTTTTCCACTTCTAAATCTTCTTCTATCCTCTCCTAATACCTCCTAATATATCGTCCTCTTTAATTCCATTACAATATTCACATCTTCAACAAGTGTGCTAATAAATTAATTTCTTATCTCTATCATCATTTTCATTCCAAAAAAACAAATCTCTCTCTTTTTTTTATCTCTCTCTCTCTCTCTCATTTCTTTTTCCCTAAAATCTTCTTTATCCCACTTATTTCCATTTATTTTATTTTGCAAAATTTTATTTCAACACAAAAGAGGTAGTTATTCGTTTTTTTTTCGCCCATTAAGTTTTTTTGGCCAAATTGAAAATCCATTTTAATTGTCGGAATAATTCACAGCAGTCTTTTAATTCACTTCTTCTAAATGCTATTTTGCATTTCATTGCATTTCAGCGGTTACTACTAATTTCTGAATATTTTTTGCACATTTATTTCATCAATAAATAATTAATTAATTTATTTATTATTGAAAATGATTTATTAATTGCTAAATTTTAAAATGTTAATTATCTTAGTTGTTGAAAAGTAATAATTTTTTGTTATTTAATATGAAATAAAGAAAGTTTCACTGTTAGGTTAGGCATTATTTCAAATTTTTAATATTAAACTAAATATCAAAAATTTTTTTTATATTAATTTTAAAATTAGTTTAATGTTAAATTTTTGGTGAAAATTTTTTTCCACTAGCAATTGTTTAGGTTGAATAACGCTAATATATGATATTTCTTTTTAATTGCCAATCTGTAAACTCAAATAGCAAAATTGATGCTATGAATTTTGCTTAATTTAAAAAAATTTAAAATAAAACTAAATTATTAGCCTAGCAGTAAATTTTATTCAATTTAAAATGAAATATGAAATAATAGTGAAATTTGTAAAGTATACGATATATTCTTGCGTGTTAGTATTATATGTGATAGAGTAGGATCTAATAATGACGTACGTAACTGATAAATGTCATTCTATTCTTATTCTCAAAAAAAGCAGAATCTTATCAACTGCATTGATCTTATCATTGATAAACTTTTTATTTCCTATTTTCTATTAATAGAAAAATCCATTGATTATTTTAAGCCAATTTGAAATTAAAATTTAAAAAAGAAACACAAAAAAAGCATATTTCTATAGTAAAATAAATTAAAATAAAATATTTTAACTTTAGTCATTTATAATTTAAATGTTATAAATTAAGTATATATGAGCTGCATGCGTGTATACGTGTTGCAACGTAAATAAATGTGACATATGCGTAAATATTTCTCTGTTACTTTAATATTGTTCCTTTATTCAATCTAAAAGTGTAAACCATTGCGAAAAAAAAATGTCTACTCAATTACTCTAATTATAATTTGAGATTACTTATTATTTTTGTGAAATAATTTAGTCATTAAGTAATTTAAAAGCTTCAATGATCAATCTCTTATTAAAATCTTCCGCAACTCTTTATTTTCAAATAAACTTTTTTCATTCATTTCATTTCGTTAAGAGAAAAAATAAATAAATAAAAAGGAAGAAATCATAAGATAAGACTTTATGACTAAGTAAACGAAAAAAGTAAACAGTTGAAATGAACGAAAAGATTTCGTTTGACGTCTTTTTTTTCCCTTTTATGGAAAATTTTTAATCGCTAAAAATTATTTGGTAATATTTTAGTGAAATACACATTTATCATTTTATGCTAATTCCTCTTCTCCGCAGCGTTTGTCAATGGCACCGATCGATTTGCATTAATTTTCTTTAGCAACAAATTAAACTTTGATCGTTGAAAAAAAAAAATTTTTTTTTTCAACTACGAATAGGTATTGTTAATTTTTTGTATAAATTAAACGACGAAAATCTCTTTGTTAGCAAATAATTCAACCTTTTTTTTTTAAAAAAATTTCTTTCGTCTTTTTTTCTTTAATCGATAAAAAATTTTACGGATCATTTTGCTATCCGCAAGCTTATTTTTTAACGATGGAAAAGAAAAAAGAAGAAAATTAAATTACTTGCTTGTTTTTTTTTTCTGAGACAAAGAGAGAGAGGGCGAGAGGGAGAGAGAAAGAGAAAGAGAAAAGATGAAGAAGAAGTATATTTTCGTTTGTTGTTTGTTTTTTTTTTCTTACATTAATATTTATAAACTATAAATTGAAAATTTTGGTAGTCTTAATTTTTCTTCATCATTTATGTTTAATATTTTCTAATAGGAAAAAATTTTCTGGTATTAAATGACATAATGAAAATCCATTTGAGAAAGATTAAAATAGCAAAAGAAAAAAGAAAAAAAAATTACTTCCTTACATCCTCTTCCCTTCTCTCTCTCTCTCTCTCTTTCTCTCTTTCTCTTTTCTTTTCCGCATTGTTACATTTCAGTGATTATAATCATTAATATTTAAAAGTATCAAAAAAGAAAAATTGTTGTTACTAATTCATCTCGGAACTTTTATATTTGTATGGAAGAAGTATATGTTGTGGTGTACGTGTATATCCGATCCTAAATATATTTCATTTTATTTTTTTTTCTTTCTTTTACAAATTTTTTTTTCTTCCATTACTCTCTTTTCATACTGTATATTGAGAGAGAGAGAGAGAGAGAGAGAGAAAGATACGAAAAGAAAAATGGAATGAGAAAAGGAAGGAAAGTTTTGAAGAGAGAATAAAAAGACACGGAAGGAAGGACAGAAAAAATTCATGCTTTTTTACTCAGTTAAACGAGAAAAATACCTTCATTTATTGAATTTAACATTTTCATTCAAAGCCTTATTATACATTTATTTTGTAATAATTTGAATACTTCGAATTTTTTTTCCAAAAACTGATTACTTATTATTATCATTAATTATTAGTTATTATTATCATCATTAGTTACTAATATTGTTTGTTATTATTATTAATTATCATTAATTGTTACTATTACTATTAAATATTATTTATTATTATTATTATTATTATTATTATTATTATTATTATTATTATTATTATTATTATTATTATTATTATTATTATTATTATTATTATTATTATT
>JABVXW010000099.1:0-167521 GCA_013365375.1 Litomosoides brasiliensis | reverse complement strand
AATAATAATAATAATAATAATAATAATAATAATAATAATAATAATAATAATAATAATAATAATAATAATAATAATAATAATAATAATAAATAAATAAATAATAATAATAATAATAATAATAAATAATAATAATAATAATAATAGTAATAATAATAATAGTAATAGTAATAATAATAGTAGTAATAATAAGTAATTGGAAGAGAAATGATAAAAAGAGGAAAATTAAAAAATAACGGTCGTTGAATTACAACAGAACGTTTTGATTATTAACCAGTCGAGGAGATAGTCCCTTCCACCCATTATGCTCTGTTTTTTCTTCCTTCCTCTTCACTTTTCAGTATCAATCATATTTGATTTCCTATTTGTTAAGTCTGTTATTTCGGTATTGCTGCTGGAAAAGATGGAGGAATTCATTTCGTCGTAATTTCCAGTTTTCACCAAATTCTCGGATCGTTGGAGGTATAGGCGCTGTTTCTCGCGTGTGGAAAGGAAGGAAGAAATAAAGTTAACATTGCTATTGCATTTCAGCTGTTCCATTGGAGATGTCACGTAAAATTTGCGGTAAGTAATAATAAAAATTAGTTAAAAGTTAAAAAAGAATTTTTATTTCAAATATTTAAAATGAAACAAAAGCTCAGAATATACTGTTCCGTTAAGAATTACTTTAAATGATTGAAGATGGTAGGAAGAGGAAAAGATGGAGGAATTTTTCTGAATTTCAAATGAACCGATAAGGGCAGAAGTGATGACAAATGAATTAAAGCAATACATCGTCATCGGATGGCGTTAAATGGAACAACTAGCTAAAAACTTTTTTAAATAGCAACAACATCAAAACCAACAAGTTCTTGTGTGTGTGTGTGTGTGTGTGTGTGTGTGTGTGTGTGTGTGTGTGTGTGCACATTAATGTATTTTGTCCATTAACTTGTCTGTTACACGCATCTTTAAATTCTCCTTATGTATTATATATATTAGACGGAAAACCGGTTATTGAGGACAATTTCGGTTTTGAGTGAGTGAGCTTTCAGGTAGATGTTGTTTGATTTAAGAAAATTTTTTCTTCATCATTGGTGGTTCATTTTTTCAATAAATAACAAACTACTAATAAAATTCTTCTTGCTTATTACATCAAAATTATTAGTACATGAAGAGAGAGAGAGAGGGAGAGAGAGTGAGTGAGAGGTTGAGAGAATGAATTTATTCATTTTTCAGTCAACTTAGATATGAATTCTTTTAAAAATAAAGGGACCATTTATATTTCATTTTAATTGAAATAAATTAAATTTTGCAAGCATAGTTTATCAAATAAAACTTTTCAAACATTTCGAATAATTATTTCCTAAACAGTTTTTTTCTTCAAACCAGTGGTTTTAATTGAATGAAAATAAAGTATGAAATGTTATAGTTCGATATTTGAGAATATATTATTTTGTGAAATTTATTTGAAAGTCAGCAAGTAATGAAATTCAATTAAAATCCAAGAAAACGATTGGATGGATAAATTGCAAAAAGTTGCTGTAATGAACTTAAACTACGCATTTCAAAAAAAGACAATTTACCATGAAATTGAAATTTCATCACATTGAATTCCGTCTACATCGTTTAAAATTCAGAATACTTCCTTAAATGCTCTCTTTCCATCATCCATCGCTTCCTGCAAAATTAGCAAATGTCAAATTACTGGAATGATCAAAACGAAGGATATTTAAATTTCATTTCACAAGTTAATATTGCAAGAATAATTTTGCTTATTTGAACTTATTCATTCCACTAATCCATCAGACATATCTGACATTTGACTTCTCTGCAACAGCAAGCAAAGTATTTTGATAATTAAATTCAAAAATCCCGAATAGCTCTCCCATATGCATGGATTTGAAGAAATGAATTGACCGTTTGGTAATCAATTAAAATTTATCACTGAAAATTAAAGACAATAAGTTAGGGTGAAAATTAAAGTTAACAAGTAAACTTCTCAATTATCAACCATTGCGTGAATGTATTTGTCACAAATATTTAGAAGATAGTTTGATTTGTTTAATTATTTGAAATGATTATCATTTGATAATTGCGACACAACGAGTTTTCCTTCCACTCTTCCCGCTCACTTCAAATTAATAATTTTCTTACTTTTAATACCAATTGATCGATCTGTTCTGTTGGAGCAATTTCAGAGAATTTACGCATTTTTACGAGCACAAATAGAATAACTGAAACGATTGATTTACGCAGCTCAATTTGCGACATCAAAAACTTTTCCGCCTGAAAAAAACAACAACTCCAACGGAATGAATGAAAAATTAAATTCAAAATTTATTAAAAATAAAAATTATTTTGAAATTGATCAAATTAACTCATTCACTTGTAAAATTAGATCATTTAATGATGAAAATAAAAGGAAAGAATTAAAGTAAAATGAAAAAGAAACATTAACGATTAGCATTCTAACCATTTTATGATTGCAATTTAAACAAAATTCAACAAATGACTGATTACTTAAAATGATCACTATTGTTTGTTAAGTTTCATTTCAGTTTTATTAAATTTCTATACCTTCGATGGCAAACGTTCTTGATGTGAAATAAAACAGGTTCTTCAGCCTCTCATTACCAATGCTCTTTAAAACTAATTGTTCGATTTTCAAAATTTTATTGATATCTTTAAAGGAAAGCATAACAAAGTAATAAACATCGTAAATAACCAACCTATGGGGTTAGTTGCAACATTTTTCGATGTTCTCTAAATGCCTTTCTTTTGAATTTCAGAGATCAAAATGAGGCGGAATTTGGTGATTACAAGAAATGCGGTCATTTCATACTGAAAAACAACTTTTTGAATTAATAATTAAATCAATGATTTGCAATATTTTAGGCAAAGTTTGATGGCACTCATAGCAGTGATTGATGAGTAAAGTGACGACTGCTAGATAATAAGCATTCTATTTGCCATGAAAATTTTTTTAGAAAAAAAAATTATTTTTGGATTTTAATTGGTTGCAATATTTAAATTAGTTTAGTATGAATATTATTAAATTTAAAAATTTAGGAGAAATATTTCTGCATAATTTTGAAATTTAAAAATTTTAGTTTTAAAATTTATCCAACAAAAACATTTATAAGGATTAACTTGCTGCTATGACAATTTCCCCTATACTGCTATGCTGTTATCCTCCGAGCACATTTATTATTACCATTTATCTTATCTGTCACGGCCAACTGCAATTGGAACTTTAATTTTTATTGATATTACAGGACGACAGTTATTACTTACTATTCTAATGACATCATTTGTCTGATATTTGCTTATACGGTAAGACCATTATCACTTAGCTATTATCAGAAGATTATTGTCACATTGATAAATTACCGAATTTAAAATAGTAATAATTTAACAATTATTACGGTGATAATTTTACTTGCCAATTACATTAATGTTGATAATGTTACTGTTCAGTGGGATGTTACCTGTGGAGATTGCCATGGCTCATATTAGCAGTAATTAGGTTGAAAGTTTTACTCTTCTTATATTTGACAATAATTTCATACAATTGTTAAAATTTGCAAAGTCAGATGCAAAGCGCTCAATTCATTATTATAATTTAAATGACTTCAATCCTCAACACTTTTCTTTCAATGAGACCGCTAATGATGTCTGTTGTTATTAATTTTTAAATTAATTAACAGGAAATTTTGACCAATTGATACAAAACCACTTGCTTCTCCTGAAATCTCTAATTATTGCTTGCAGTAAAATATTCTAAATTTTAGTTATTTCAGATATATCTGAGGAAATCATAATTTTTAGATTCAATATTTCACTTCATTGACATATCAGAAACTTAAGTTTCAAGGTAAAAAGTTAAAACGATAAAAAGATATACAAAGAGGAAGAGAGAGAGATTTCATTTATGCTGGTCCTGTGCTGTCAGAACTCATTAATTGGAATCGATTTATATGATCGAAATTGAATTAAGCAAAGGGATAGTAAATTCCCAAAACTGCTTAGAAAATTCAAACATTTTTGTGAAATTTCAAAATACATTAACTAAATTTGGGCTATCGCTTTTTTTTGTAAAAATTAACTTTCTTGTCAATCCATTGATTAATATCAATAAAAAAATGGAGAAAAAAATTTGTTTTCAAAAATCGATAACGATATTTTTGCATGTAAATTTGTGATTGCTAACAGTAATAGTTGTTTTATTTAATGGCTAAAAGAGATAAGAGAAATGGAAGAGAGGAAGGAAGGGAGAGAGAGAGAAATACTGTGTGAAATGCGAAAGTTCTACTTCAATAAGGGCCATAAAATTCTCTTCCTCCGAGGTAAAAGAAAGTTGTAAAAAGTGGAGGAGAAGTAAGGCAGACAAACTAGCGGGTACTTAAAAATTTGAAATGGTTTCGTAGCGGAAATTACAATTTCACGACTATTCTTGTAAATTTCTTAGATAGCCTATTGTTCTATTTTGTGCACTCTCTCCGTACACTCTCATCCTAATCCTTCTCCTATTTACCCTAAAAGTTAGGCCGTAAAATACGACTGATCGTAAATTCTGAGTAGTTATAGGTTTATGATGCACTAAGTTTTAACGCGAAAAAAGATCTTTAAATCAAGTGACTCTGAAGACGTGTATTTTTGCATTCCTTTTTCTGTTCAAATTTATAACCTTCATTTTAGGTTTTAGAGAGCAGAAAAAAAACGAGGAAGAACCTCTCCCTCTTTCCTTTCATTCTATCATTGAGAATTTGTGATCACTCAACCCAAAGCACATGATGGATGAATGTATTAACTAATCACAAGTATCGATTGTAGCAGGAGATGAATATCATATCAGTGGAATCGTCTCATATCTTATCAGTTATATTAATTTTAATGATCTGTACATGCGATCGATGTTATTCCATCAAATGGCTGTAAGTCTTTGTTTCTTTTTTTCTTTGTCTTTTTCTCTCAACTTTTATGAATTTTTTGATTAATCGATGATTTGTTTCATTTCCATCAGCATTTGTTATTTATTTTCACTAAGCCTAATTGCTTATCAAATCTTCTAAAATAGCATATTCTTGGGAAGTGTTATTTGATAATCACTGATATCATCTAAAGTTTAAAATATTACCGTAATCGTAATTAGTAATTTAACAAATCTATCTGAAACGTAATAGTTTGCGTTAATTAATTATTTCCATCCTTCTTATTTCATAAATATGCGATTGCATATTATGATATAATTTATTAAAAAATTTGAAATTTTATTCTTTCTATAAATAAAAGTGATAAAATTCGTATTTTAGCACCTTAACGGTACAAACTTCTCAGTATAGATTTTTAGGCAGTTAAGCACAACTTCAATTAATAAAATTAAGCAAAACTTTTATTTTATTCTAGTGGAATGCGTAGTGTTACTGTAACACGTTGAAAATAGAAAGAATTTGTTGTAAAGAATAGTTATTTTCATCTCTCCGCCGTTTGTTAATTTTTGGCTGCCAAACAACTATTTTAAATTAGCGTTGCGAGACGTACGAAATTAATTTGGGAGGATGAATGGTCGACGAAATGACTTCGTTTTTAACATAAAATAAAAGCAATGATGAAAGCTAAAAAATTCATATTTAGAGAGAAATCATACCTTTTCAATTAATCTGAAATAAATTTATTTCATCCAATTCCAGGCCATTTCATTCTTATTCCAGATCACTTCACACCATAACAAATATATGGACTGAACCAAGACATTGTCCAAAGAATCTGAATTTGCGTAAGACTTATGGACTTGTTGCATTTCAAGTAAGTAAGTTTGCTACCACCAACACTAATTAGTAACGATAGGAACGTCATTAATGTAAAGAGCATTGTAAATGTGAATTTTACTTAAGTTTCGAATTTCATTTTGTTAAGATCTTTAAATTTTATACGAAAAAATGCCATGAATTATAACGATAGAATCTCCTGGTGACATAAATAAAAAGAAATATGCAAATCTCTTCAAATTTAATTTGTTGCAAGAAATTCAAAACAATTCGATTTTATGTAATAATATAGGCTCGCATGTGTCGTCGTATGCCAGATATAATGCCTATTATCATTCGGGCCTCACAGACAACAGTATCTACATGTCAGAAAGTATTTGCCGACCATCACTGGAATTGTTCATCGATACTTCGAGCACCGCAATACAAATCTGATCTCACGAAAGTTAAGTTAATTCGTCCATCTCATTTTAATTTAATTATTAGCGGCGTTTAATGCAAAAACAATTATAAGTAATGTAAAGTATTGCAGAATTTCATTGAAATATGACCTATGAATTTATGTAATATTACCGGGAAATTGGAATTATACGAAATTTGCACTTACTCACTGAGGACGTTTGCGCTTTCTAAATTCACATATTTATCTAATTAACTTTTTTTCAGGTACCAAAGAACAAGCATTCGTATATGCATTTTCATCCGCAGTACTCACGCATCACGTAGCTAAAGCGTGTGTTTCTGGAGACCTACCGTACTGTCCGTGTGGTTTGAATTCGCCAACTGCTTCCGCTGATGCCTCTTATAAGGTAATACAATAAGCCAAATATTAAGCAAAAATTTCTTTTAAAATTTCATTGAAGGAATTTTACTCTTACTATCTTTTTTAGTGGAAAGGATGTAGCGACAATGTCTTGTACGGACAAAAAGTAAGCCGTGAATGGGCAGATGCTTCATGGCGTAAGGGATTGCGTCAAAATAACGCAACCGTTCCAAACAAACGACGCCATCGAGTGATTCCTTAAATTTTAATTTAAAAAACGCAACATTGAGAAACTATTATTTTACGTCGTTACTTAAATGGCACGGAAACTTTTATACTTTGCAAATGGAAACATCAAAGAAGACATGAGAGGATGATGAAAAATAATTCCATAACTGATAAAACTGATATGTTATCTGCTTCTATCCTATATGAAACGAAGAATGTCAAATGAATTTGTGTTTCTGTAGGAATTGATCGATAATTGGGCCTATGTTAATACGGACTTCTTGGAGCGGAAATTAACCACTAATCTTTCACCACGGGGTTTAATGAATGAACACAACAATGAAGTTGGTCGTCAGGTATCCGTTTATTACCCTACCAGTTCATATTAATTTCGCTTTTGGCCCATTATTTTTAATTCTTTGCTTTTAGAAGGGATGATCTATGAACTTCTTATTGAAATAATTTGTCACTGTCATGGCGATAAAATAAGAAAACAATACAGCTATATATATATATAACCTTATTTTTTTTCAAATAAATTTTCTTAATTAAAATCTTAATTATTCAGGTAACACAGGAAAGTTTGTACAGAAAATGCAAATGTCACGGTGTGTCAAGTAGTTGTAATGTAAGGACATGCTGGAATACATTGCCGGATGTCTATGATATAGCTTTAAAGTTTGTTATTTCATTCTTTCAATTACTATTGCTACTTCACGTAGTATTTCAAACGTTACGTCGTACTACATTTCAAGCTTATGTTACATTTATTGCAACCTGCGTCAGCTTCCGTTCTATTTAAAATTGTGTACTGTACGTAAGCTTGAAGATATTTTATTGAAAATTATCAAATGTTTACTATTATTTACTAATAATAATCAATAACAATAATTATCAATTGTTATCTATCACTGTTAAGGTTGCAAGAACGCTATGTGGACGCATCACCACTGTCGGAACTGTTGGCGCAATTTGAATATGCCAATAAGGATATACATGGTGTATTGCCAAGACATTATCTGGTAATCAAACTATTTCTCAATTTGTCAGCATTTCTCAAGAGCTAATGATAGCGTGGAAAGGTCATTTCCATAATTTCGAACGCTTGTTTTGCAACTACTGAAATTACAAATTATCTGATAGTACATCCTATCACCTTCTCGTTAGTTTCAGGTTTATCTACGGAATTCGCCGGATTATTGTGTAGAGAATAATAGGACAGGGTCATACGGTACAAGGATGAGGTGAATAAAATTGTTTTCAAAATTTCAATCTAAAAGGTGCGGCACAGCCTGTGACATCAGGGGGCATAGCTCAGTGGCAGAGCATTCGACTGCAGATCGAGAGGTCCCCGGTTCAAATCCGGGTGCTCCCTTCTCCTTTGTAGATGTGGGGAAATTTCTATTTGGATGATACGGTGGTTAGCCACCCATTTAATACTTTATCCTTTTATTGCAACCACGCATTAATTACTTACCGTTTTTCAAATAATATCTGAATTAAAGAGTTTGGACAATTTCGTATTTTTGTTTTTTTATAGAGAATGCAATTTAACATCGTCGGGTTCAAACAGTTGCAGTAGTTTATGCTGTGGACGTGGATACTACACTAAGGCAATAACCGTCGAAGAACAATGCCAATGTAAATATGTGCATTGCTGCTATGTGAAATGTAAAACATGCAAATATCTAGTTGACAAACACTATTGTAAATAATTTAATCTTTAGTTATGTAACAGAATCATAAAGTGGTCGCGATTTCACATTTTCATTATTAAATAAAACAACGGTATAAAGATAAGTAAACGAATGATTATCTTCGAGGTGTGGGGGTGTAACCCAGCTTGTCCTTCTTTTCCTTTTCTAAGTCTCCACCTAGATTATATCGTTCCTTAATTTCTTCAAGTCTTTCCTTCGCTTTGTCAGTATCCATCCTTCGGTAAGCTTTTGTCGCCTGCATTTAAAAAATTTGAAAATTATTAATTTTGTAACTCTATATTTCTGCAAATCACTATTTTATGAACTAATCAGCAAAAAAAACATTTAAGCTTCACATTTAAGGAACTCTGAAATTTTTTTTCAGAAATACACTGATAAGCTGCATTGATAAACTAAACTGCCTTACTGTCTATTGTCGTTGGAAAAGACTCGATCCAGTTTAACAGAAAAAGAATCATTTAAATTCAGTGTGTTATGTTTTCAAAACTAAAAAGGAAGGATAAACAAAACCTGACGTACCTGATAGTATAATACGACAAGATATCGATTCGATACATTAAAGCCAGATAAATGTTCACAAGCATTTTTGGCATCAAAAATATCTTCATAAACTACAAATGCTGTCCCGCGTGTCTCAGCTGTATTGCCTCTGCAAAATTGGGTTGTGATGGAGCAAGCGCAACAGCAAAAAGAACAAAAAGAAAACTGTTCTCGAAATCTCAACATACACAGAAATTATCTAATGATGCTAACATTTCATATTCCCTTAAGTAGCAACTCATCTATCCTATATCCAAGTGAGCATGACGTAATAGAAAATATTTGCAAAAGCACGAAAAAAAAACTGAAAGCGCAAGAGGAAAACGAAATCCTATTCGATGGTGATAGAAAATATTCCAAGATGAAACTATTCCCATTAAAAAAATAATGGGAACAGTTTTTCCATTTCTTATTCATACTCATCGAGATTACTTAACATAAGTACTGCGAACAACTACCATAAATTAAGCGACTTACGAATTTATATACAACATACAACTGCCGGAATATACAATACAATTTATCGAATTCATAACAAAAGTTGTACACGACCACCAAGCAGTCCCAAAAAAAGTAAGAGATTACAATAAAATGAACGAACAACTCACACTCGTATTTGACGTACAGCTCCGAATTTTCCAAAAATATCGTACATTTCTTCGCTGGTAATTTTGTAGGGTAAATTTTTGACATACAGAATTCGATTAACTTCCGGTGGTAATTTTTGATTTCGTCCTCGATTTGCTAGTGCCATGATTTAGATTGAATACTAAAAATGAACCCTCGAACGTTCCATTTTGGAAATTAATATCCGAATACCGTATGTTTTTAACCTTACGACGTGGTTTTACCCCACAAATCGCGCTACATATGAATAATTAAATTCGATCATACAAAATTAGTTGAAGTATTTGTGACTAAACCCATACGATCAACTTTCCATCACTTCCAGATCTTTACCAGATCCTTTCGTCACTAAATCCGCGAGACAAAGTTCGCAGCGTCCCTCCTCTGCCTTCCCACCCCACTCAATTGAATTTCGCCGACCACAGGTCCGAGATCGAATTGCGAACACTTCGCCCCATGAAGCTCGACTTCAAATCATGAACTAATGAACTGATTACGGCTCCTTCATAATACCCACTGACTGGTTCTGGCGATGTTGTTTGACCGTCGTACTGTTATTTTTTTATGCAAGTTAAATAATTCAATCACTTGTAAAAGGAAAAGTGAAAAATGAACAACTCTTTGCAACAAATATGAGAATGAAGCTTAAATTCAGAAGATAAAACTGTCCAATACACTCTTCGCTTTCCACAGACGCAGTTTGCCTCACATGACATCAAAAAGCTTTTTTTCCGAATATTAAGAGTAGCAAATTATTCGTGAAACCTATTCGAAATATGACCCACTAAAGAAAACATTTAAGAATCTTGGAAACAACCACCAGCGTAAACATAAACATAAAGCACCATGATAACTTTTGCTGGGATTGTGTTAGCACAACAATGATGAATGTATAGACGGTATCGAGATCGATAATTACGAGTGAGATTTTTGGGACCACCGATCAAGTTACCATCCAGGAGGGAAAAACATTTAGACACTACTCAGTTTTTCGTCTATATCACCCATAATAGCCTTCAAGCGTTGATACTGCTCTCCTGACAAACTAATACCTTTACGTCCCGGTTTTAGCTCGCCGCTATCCTGAAAATCTGCTAGGAATAAGAATAAAAGTATTAAGATCATGCACAAATTTTGAAGTACAGTTGTGTTGTCCATGTTTTCCATAGACCAAAACTTGTTCTTTAGCTCAGAAATAATTGTGTTTGCAGAGTCTTTTCAAGGTTCCATTTTTAGCTTTCGAAGCTAAATATTTATAAACCTTGGAAGTACATTCATCTTTCTCTTTTGCATTCATTTTCACATAATGAAAACCTATCAAACATTCTAACCCAAACTTACTCTTGATATTTATAAATGCTATGATTTTTTTCACTATCTGTTAGAAGAAACCGAAATAATGAAATGCTCAGAAACTCAGGAAAGAGTAAATACTAAACCAGTAATATACTGATATTGCAATATCTAACCGTAAAGTAACTTGCTTATGGCTGAATATAAAATAGCACACTACTTTGTGTAACTCGAAAAAAGCATAGCACTACAAGAACAACATACCTTATCTTGGTAATATTCACGAATATCAATTAATGCCTTGCCTTTGAAGGATCGGACCGATACGAAACGCATTTTGCCCAATTCGAACATCTGCAAGTAATTTCCATGACTACTGAACAACTTCGCAAATAATCAATAAAATTTTGGTGTAACTACTTTTAATCACTTCTCTTATTACAGCAATAAAAAAATGGACTCTGAAAGGTTACCATAAAGTTTGAAATTGAGAATCTTCTGAAATTACAAACAATGTGAACAGCAAAAAATTCTCTTCGGGAAAATGAATGTTTTTCACTTCATATTTAGGTGATTTTCAGCGCCTTGTTTTTACATATAACAAAAAATAAGTAATGAGAAACTAGGTTAACATAATTTACCTACTGTTAAAACTTAAAGAAGTACCTCTTCACCGTCGGCATTCTTGAAGCCACCGCTATTATTTTTACCTTTCTTCAACGGGGTTCTGTCAACAATGCTTTCATCGGAACTGCTGCTCTAAAGAGAAACAACAACTATTCATATTAATTACTTGACTATCTGGTCATCTGACTTGATAAAAAGAACATACCCTATTTATTTTTAATCTAAAAGTCAAAAAAGCAATACTTTATCCCCTCCCGTACATTAGTTAACCGAAGAGAAAATTTATAATCCAGAAAATTGATGTGAGACATTATCAGAATGAAAGTAGCAAAAGTCAAGATAAAAAGCATCTGTGCGCAAAATAATGGCTACTCCATGGAAGCATAGGATGAGTCCGTTTAATGCTTGCAAAAATAATACTTGAGAAAGGGAAATTTTATGCAAATTTAAAAATTAAACAAAGAAACAAAATTGGCACTTCTCTGGTACGCTTTGTCTCCTTCTTTGATCCTTTTTTGCTCTCAGCGATCGAACTGTCGGAATCAGACATTCTTGCACTTCTGAAAACTATGAAGTCAGACAAGAAAAAGCCTGATGTTATGAACTACAAAACGCGCAGAAGAACGAAACGGATAACACTCCGACAAAAAAACATAAAGCCACATAACCGGGGCTGGTAGATCGCAAATTGTAAACAAACCGAATGTGCGAAATGAATCGAAAGGTCAGATTTTGTACGGTGAGGGATGCTCGCGCCGTTTCTCGATCTTCTTGATTGTTGGCCATGCACGTAGTTTCATGATATTGTTGGTGTTCTTTTCTCTTCTTGTTACACTTTGATATATTTAATCACCTAGAAATTAGAGTTTATTACCTTTCCTTCCACGACGTACGACTGGTCTACAATGAAGGTATTGACTATCCTGACTTGATTGTTCCGAAGCAGAAAGATTGTTAAAATCTTATTAGTAATCTGAAAGTAATCACTTAGTCTAGCGGCTATTGATTTGAGTATCAAATACTACTGCAAGCAAAATGCTAAATTTGTGTATTTCACATTTTATCTCATTAGGTTCACCTTATTAGGCAATCGTTACTAACAGTTGCTTTGGTGCCAAAATTCCTATATTTTAAATTTCAGATTTAATTAGTTCTTGCTTTTCCGAAATAGAATAATGCTTGAGGAAGAAGATATAACTCCTATGGGACAGCTAAAAGCGGCACATCGGAAAGAACGTAAAGAGCTACAATGTAATTTGCGAATTTTCATTTATTTAAATTTTTACCCATTTATTTTTTAAATACTGACGAATTTGTCCTCCACTTTGACTTATCACTATTTGTTAATTACGTTTGTCACCAAAGTAAAATATTATTTATGAGTTATTAACTCTGATGAAAAGTGAAAAAAGTAGATGTAATGGCATGATTGGTACTGGTCACAATTATAGTTGTGCATGTGTTTCAGCCAAAATAATGAACATGAAACATTCAATTGCAAAAAATGACAAGAAGCGAAAAAAGGAAATAGTTGCGGAGATATCAAAAATGGAAGAAGAATTGAAAAAGCGCCATGAAGAGGTCTTCCTATTCTGATTTATTATTAGAAGTTACAGAACAGATACTTATAACATTCTGATATATTCTAACATGCCTTCAAGAATCTTTTTGAATTAATAAAACGAATGTGTTTTTCATTTCTCCGGTTTTTTAAGTTCCAATTTGCAAAGAAAAGTTTCTGAACTTTGCGAATTTGTTAAATGTGAAAAATATTTGTAATATGTAAAATCACCAATTTTATTATTTAAATCTATTGACTAATGAAACACTGCTCAATGGTGAGATGGTCATTTTAGAACATTATTTGATACTTTTTCGCATCGCGAATATCATTTCAAGCCTTTATAGTGCACTAAAATTTGTTTCATCACACAGTTTTGAGCTAATATTTAACTACCGAGCGAAGTTGAAGTATAGCGACGAAATATTTGGGAACCAGCACATGATTTTGGTAAATGGTAATTTAGGAAATAACGGAATTAAAACAGTCGTCGTCAGAAGCGTCTGTAGAGCCAGTTATAGAGCAATATCAATTAAAGGAAAAAGAATTACGTATCTCAAAAGCTATGAAAAGACGAGTAAGTTAAAATAGTTTTGATGGAAGAGTTATGTAGAGTTTTTATGTTTATCACATTATTCTACTCCTTTCACTTTTGTGGTCAATATTTCAAAATACAAATGAAGATGGACTATGAAACTGTAAAAGTTGATTGCTTTTCAAGAATTATATATGAGGTGTTACATTGTCAAATTGCAT
This sequence comes from Litomosoides brasiliensis, assembly GCA_013365375.1. Classification (NCBI taxonomy): domain Eukaryota; kingdom Metazoa; phylum Nematoda; class Chromadorea; order Rhabditida; family Onchocercidae; genus Litomosoides; species Litomosoides brasiliensis. The sequence continues at coordinate 153,664 of JABVXW010000099.1, read as the reverse complement.
TACGTTAATTACAAAATTTTCTCGAGGATTTATAGTCTTTAAGTTTTGACGAACTTCTGGAACTGCCATATTATACTTTGTGGAAGCACTGTGGTGTATTTGACGTTACCAAAGTAGAAATTTACCACTTATTCATCTGTAAGTGAATTTTACAAACTGAATTGAAGGAAAAAAAAGCCGAACTCAACAGGAAACGTCAGGAAGAAGCAATGCAAGCTAGATTTGATGAGGAAAGTGCACCTCGTATGGTTTTCTTTACTTTAAAATATCAGCTGTCTAAAATGGGAATTAAGTAGTTTTTTGTTTGCTTAATATTTGTTGAAGAATTGGTGATGCCACTGTTTAAAAGAAAATATGTTTTAATTCGCTTCAGTTGTGAAACTATCTTAGGAAAACTCGAACGCGAAGCTATCGAACGACAGTTAAAGGATCGTGGACTTGCAATATACAATATTGAGCCGGATGGTGATTGCCTGTATAGTGCTGTAGCTCATCAACTATCGCTGGTTACTTCACATCAGGTTACCTTAATCACTTACAGTCAGTCATTTCCATGCCCAATATATTACAATTGCAAATCAAATAAAAAATCACAATGTAATATTTAATTGGCCAAAATAAAATTTTGATTTCAGTTTAGAGGTGCAGATATTCGACAAAAGGCTGCTGCTTACATGCGAACGCATGAAGATGATTTTCTTCCATTTTTAATCGGTGATGATGGGGAGGCAATAGATGAGATTGAATTTGAGGAGTACTGTATGAAAGTTGAGAAATGCTGCTCCGATGGTGGTGTTTGGGGTGGCGAACCAGAGGTAATTTTAGATTTTTAGCAGTAGAACATTTCAAACACGAAGGTATTTTGGCGTTATGACCATAGCGATGACATTATCGGCAATACCGGTGAGATATAGAAGAAATGTCTAAAAATGATTTGCTATGTCGGACATAAAGCAAAATATGTTCTCTCATACTTCCTTGTGATTAGCTTTTACAGTTCATATGCAACACAGCGTAACTCTCCATTATTTCTGCTTAAGATTATATTTTCATTAATAGAAATTAGTTGTGTTCATTGAAGTTGTTTGTTGTGTAGAATTTAATTTCGTTTCATTATTACAGCTTCGAGCAACAGCTTGTGCACTGGAAAGGCGAATTGAAGTAATTCAGCCAGGAGGACGAGTTTTATCTTTCGGACAAGAATATAGCAATAGAAATCCTCTTGTTATTACATTCCATCGATTTGCCTACAATTTAGGAGAACATTACAATTCAACCGTCCCAAATAACATTACTGTGGTTCCGGAAAATGATTTTGACACGGGAAGATAATGTGAAGGAATGCTACCGGGATAAATCCATTATTTCGTGGCATAGTAATGGCATAGCGAAATTCTGTGCTCATTATTATCATACCATCGACTAACGTGTTAGTGACTCTAAAATGTGCTTCTTACCGGTTTATGCGCATGGGTCATAATAATTACAATTGCTTGTTTACCGAAAAGTTTTGTTTGTGCATGTAATTAATGATGTCTTTTCCAATTATTGATTTTACGTGCCGAGAACAATTTCATGTTGAAATGTTGTTAGTAAATTTGCTTACTGTACTTAATATATTTAAAACTCTGTGTGTATCGTTTGGAGGTATTTATGCTTTCTACTGAAGGCAGCAAAATAATTAGCTGCACTGCTTTTTATTTTACTATGCTTGTTGATATGCGATATAACTGTCATTAAATGAAAAATCTTTTCCGAAGTCCCTTCACAGCTGGAGTATTTTTAGCAAGTTGATAGTGTAAGATGTCAAAATTAGAGACGAATATGTTTACCAATAGATGACAATTTGAATAACGTTCCTCCGATCCAATTTGATATTGAAATGCAAATTTACATTTATTTTAGTTTCAGTTATATCGTCCTGCATAACACGATTCCGATTTCGAGAGATAACATTAGAGTATTTATAAACCATAGACAAAATGTTCGCTTTTTAGAATTTCTGTTCAATAAATTTCATGGATTGGCACGATGAAGGTCCTTTCTTCAACTTTTATCAAAACATTTGCTTCTCATTTCGTCGTCTCTTGCGAATTACACTAAATTGGTTCATGTTAATGGTAACCGGTAAAACGGAGCTTGAAAGAATTGTAAGCATATTTATATTTCATACGATAAGTTTTATTGGAACTGAAAAATATAATAATAAAAGTATGGTAACCCAATAAAATGATGAAACAATATGAAAATTAGACCATTAGATAGGTACATTGAACTATTTCAGTTAACATGGCGAGTCAATTATCGCGGTAGAATCACAAAAGAAGTGGAAAAACTCATTGATGAAGGAGAGCTACCAATAATACAAAAATTTTGGAAGGCTGGGCAAGAAGAAGAACTAGTTAGTCAGAAATCTATTCCATACTTATCGAGAATTCCTATTTTAAGTACTTCTTTAATCAAATTCTTTGTAACCAACTATGTCTTCATTATTTCCAACCTATTTCAGTTTCATTTTTTTCGAACCAAAATTTCGCTTCCTCATTCTTTCCAATAGGCACACCCTCAAAATATTATTAAAAATCACTTTAGGCAACGGAAATCATTAGGAAATGCTGTTCGAAAGTAAACGATGAACAGTTTAGAGATATGAGAGATGTATTAAAGAGATCATTGAGCCAAATACGTGGCTATCGTGAATTATGTGATCGTACCGAGAAAATGCGCAAGGAGAAGTATGATCATAAGAATGAAAACCATGAGAAAAGGTTTGATTCTATATCTGATTAGAGCATTATGCTTTAAATATGACTTTTTTATCCTCATCTTTGTAGATTGCTGAAGTTATGGGAGCTTTTAATGCCAATGGAAGATTTGGAAGCTAGGATGACGGACCAGTGGCAGAAGATCGGATTCCAGGTAATGGAATTCACTTTAATTATGAGGTTAAAATTGATTTTTCTTTTAGTGGATTGTACATGAAAGTTATCAACCCTTTTAATTATTTTTTCTTACTGTATACAGTTTTCGGCTTTCCTTTTCATTATTGAGTGAAATCCAAAAAACACGCATAACTAGCAACTTCGCTACTTTTATTTCAGTACATTGAAATACAAAAGACTGTGTTATAGAATTATAAAAGACTGAAATGACTTTTTTGAAATATAAAGGCGAGAAAAATATTTAGGGTCATGATCCAGCGACTGATTTCCGAGGCATGGGGATTCTGTCACTCGAACAGCTGATATTCCTGGCGCAATATGATGTCGCACATGCACAGTCAATACTTTCCCTTTCAAATCATCCTCTATATGGGTAAACAAAGATTTCTCGCATCTTCCGCTACTATCTCTCTCAAGCTTTATATTTTTAGCCATAAAACATAGCCTTGCTTGTTTTCACAGATTAAAGAATATTTCACCAAAAGGGAAAGTGGAAAAACCCCACCTTCTTTATTTCCATATTTTTAAAAACTACAATCCTTTCCAGCTTTCCAATGGCAGTAACCGGAATCAACTTGACAGCACTAGTTAGACGATTACTACAGTGCAATGCATTAAAAATGCACTTTTATAATACTACTTATGGCACACCAACGATCGACAATTTCCATCATGTTTTCTGTATGTTATCTAAAACCTTCAATTGTATTTGAGAAAACTCAACCGTTTGCATCTTATTAAACGTGATCTAAAATTTATACCCGTAAAAAAAGTATAACTTCAGGTCAAGTGTTCAAACTGTTTTGCGCATTCTGGACAAGAAGAAAACCGGAGTTGATCTATTTCAATAACATTAAAGATGATTTTGAAGATCAATTAATGGTCCATTTACATTCAGAGGAAGCCAATTTGGATAAGTTAGATGTGGGATCTTTTGCATAACCGGAACTTTGCAGGTCGTAAAGTATAAAGATAGCATCAAACACTGCTTAAGTTCTTAATGTCAATAACATAAAAAGTGTGCCGGTGTATTTAATCCTATCTTCATCCTTTTTTCCTTTTAAATTTTGCCAATTATCCTAAGCAGTTATGCACAAGCTCTCACATCGAAATTAGGTCGCTCCAAAGCACTTCGAATGGGTATGTAATAAATACATAATCACTTCAAATAAGTATGTAATCTTTCACTGTAACATTATTTTTAGAAGTTATAAATTATCCATCAGCTGTGAAACAAATATGTAACATGATGTCTGAAACTCATCAAATCCCAAATAAGTGAAGGCTGTGGAACGCGTACTTATCGTATTAATACCCTTCCAAAACATTATCCTTTAAACGGTACCGTCAAATTTCCTGTATAAATTAAGGTCGAACTCGGGCTTCCAATAACACATGCCCAGCCATCCAATCATCTTAAAAGAGCAACGGTGGTCCATCATGATTCACACAGAAGGCGATCTTATGTAGCAAAAATATCAGATTAGGCCATATCATTATTTCACTACTGACTTTACTGTCCTTTCGAGGATAGTTTCAAAGCAACCGGTTTGTTCAAACTTTCTCAAAAGTGCCTCCTCACCACAAAGAGCTCACTATTCCAAAAAGATTTGTTCCACTTCAGTTTTGGAAAAATTCATTTCTATATACAATATCGAGCAATAATAAAGTACTAGAATAGATGTACTACAAATTAAAAGAAAATGGCGCAACATGAATTTAAGGGGGATAAAAGGAAGACGTAAAACAAGTTGTTTCTCAGCGGTCACAAAAAGAGTATTTCAACGTGGGAGGTCCCAAAGTCTTTTTGCCATCCATGAGTCATCCAAATTTAATCTAGTACATTTCGCAATATCGTTCCATCTTCATCGTCTTTTATTCATTTAAAGCCGAGCTTCAACTTGATTGGCGCCCTCATTGTTCCACCTTTATTCAGTATCGCTTGTTGTTCACTTTTGGTTAACATTTCGCGTTCCTGAACCAGCGCATTCCGTTCCATTTCAAGTTTGCTCTTCGTTTCCAACATTAACAAGCGTTCTTGCTTCTGAAAAAAGAGACGTTTGGCTAATAGCTTATAAGAAAAAAAAATCCAAAATAACCCAAAACTATATCAGCATGATCACGAAGGTAACGCCTTACAAACTAGTGAAACCCATGTTCTACCCGTAGCTATAATGCAGGAAATGTGTTCAAACCAACAACTGCCCAATCAGGATTCTAAAAAAAGCTCGTATTTGAATGAACATACTGCTCGTCAGTAGTACGAATTCGTATACTTCGCTTTGGCGTTGCAACAGCTTATCGGCCAACGGAACACCTACTAGTAGTTTGCCTGTTGTATCCCGGCGATATCACGCAGCAGTGTATGTCCAAGTACTGTGCAAGGTATGCACATTATGATTTTCCTCCCGAAGTACTACTATTCTTTGTTGACTCCTTCTGAGTCAACAAAGAATAGTGGTCTCTAGTCAATATCAGTGATTTAATTATTTATAAGTAATTCAAAGTAATTCAAATAGCTGCTGCGCGACTGATCTGAGCTGAAATTGTATAATAGCCTGAAACATGGCGATAACGGAAACTACATCACTCATTCTGTTAATCTAATTTTACGCCTTATGTAAAGCATTTTAACACTTTACCAATTTCTTCTCTGTTTCCTCCAGTTCCTTCATTTTCTTCTCCAAACTTTCCTCAAGCTCTGCGCATCGTTTTTTAGATTCTTCCTATAAATATTATACCATTAAGCTGGTCCAACTATCCAAATGTTCAACCCTGACGATATCATTACTAATTAAGAAAAGGGAGAAATAAAAGTCCTTCTGCTCTTCGGTAATTTATTAAAGCATTCACAACTAAGGTTTTATTTTATCACTCTCTAATCAACATAGAAGAAATTGAATTAAAAGTAATTTTCTATACCATTCTTTTCGTATGATATTGTAAAAGTAACATTTTCCAATTTATTGAAAACCTGAAAGAGTTTTAGCTCACCTCTCGCTTTCGACTTTCTTCCACCTCGTGCATCATTTCTTGCTCAATCTGTGAACGCAACCTGGATTCCAGGTCTGCGCGTGCTTTGGCAACGCGTTCCTGAACCAACGATTCTAGATCAGCTACTCTTGCACTTACCTACAATGAAACCGTTTCAGGAAAAAAAGAAAACTTGTCTTCTTCGTTTAGAAAATTTGCAAACCTTGTACTGCATTGTGATAGCATTTAATAATTCAAGCAAAGTTTCAAACAACAAAGAACCTCGCTGTTCCAAAGCAGAGCAAAGTATGCAAACTTTCTACAATAGTTATGCGTTAATTACAAAATTAAGATCTAATTTTAAAAAATACCATTGATGTGGTCGGACTCCATAAATGAATCCTTCCAGCTAATTAGCGGCCGCAAGGTGCACACACACAGACAGCCTTTCTCCATTCTTCAATGTTCTTTTTTTGTGTGACACCTAACACGGTGTTAACACGAAACGTAGCATAAACTAACTTGTTAAGAACCCGAACTATAAATAAAAAACGGGGAATGCTTACATCCAAAAGCAAAATTTTGGCATGAAAAAGAAATTATTCCAACTCCATTTGTTTGAAACTTCCAAGGCTCGAATTCTTTCGGTCTTTAACTGGACACCACAAACCAAGCTGCGTTACCTCTGGCTAATCTATTTCATTTTAATAATCTCACAACAAGTACGCAAACATTCGTGTTTTACTGAATACTGTCAATATTAAATATAAAAGCTGCTTGGAGCCCGCGTATGGCCATGTAAATCCCAGTTGGAATAACATCACTAATTAAGTACAAAATTTTATGAATCAGATGCCGTGCCTTGATAATAAATAACAGCCGAAAAATAAAACCGCCACGACAGCAATTAAATGAAAACAGGAACCTTTCCAAAGATCCTTCAACGGCCGATCACATTTGGCAGATTATAATAATTTGCGAAATTTTTTATTAGTCGTAATTACCAGTGACATGAATAGAAATCTATAATACCCTACGTGCGGAATGTAGAAAAAAGCATTACCTGCTCGGTAACCCGTGCATCCAACCATTCTTTAGCTGCTTGACTTAGCTGCGATGCATCAAATTTCACTCCGGCTCCTAATTCGCTTACCAACGCTCCTATTGATGTGGACGGCGAATTCGAACTACCATTCCTGAAAAGAAGCGTCACCACTAACGATCCTTGAACACCCTTCACGTTTTATGATAAGGAAATGTACATCTACCAGTAACTTTAAATATCACTTCATTAGAAACATTCTATCTGCAAGCAATATCATACGGTAAGTTGAATTTCGGAGCACTTCCCTCATTTCACAATTTACTATACCATGTACAGTACCTGTACACCATAATGTCGAAATTTTTGGTCCTTAATTTAAAAAAAAAAAAGTTGAATCTTCACAAAATCAGCCATACTCCTAATATTCTCGTACATTTTAGCTTTATCTGTCCCAAACAAAACGTCTCTACATATTTTATGAAGGAAAGATTTACCCAAGACATTTTGGAGAAACCAAGCAAGCATCAAAATATTCTTGCCAGCAAACAAAACTACTCAAGCTAAAAACACCCCAACATGTTCCCAAAACATTATAATATCTGAAAATAAGCAGTTCCAGGGGAAGGACTTATTTCATTACTTAATGAGACATACTTTATCTGCTGTCAAGATATCCCAGTAGTGAAATGTGCAGCCTTTTCCATTAATATTCTGCTGTTTGTTGTTCATGTTTCTTTTGAGATTAAAAGGTGAAACATTATTTACCGTACTATGTGTAAAATTGACGAACACAGCTAAATTCCAGCATGAACTATCAACTCTGATCATTGTTCTGTGCTCTTAATATATTCTAAATCAAGCATCTGCACCTAACACTCAAATAAGGACATTAAATCTGACAAACTCCAAAAAACACAAACATTATAAAACTATTTCTGCAATCTAGTGGGTATAGGAAATAAACCGAGGAGAGACTAATTTTTAAAGGCAAAACGTTAATCATTACTCCCAACTAATATTAAAATAATGACTTTGAACATGATTTAATTACATGGCCAAGCCAGTAAAACTTATTTCCGATCTCACATGGTATATCAACTTCACCCGAGACACTTACCCGCGTTTTTCTCTTTTCAGCAGCGATTCGATTTCATTATCAGAATCAGAATGATCTGACTCACGTCTTCGTCGACGATCCTTATCCTTGCGATAACGCCTATCACGATCCCTACGCTCGTCACGCGAACGAGAACGTGAACGACGCCTGCGATCACGTGATCTACTACGAGGCATTATTTCCAGGCTGCAATAACAGTCGGATTAACTAATTTCAGTAAAGTTTTCACCACCTTCACTTTAATCGAACATTCAGATAGCCTCTTGCACAAATTCCTGCACCAATAATTTGAAATGTTATTGCTTAGAAAAATATGGAGTACAATTTAACAAGCCACGGACAACGTAAACCAACCACCCACTTCACATCAGAGACTCTGAACTGAGCAAATTATCTGTTATTATACTTTAATAAGAAATATAGTCTCAACTACTTCAAATAATATGTTACTAAGGTTACTCATCGAAACTACTCTGTCTAACACCCCACCATAACCTCCTACGTTAACACCTACGACCGCCACATCCGCAAAATAGCACGAGACAATGCCTATTCTCATCCAATACCGTAATACCTAGTCAATCTTTAAATCAAGCGCTGTGAAATCTTCACCACGAATTACAGCTCTCGCGACGAAATGTCTAATGTGAAGTGATATGTATGCTGAAATCATTGAGAAATTTTGCGTATTTTTTGAAGTCACTGATTTAGTACCAACATAAAATAGCTATTGAGAAGCTTTCTTAGACATCGGGACACATTATCAATACTACCATTTCGCTGATTCCCCGCTTGACGGTCATATTCCCTCTATTTTTCAAGCAGTCAATTATATTCATTTGGTTTATGAAAAAAAAGAAAAAATGAATTTCGAAATCATCTAATACAAATGAAGCACTCAGATAGCTAAACACGCACATACGTCCGCATTCAAGCGTTCATGGAGTTCTATACTTAAAATTCACAAAACATGCTGAAATCTTTGATCACGTAACGGGTCAACGAAATTACTAGTCGCATAACGAATAGACTTCCTGCTTCTTGATTGCTATAAAATTTTGAGTAGTAGAGTTATTTAAATAATATTCCTTTTTCTACACTCAATATAATTGATCTTAGTTGTGGAACTGGAATATGTGATCATTTTCTGAAATTGTACAATATGGGAAATCACGTGATAGGAGTTGAGATGTCAAACAGAATTGCTAAATATCGCTGGGGGGATGAGGGACAAGCCCTTTTACATGAAATGACAGATTTGGAAGACCACTTGTATGACAACAAAAGTGTCATTAAGAAAATTTTTCATAATAAATAGCATCCCCAATTTCTTCATTTTATCAGCGCAAGATTATCAGTTACTCCTTACACGATTGGTCTGTCACCGGCAGACGTCCATTTCTCTGCTCATAAACTTTATCTCATCTTGTCAGTTGTGATTCGGTACTGTTTTCCCTCTTCCCACTTCGCCTTTTAATTATCATCTCAAAACAAAGTTCAAAATAAAAAAGTGCGTTCACGCAGAAATGCAAAATTTGAATTAAATTCATAAAACAACACTTTTCCCATTCCTGAAAAAGTGACGTACGTGTAACTATTTGCAAATTATTTAATATAATGAAATAAATAAAGAAATGCTCCATTAATTATGTAATTTTTATTTTAAATGTAAATCATTTTCTCCGCAATTTGTGAGAAAATTTTTGAATTGTTTAAATAATATGGTAAGCATATATTAGTAGTGAACATCGTGTTGAATCACAACGTTTCAATGATGAACTAACGACAGCTGACGACCTCGATGATTAAGCTTTTGCTATTATTGTTTTTGTTGTTATTGGAGAGAAGAGATGAGAAAAAGAGAGAGGCGCAAAGAAAAGCATTGCTTCGAATTTCAATTTTCAATTTCTACCTCGAGGGATTGGCTGATTTGCCATATTATAGTTATTTCCATTCTTTACGTAGGAATTTTCCCACTTTCCACTTCATTGTTGTCGGTCAATGTTTACTTAGTAATTTTATTAACAACGCCTTGGATGCATTGAGAATTACTTTCGAGGCGTAATTCGATTGTCTTTCTTTTGGAAGGAAATTTGCACCTTTCACCCCTCTCTCTCTCTCTTCTCATTCTCTTTCTTTTTCTTCTCACAATTCCATTGTATAATATCGGACATTTTAATATTACTTAAAAGCGTAAGAAAATTCATAATTTCAGATTTCATTATGTTTTTCAAAATTTCGGAATTTTCTTTAGGATAGAAATGTATTAGGAAAATTGCTAACAATAAACTGATGCATAAATTCATTTTTACTTTAATTACATCAAAATTTTAAGATTTCCCTTAAAATTTTATGGTGAGGACTTCCAACACTGGTCATTTTTTTACAAGCATAAAGGATATGTGGAAGTGATTTTTTTGCTTTTTTCAAAAAAATGTCAAATTTCGAAAATTTTTAAAATGCCAATCTAAATTAGCTGATGTATGAATTGAAAATAAAAATTAGATTTTCAGTCCAAATCAATCAATTATTTTTTCTCATAGCAACTATAAACATTGATAGCTTAGGTATTTGTGCAGTTGGTAATTTAATTGAAACAACTAGGAAATAATGACTGATTTATTTTAATGCATTTAGCTAAAGTTTCAGCGCATTGCACTGACTCATTTTTTTCCACAGCGTTTTTCTTAGCCATCTCATTTTTAGATTTACTTGAAAGGTTTTTTTGTTCTTTTTAGATTTTTATTTCGATTTATTCAAACTTTTAAAAGTTCTTTCGTATCCATTCAATAACAGAAAAATGTAGGCCTTTTTATTAGTCCAATATGACTTAATCATCTAAATTTAAATCTTATCATTGAAAAAGTAGTTTGATTGAAACTCTAACGATCAGTCTTACGTCGCGACGTTTGAAACTATTTACCAGGAATGAATAAAAGAGCTTTACAAAATAATTACTCCGTTTATTTCCGTTTCCTTCTTTTCTGACGTAAATTGAGCAGACGGAGGCAAAATAGCATATTGCAGGAACTTTATTGTTGTTGTTGTTGTTTTTTCAAAAGCAAACAGAAAGAATGAAAATTGTTTTTTTCTGGTAAATTTTGAAAATATTTGAACATAATTTTACGAATCATTTAGACACAGTTTAATTAGAAATTTGTTTGTTTTCCTTAGTGTGATGTGAGCATAAAGAATGAAGGAGAAACGAAAGGAAGGAAGGAAGGAAGAGAATTTCACGAGAATAAAGGAATTGCGAGGTATTGTCTTTGAAGGGCCGTGATACGTCAGGGCACTTTCATCACATCCTTCAGCTTTTTTCCGGTATTTTAATCATCCCTGAAAGGGTACTTTCGGGCCTTCTATGCCTCTATGCGTAGATGCACCACAATTTAGGAGAGCTTTGCTCGTAAGCTATTTACTCCTTCCGTGTTGACAAGCAGTATGCTTAATTAACATCAAATAATATTCACTTCATGGAATCTCTACTTTTTCGACAACTCCACATCATCTTTTTTTACCACAAACGTATATAATTTATTCCACTAAACGTTGCATCTCTTTTTTCTTAATTATTTATAATTTCAATTAATAGCAGAAAATTAAAACTAAATCTTCCTCTCAGGAAGTTTTCTATCTATCATATTAGAATAATTTAATTAGTATGCACGACATTTTTTTAAACAAATGTCGAGAATTCAATTTCAATCCTTTCTACTCAGAAATTTCTAATAATTAAATTTAAAGTACTTGGTAATCTGTCAGATGAAATAAAACAACTTCTTTTGGTTGTGTGTTTTCTTTTTTTGCGGAAGAAAAAAAAAGCTGTCCCTTCTTCTAACCACTTTATCAATCTTCACATTCAAATTTTATCTTCCAGAAAATGATGTTTTATTTTTAATTTCCTTCCTTCCTTCTCTTATGACACTTTAAATCATTTTCAGCTGATCCTCCATTACCTAACCTCTTTTTTTCCCTAACTGTCATTTTAAATTCTTTACAAATTATGCGTGACGTGAAAATTGCTAGTTTCATTCCGAGCAGAATTACTTCACAAATATTATCGTAGTGGTTTTAAATTTCAAATATCTATATCAAAAGTAATAATAGTAGTTTCATAAGTTATTATGTGTATTTATATTATAGACTAATTATCTATGCTTCTCAATCAATTCAATTACTCATATTTGAATGTCAAGTATTGCTTACCAATGATATTTCCTTAATTTAGCATTCATCACTTACAAATTTTAATTTAATTTATTTCCAATATTTTAATTTCCTTACTATTTGTATATTATTACACTAAAGACAGTTATGCAAACAGTACAGTACAAGAAGTAAATCTTTGCAAAATTTAGCACATGCACTGTTATAGTATATTACAACAGTTCGACCTTTTTTAAAACTGTACATTTTCCAAGTGTGACCTATCTGTCCCCTGATCGTTTCGCTTGTTCTGTTTACATTTCAACTAAATAATTCAATCTTTCGGTCTGAAAATAAACTATTTGTCATATTTCTTCCCTCCACGTGTTATTCTTGAAAATCATTGTTACTAACATATTTTTGTTTTTTTTCTTTTTGTGAAATAAATTCTATAAACATATATTTCTTCATCAAAAATATCTGTAAAAAATTACAGTGCAAAATTGTGTATTACAAATTGCTTTAAATTTACTTTTTCAACTTATCCATCAACAAGTAAAACATCTTAGGTACATCAATTGTTTCCATCTGATAACTTTAAAACTTTACTATCTTGCACTTTTTTCATTCTAACATGCATGAATCAAATTTAATTTCTTTAATGACTTCAAGCTGTACAATTTAATGTATACTAAAATTTAATTTTTCTCTTTCAGCTAAATTAATATTAGTATTTTAACAAAATTGCACTTTTTTCGAGTTGCTCTTCCTGAGTATGAAAAGCTTCTCACAGTCTCATAATTAAAATTTATATCGTTTCACAAAAAGGAAATTTTAGAAAAAAGCACTTAACACTTACTGGCTTTGATAATGTGCCTAATAATACTTTTTCATTACGATCAGGGCAAACCATTCATTTGACATTTGCAATTTAAACTCGAATTTTTTCATTTCAAATTCCAATGAAATTTTTGATAAATTCTGATAAAAAGGAAAACCATGTTTAGTGATACCTGAATAGTTAAGAGAGAACAGGAAATAATTATCCCAAACAGCCCGAAATTCTCGGTCGGATCGCTACTGAATATATTTGGATTTGATATGTTTCTAAAAATAGACGCTTTTTGAAATAAGAAAAAAGAGAGAAAAAAAAGAAAATCTGTAATAACACCTTGAAGAATGGTTAATGTGTCGTCAGCAAATGAGCCAACGTGCTCCAGACAGGTGTGAAGTAATCAACTGTTAGCTAAAAAAAACAAAACGTGGAACGAACTTTAAACGCATTTAGCTTTCAGTGTTCAAAATATAAATAAACAATCTTAGAGGTGCAATATTTTCAAGAGATTACTTAATTGTAATAAATTAATTACGCATAGTTCATGCACACTTCAACAATTCCTAAATTTATAATTCTTGAAATTAAATTATTTTTTTGATGTTTGCAACAAAAATTAAACTTTATGACAAATTTTTTTGAATTTATCTTTTAAAAAAAATTAGTTTTTCTCTTTTCAATTTTGCTCAAATTTGGTACTTTGCATCAGAAAACATTTCATAACAAATAAGCCAATTTACGAGTGGTTTTTTTGCGTGATGTCTGACGTTTGCCGGTGATGAAAAGGGTTGCAATAAAGGTGAAGACTAAGAGGGATGAGAGGTAGGAAGGCGATGAAGTGAGGATGGTTTAGTCTGGCTGAGGCACCTGTGCCCCTCCATATGACCTCTCATTTCCACAGCTCTATAAATCGTTTCACATTTCAAAAATCAGTGATGGATAAGAAATGGGAGTTGTGGCTAGAAATTCATTATATTCGTTATGCAAACGTTACATCACTACCTCTGTCAACTTCACGCAACTAATGACCTTTTGCGTGTTTGCGTGTTTGTTGCATCATTTTATTTGTAAATTATAATTTCAATTTAAAAATTAGAAATTTTTTTCCATAGTTATTTTAGCAAAACTAACATTTTTAAAGTCTCTTTTCCTCGGAGGATAGTGACAGGAAGAACAGAGTAAATTTTAAAATTTTCTTAATAATTTCGAGTGAATTAAAATTTTAATTTCGCAAAAAATATCTTTAACAAAGTTTGTTAATGTATGTTTTAAAAAAATGCTAATTATTATCTGGTACAGATTGAAAGTGAAATTATCCATTATAAATTTAGCTTCTTCAATTCATTGCAATCAATTCTTCTTTGCTAATATCCTTAAAGAAAAACTCATTAAAGTAATTTCATCAAATAAACTACTGTAATATCAATGATAATTAGTTCATACAAAAATTTTAAACTAATTTTCCCTTCCTTCTTCATCATCATTGTCATTACTTTCATCGTAGCTTAAATTGATTTCATTGTTCAATCATTTTAGCTCGTAATTTCTCAAAAGGTAATTTCATTATAAACGTTTGCCATTCATTTAGATCAAACTTTTTTTTTCCATCAAATTTGTATTTCAATAAGCACAAATCAAATTATTTTTCCTCTATGTATTTTTTCTGTATAAATTTGTAAAAATTACCGATAACAATGTTATTATTATTATTATTCGACAGATATTAATTAATTAATTAATTTGATAACAAAGACGTTGCGAACAAATAATATGAAAATTTTCTCCCTTCAACTTGCACTCAACAAAGTGGAACATTCTTATTTCTATGAGTATAACTTAAATTGACATAATAAATTTAGGAAATGTTTGTTCAGCTAAGGATTAGCTATTAATTCGAAGGGAATGAGAAAAAAAAAATGTAATATAAACAAATAAAAACCAGACATCTCCTGTAGTAAGAAAATGTTTTTATTCGCAAGTGTCTTTCTGCCGATCAAACGTCACCCTTTCCACTCTCAAAGAATGTCAAGTTTACTGCCATACGTACGCGAACAACGATTACAGTATTCCTTGTCATACATTTTTCATTTTACATTTATCGCCAAATCTTAAAAAAGACATTTCAAATCATTAAATTATAATTTCAGAAGATCGGCGAAAATTTTACGCCACTATTTTCGTCAAATAAAATGGCCTTTTAGTGATGGTTGCGTGACGCCAAAGGATGGACATTATTTTACATTTTTTAACACTCACTACATTGCTCCTCAAGGTTAGATCATTTTTCTCTTGCATCCTCTCGTAATGAATGATGTCGATATCTTCGATATATTTTTACAACAAAATTTTGCGTTAAAACTTTTTAAATAAAGTTAGTAATTTGCAGTAATTCTCAAATTAATACGACCAATTTAATTTGTCAAACATAGTAATTTATTAAAAATTAGGAGGAGTTTTTTTTGTGATATTATCAAATATCGTTAGGAGTGAAGTAATCAATACGATGTTTTACAGCCAATCGTAAATCAGCGTATAACGTTGCACGATGGTTCGCCATTATTTGGCCAAGAAGTATACGGTGAAAATGGTAAATTAGTTACCGAATTTCTTGGGATACCATTCGCAGAACCACCGGTGGGACAATTGAGGTTTCGAAAGCCAAAACCAAAACAACCATGGAGAACACCGCTCAATGCAACGATAATGCCAAATGCTTGCATGCAGGTATCTTTGGATGACAGAAGCAATCTGAATTGGTCTCACAGATGTCATTTACTTCGATTACTTACATCACTGAAATAATTTGTATTCACCAAAAGTTAATTCTCAATTAGTCACATCTGTCATCAATTCCTAAAATATTAATGAATGAGTCATAACACCATAATTTGCAAAATTTTCAAAAGCTCTTCTGTCAATTTTTTTCAAAAAAAGCAAAATTTTGTTGACCATTTCTTAAAGTAGGAATTTTACAATAATTTCAATTAAAACTGCGGAAATATCGCCGATTTCAGAGTTCGGATACATATTTTGGTGATTTCGAAGGTGCAACAATGTGGAACAGTAATGTGCCGGTATCCGAAGACTGTCTTTACCTCAATTTAGCTGTACCAGGACAAATCAATCGAAATGCTCGGTTACCGGTTATGGTTTGGATATACGGTGGAGGTTTCTGGTCCGGTTGCATATCGCTAGATGTTTATAATCCAAGAATTTTAGCCAGGCTAGTTTATAGCTTTTTTTTTAAAAATTAATTATAAATCCTATACTTTAATTAATCCAATCAAAGTAAGCAGATAAGTTTCTTGAAATTAAAACTTCGTAGATCTAAAAGTTTATTCAAAAATCTAAATTAACGCTTTGTGATTGTATTTGTTTGGTGAACTAACTTCATTTTTTTTTAATTTTTTGAACCTTTTTGTGTTTTTTGATTTAATTAAATAGGCATAAATGCTTTTTGCTTGATTATTAGGCTCCTAATAATGCAGCAAGTTTGTTTTTAATGATGAATAAATCAGATTCTGAACTATTTTCATTATATTTGAATAATTCAAAATATTTTAAAAGGTGAAATAATAGCCATAGAGTTTGACGTGATTGTATATTACTTATTACTCTGTTGAATTTTTTGCGAAAAACGACGAGCATGAAATATTGATGAGAGTAAATATATAAAAATAATTAAATGGGAAGTGTTGTTTTTGCTTTCCAGCGAAGAGAATGTGATATTTGTTGCAATGAATTATCGTGTTAGTGTGTTTGGCTTCCTATATATGGGTCGAGAGGAAGCACCTGGTAATATGGGCCTATGGGATCAACTTCTTGCACTGAAATGGGTTTGTACAAATTAATGCAAACTATACATTATATATATATATATATATATATATATATATATATATATATATATATATATATATATATATATATATATATAATATCCAAGTGGATATGTTAATCAAAGAATTTAAAAAATTCTCTGAATAGTAGGTTGTAATATCGATTAGGATAAGTAATAAATTTTAAAGAACAGGAATGCAATTCAGATCAATAGGTAATTGTTGAATTCATTTCTTCCTTTTAGATCATACAATGAGCAATGCCACCGATTTATGCGAACACTCGGAATAAAATGCAGCATTTTTGTTGTTTACAACTTAGACTAGCAAAAATTCTAAATTTTGTTTGATACTAAAATTATAGGTTCGAAAAAATATCGATTTGTTCGGCGGTGATCCAAATCAGGTGACGTTATTCGGTGAAAGTGCTGGTGCAGCATCGGTTTCAATGCATTTATTAAGTTCCAAAAGTTCGCCATATTTTCAGCGAGCAATTATACAGAGCGGAAGTGTCACAGCTCCATGGGCAATAGAAAATAGGTGTTGTTACTAATTGATCTTTTACAATTATGTTGTTATCCCTGGGAATTCTTTACAGTAAAGTAACAACTTGTTATACGACCATTAACTTAATATTTGGTCATCACTTTCAGCAAAGATGCAATTTATACGCAATATTTTACAGAGAGGTAGCAATTACACGATCGGTTATTTTATACGATGATATGCGATGCGGAAATATGTCAAAAGACCATGAGAACTGGGATCTCGAAAAGGTTATCTGATTTCTGTAAAGAAGCAAACGAGAGAACCCGAAGAAATAAAAAATAGAACTTCATTCTAAAATTACACTAAACATTTTCCCTATTATATTTTGAATTCAGGTGCTACAATGTCTAATAGATGCACCAGCAGAAGCGCTTCGTAATTCGGAATGGGCACCGGTGATGGAATTTGCTGATTTTCCATGGGTTCCGGTTGTTGATGGTGATTTCCTGACTGAGCAACCAACAGCATCACTCAAACGAGGCAATTTCAAAGTTGCAGAATTGCTGATTGGATCGAATTTGGAAGAAGCAATCTATTTTATTGTGTATCAATTGGGCGTAAGTTCAGAAAAAATATTCATATTTGCTAGGATTTTTCTAAAAATGATAAGTTGCTGTTATCAGGCAATGATATGATATGAGAATAACAAAAATGTCTTCTGCCATGATCGGTAGTTATCCACATCACTATAACTGCAGCTTATCAATAATGCTGATATTATTAAATGTATCAATGAAACATTCATTGCTCAAATTCCCGACCAAAAAAAATAACAGAAAAAGACTTGTTGAATCCTAACTTCCTAAATATGAATCTATTTCATTTAAAAATTTTATTTAAAAAATAATTCTGTTTCTAATTATTTTACCAGAATTTCTCGTCTTAATATTATCATTGATTATATCAGAGTTTATCATCAAACTTGCAGGATATTTTTCCACCGAGAGATTTTTTCATAAAGAAAGAGTTTGTGACAAATCGTGAAGAATGGCTACGTAGCATATCAAATTTATTACCTCGACAAATGCTAAAGTCACCACTAGCGTTAGCATCGATCATTCATGAATACGAGCCAGCTGATCTGCCAATTAAACCGTCCGATTGGATTAATTCACTGGATAAAATGCTTGGCGATTTACAATTCACGTGTAACAGTAACGAAATTGCATTGGCCAATAGTATGCACGGAGGTAAGAGTCTTGAAATACGTCAAAACATTGTAAAGCGCTAATTATATTTTATTTTAGGTGACACTTATTACTACTATTTTACACATCGCTCAACTCAACAAACTTGGCCTAAATGGATGGGTGTGCTCCATGGATATGAGATAAATTTTATATTTGGTGAACCACTGAATACGAAGAAATTTACATACACTAAAGAGGAGCAAGAATTGAGTATGAGATTTATGCGATATTGGGCTAATTTTGCCCGTACTGGGTACCTCACTTTCTTTGTGTATTTTCGAATATCTCTGATAACAGCTGTTCTTTTCGAAGTAACAAAGTTATATTAAAGTGATAAGACCAAATGCGACTTTTATTAAGGCTAATAGAAGAAGTGATAAAATTAATTACGTATATGAAGGAAATGAATTTTTCTTAAATTTTTGAAAGGATTTCATTTATTTGATAAAATAATGGTTGATTACCTGAAAATTTGTTGAGTTAGTTGCAATAAATTTTGTAAAATAAAAATTAAAATAGATTTGCAAGAATGTTACTTTTTATATCCTTTTTCTGTTACTCAAAAATTTTATAATCAAATCAGAAATCCGAATAAAAATCCGGATGGGACATATACACCGGATGTTTGGCCACAGTATACACAAGCAACAATGGAATATATGAATTTAACAGTGGAATCAGATTATTACGCTGGCGCATCACGTATTGGTACTGGACCAAGAAGGAAACAATGTTCGTTCTGGAAGAAGATTCTACCAAATTTAATGGCTGCCGTAGGTTAAACTTTTAAAGCTTTTCTTTTTTTTCATACAATTAAAATAATTTTAATTTATTTCCAATAATAATTGAAATATCTACTGCACATTGTAATGCATAAGCTAGACTGGTCTCGATCAGTCATCATAGCTTCTTTGCAGCGGATACGGGAGATCAAGTCATGCGCTGGAAACAGGAAATGAACCGCTGGGAGAATGAATATATTGTTGATTGGCAACTTCACTTCGAACAATACAAAAAATATCAGGCGTATCGATACGCAGATTCGGAAAACGGCCAGTGTTGAGAGAAAACGGATTTATAAGAAATGTGTTATCTCTAACCTGTTTCTTATAGAAAGTTCTTATAGAAAGTGGCCATTTCTACCCGATTTGCAGGAAACCGGTTATTTCCTTTTATTCTCATTTTCTGATCCTTCCGAAATCATATTAATCTATGGAATGACGATAAAACGGAAAGGACGGAAAGTTATTGAGCTGATGAATTCAATATGTCTAGAAACTAATAATTAATAGAATTTTTTGCCTTCCTATTCTTTAAACTTGTTGCTCATACATTCCACACAAGTGCTGCCCAATTTTTTTTCTGTCATTTACACTTACGTACGTCTGACAAATTTATCTTAGTCTTCCAAACGCTTTGTTATTGTTAAATTCATATCTATTGACTGATAAAACCTTGCGTGATTAATTTCAATTTAATTAACAATATTCCGATAGAAAAAAGATCAATCAACAGAAATACAAAGTAAGGATTTGTTGAAACTTTTTAATTAAAGAAAAAGTTGTAAGACATGAAAAAAGGTATCTTTGTGTGAGAAGACTTAAATCTTAACGGATAGAGGAAGTGTGGTACACAGCTTATTGATATCGTATTTTACAAATTAATTTGTACAGAAATTTTTGACCAATTTGATTACTGTCATAATTTAAACTTCCTTTTTTTAAAATTAGAAAAAGTTTTGTTTCCTTGTGCATGAAATAATTTGTTGTCTCAAATTTAATTAAAGATAAATGTAAAGAATGTAGAAGACACTCCACGTCTGAGCATTACAGATAAGTAGTTACGAATTAAACAAGTCTTCTGATATCAGTATTACCCCTGTGTTTTTGGTCTTTAACTATTTTTTTTAGTATTTATTTGTTAAATTTTACTTGTTATGCTTCTTTGACCAATTAATACTTTTTTACTGTATAAGGTTACGCTTTCGATACGATAATTTAATGGGTTGATAAAGTATGATACAAGTGATACTATGACCCGTTGAGTCAATTTACACCAAATTTGTTCTTGTAAATTGAATTAACTTCGGTTATATTTTGAAAAAAGATTTTCAAGTAAAATGGGCATTTCGTAACAATTTCGCCTACAGTACTATAGCTAGGATGATATGGTAGAATACAGTACCGGATACTACCATACACTTCATGGGTTGTCTTTCATAGAATTTGCAAACGTAGTTTCAGAAATTTTAATTGATGTCCAGTTTTTTTCTTTTCACTCATCCTTTTAATTTTTCTTTTAAAAACGTTTTCATATACAGCTGGAGAATTTAACAGTACAGTTTGGGTCCTTCCTTCTCTTTTTTTATTGGGACTGTTTGTCAACGGTTTTCAGCAAATGAAATATGCTATGTGAAAAATATCACATTAAAAAAGGTCTATTCTCTCCTTGTCAGTGGTTGCTGGAAAATGAATTCAAGTTGTAATGTCAAATCGAAAGCACGAAAGTTGAGCGCTGTTGAATTGTTAAATAAAAAACAGAAATTCCACGTTTGCAATGATTGAATTCTTCCTACTTCGCTAAATTCTATCACTTCCTCCAAGTGAATTATTTTCAGACTCATTGCTTATCATTCATTAGTAAATTTTAAAAAAAGAAAAAATTGATTTTAGAATGAACAAAAATTCTACGTGGACACAACGCACCACTCGGTTCTTTCAGCATTACGAAGCGCATGAATGAAGTCAATTATTTTGGAACGATACAATAATATCAACTAATGATGAAGACATAAAATTTTGAAAATAAAAAAATATGCAATTGAAATGCTTTAAAGATGAACAAATGACATATAGCAGTATTTACTGTTAATTAGTTGATTAAATTAATGAGCAAACAAAAACGTGGCACCGTACGTGGCATATTTTTTTTATTATTTAAATAGAGCAAATAGTTAAAATGATATATTTTTCTTCAGTAGAAAAAAAAACGTGTAACGAGATACCCAACAAACACATATCAACGAAAAAGATGGCAGAAATTGAAAAGAGAAGGCAGTTTATATAATAGCATATTCGATGTATCACAAATCAAACCATGAACGATAGGAAAAAAAAATATTTTAATTTTTCAATTTAATTTCATTTATACTTCAGCTTTATTCTATGTCAATTCACTAACAGCTCTCGAAAATTTTTTGATTGATCAAACTCTTCAAATTCTTCACTTATTTTTGCGAAATTTTAAAATTGACTTGAGCTATAGAGAAAAACTGCAGAAAACGATGCAACAGAAAAAAGTATATAACTTAATCTAACTACATTATTAAACCAAAGGCAGTGCAAAAAAAATTTCAAAATGAAATTTTTCGAAAGTAATTTTACAATGAAATGCCATTTTAAAAGAAACTAATTGGCAGCATATATAAATATTAAGCAGTGTGTTCGTTTTGTTGATATTTGCTGTTGTATCCCTTTTCGATTAACCTCATATTTTGTTGACCTTTGACATTTTCGATTTTTTCTGAATGCTACTGCTTGTATGGAAATCGACTTGAATCTGTAGCTTTTATGCACACTTGACATCGGGAGACCCGTGTTCGTAAACTTCCCGATTTCAATGTTTCACTTTCTGGGATCTGAAATTTAAAATTTCCCCAGTTTCTTTCAAAAACAACTGAAATAAAAACAAACAAACAAATAAAAAAATACCCTAAATTGTTGATCGTCTTCAATTGTTGTAAGCCAAAAACTGAATTTATTAGCGAAATAATGGCAGCTACCGCGAGCACCGTTGCATTCAATGAAAGGTGTTGCTCGAAAGTCTTCAAGACATGAGCCAGGTGAGCTAAAATATTTCTATGCACCACCAAAACAATAAGTTAATCTCTCTATCGAATAAACATAGCAATATTAAAGCCGGAAAATACATGACAACCAGTTATCAGTGAGGAGGTAAAAAATAGCTGGCAGTTTTGAACTAATTAATTATACATGGATTGATAAAAAAAATTAATAAAAATTCAAATTATTTCCCATTAACTGAATGTTAATGGTTAAAACAGTCATCACCTGTCTATGACTTTTTTAAACTAATTAAAAAAAAATCAATTAGATGGTGGATGAAAAGGACAACCTTAGAGATTGTCCACCACCTTCTGCTCCCGCACCGGTGTGCATTGCAAATGAATAACCAATCCAAAGTGAGTCCCATCCATTTGGACAGTTTGGTATTTGGATAGTTTGAGAATGGACCGCAATAACATTCGCAGGTGCTTCACATACAGCACATCTGCAAAAAAATTTCTTTTCGTAAACAGTAATTATTATTTTCAATTAAAAAAATTTAGCACAACTTGAAATCAGCTTAGTGTGCTTCAAAGAAATTCTCAAAAATTTGGATTATTTGATCAAACAAATTATGAATTGATAATTTCAAGAAAAAATTTATATATTGCAGCCTTAGAAAACAAAAATTCTCAATGAAGCATGTAAATGTTAATTTTAGTCGTAAATAAATGGGATAATTAATAAAATTGTTCTATTTTTTTACCTTGAAATGTAAGGCTCAATGCCTTGCTCATTCACAGGCATCATTGGAATTGGTGCTGTTGTTGACAACCAGTATGATTTATCGTTACGAGATGCATAATTACAGACGTTGTTAAAGTCGCAAAATAAAAACGGCATTGTTGAAAACCTCGTCAAACATGAACCCGCATGACCTGAAATAATTTGCTTATTCTTCCAGCTATTAGAACAATTGATAAAATTATGAAAAATTAATTAAATTTCATTTGTAACGATTGCCAGTAAAATTATTGATAAGATGGGTCATATATCAGTTGTTATAAAGCACACTGTCTAGAGGGCTATGAAAGGTTTCAGTCCACAATTCCCTTCATTTTTACTAATATTAATCGAAAGCATTTACCAAGATCTTGATTATGTGATTTTTCATTGCCCTCGATATACAGCAGAGAATAGCCATCCCATAATTTCTGTTGTCCTGTTGGACATTGAGGTACTTCAGTTGTCTGACTATGTTTAACGAGTAAGAATCCATCCTTATACGTTGGTCCTGGCAAGCCTGGTGGTCCACTTGGTCCTGGAAGTCCTGGTGGTCCTGGTGTACCTTCCACACCTGGAAATCCTGGTAAACCAGCCGCACCTTTCTCACCGGGTAGTCCAGGTTGTCCTGGGAAACCATCTGCTCCTTTCAATCCTGGCGGTCCTGGTGGTCCTAAAATCAATTACCAATCTTAGTATATTCTTAGGTTATACCATAATTGAACTGCCAATTTATTTATGAATGGACTTAGAACTAAATTTATTCATAATATTAACTAACCGCTTGGTCCTGGCAAACCATCTAAACCAGGAAGTCCTTTTTCACCTCGAATGCCCGGTAGACCCATTGGTCCATGGTCACCTTTTTCACCACGCAGTGTTAATGGTTCGGCTCCTGGTGGACCCATTGGTCCTGGTTCACCAGGCTTGCCTGGTGCACCATCTCGACCTGGTGCTCCAGGAATACCACAATCACCTTTTATTCCAGGTAGTCCTGGTAATCCCGGTTGCCCTGGCAAACCTGCTTCGCCTTTCGATCCTGGGAATCCAGGAAGACCCGGCTCGCCTGTAGAAAAGTGAATTCTTCAAAAATTTCTGGTACGAATTCGAAAGTTTCTATATCTAAAATGCTTAAAAGTTCGGTTTTATTTTGAAAATAAATTAGTATAACTAAAATTTATTGTAATGTATAATCTTCGATTTATTTTTTGCACTAAAAACAAACCTTTTAGTCCCGGTAAACCTGGGAGACCAGGTGCACCCGGAGCTCCAGCTAGTCCTGCATCACCCTTCGCACCGGGCATACCCGGCAACCCAGCGATGCCAGGTGCTCCAGGAAGTCCATCTTTACCACGCAAACCCGGCAATCCCGGTATTCCTGGTTCTCCTTTAACTCCTGGGATTCCAGGTAGTCCAGCATCTCCTTTCGCACCCGGCACTCCAGCATATCCTGGTAGTCCTGGTTCACCTTTCATTCCTGGTAATCCAGGAAGGCCATCTTTGCCGGGAAAGCCTGGTGCTCCGGAAATACCCTTCGGTCCAGTTATTGATGAGCCTAAAGTAAACTTTAATAGTAAAAGTTAGAATCAAGACATCACCAACAAAAACTGAAACTGGATTTTAAGAAATGCGAGAGGAAATGTTTCAAAATTGGTTGTCAAAGATATAAATAATACATGTAAATGAGATTTTTAATAATAAAACTTGCCAGGTGGGCCAGGTAAGCCGGGCAAACCAGCTTCACCTTTCTGTCCAGGTATTCCAGGATATCCATCCTTTCCGGGTCTTCCTTGTAAACCAGCATCACCCTTGATTCCTGGGAAACCAGGCAGTCCATCTTTTCCGGGAAATCCTGGCAATCCTTTTATACCTGGGTAACCCGGTTGACCTACATTACCCTTAGCACCAGGGGGGCCCATGGGACCTTGTAATCCTGGGAATCCAGGTTCTCCCTTTTGTCCTGGAAGACCATCTAGACCGCGATCACCATGAGCTCCAGGTATACCTGGACTTCCTTTGTCACCCCGAATACCAGGTACACCCATCTTGCCCGGCAAACCAGGTGTTCCGGGAAGTCCAGGTTGGCCTGGAAAACCAGCATCACCTTTTTGTCCCGGCAGGCCAGGTAATCCAACTTGCCCGGGAAGTCCCGGTGCTCCAGGAAGACCCTGTAAATGATGATATTCATCACAAAAATGATTGTTGTGAAAGTTATTTTCATTTTGTAGCATTTTACAAATTTGCGGTAAACACTGCAAGTTACAGTACATGCTATAAAATTAAAAGACATTTAAAAGTTATAAAACTTTTTAAAATTAATATCTTACTGCGTCGCCCTTAAGTCCTGGAAATCCTGGCGCACCATCAAGTCCTTTTTGTCCAGGTGCTCCATGTCTTCCTTGCTTGCCAGGTAGACCTGGGATACCTTTTTCTCCTGGTAGACCAGGTGCACCGTAGCCTGGCTTTCCAATGTCACCTTTAGCACCCGGTAGTCCTGGTAATCCAGGGGGTCCTGTAGGATAGAATTATATTGTCTTGCATTTTTAAAATTTTTTCTGGGAATGTTAAATGTTTTTGTAATCTGAAATATACCCTCTCTAATTTCCATTGATTAATTCCTATTTTGTGTTGCGTAATAAATCCATAAAATATTTGATTCCATTAACTGCAAACCTTGAAGTCCTCGCAAGCCTGGCACGCCGGGTAAACCAGCTTCACCCTTTGCTCCATCTCTTGCAGCAGGCCCAGGTTCACCCTTTTCACCTGGAAGTCCATTAAAACCACGTTCTCCTTTTGCACCGGGAATACCAGGGACACCATCTTTTCCGGGTAAACCAGGATATCCTGCTGCACCTTTCATTCCTGGTATACCAGGCAAACCAGACAATCCTCGTTCACCTTTAGTTCCAGGAGGTCCCGGCAAACCTGGCAATCCTGCGTCGCCTGAAACACTTCCAGATTTTGGGAATATAAGAGTTAGGTAACATACGCACTGTTGGATATACATCATTCCATTATATATTTCAAAATAGGTTTTTTGTATGTTAAATTAAAGTGTAATTTATACCCTTAGCACCTGGTACTCCAGGAAGTCCTGCCTGTCCCTTCTGTCCTGGAAATCCAGGTTGCCCAGTGGCTCCCGGGAGACCAGGAGCTCCAGGAAGCCCTGCGTCACCTTTCAACCCAGTAACACCTGGCAAACCAGGCAATCCATTTTCGCCTTTCTGCCCTGGAAAACCTGGTGCTCCCGTTATACCAGGTGGTCCCTGTGGACCTTCTGCCCCTGAAATGGAATAATCAAAATCTTTACATCCATGCAAAATTTCCTTTTCCTGTTATTAATAACATTCAGAAATGTTCTAAAAATTGTAGAGAATTTCAGTAGAAAACCTTCACATAAAATATACCTGGAAGTCCTGGAAGGCCTGCGTCGCCTTTTTGACCGGGTAAACCCACAATTCCGGGAGCACCTGGAAAACCAGTCTCTCCTTTCATTCCCGGCACACCTGGCAAGCCACGTGGTCCTTCGGGACCTGGAAGTCCTGGTAATCCTGGTAAACCGTCGTTTCCCTTCAGTCCAGGAAATCCCGGAGGACCTGGTGGTCCCGTCATTGACAGTCCCGGCTCTCCTTTAACTCCCGGTAATCCTGGAGATCCTGGATACCCTGTTTCACCTTTTTGACCTCTCAAGCCGGGCAAGCCAGGTTTTCCTGAATTTTAAAATTCAATGAAATGTTTAACAGTTTGAAATTCAGGTATGGAAATTTGAGGAGATAAAGAGCAAGGAAAAATTCCTCACCAGCATTTCCTTTTGGACCAGGCAATCCAGGTAGACCGACGATGCCTGGTGGCCCTGGTAAACCCTCATTGCCTTTTGGTCCCGGCAAACCCGGAAGCCCTGGAACTCCTTCTTTTCCTGGCGCACCGGGATAGCCCGCATCACCTTTTTGGCCTGGTAGTCCCGGTAGACCGTCTTTTCCCGGGGGTCCTGGTTTCAGTTGACTTTCAGCTACAGGTGGTCCCATTGGTCCAACAGGCCCCTGAGCTCCTGGTAGACCAGGAATACCCGCTTCACCTTTCTGACCCGGTAGTCCTGGTAATCCCGGCACACCGTAACCTGGTGCTCCTTTCAGTCCGGGAAGACCTGGAAGTCCATCCTTGCCAGGTTTTCCTGTCAATCCTGGGAGACCTGGCTCACCCTGAAATGACGCAATATTTTAAAATCATATTGTAACCTCCGCCGTTACAAAAATAAATTAGAGAATTTAATGATCTTTAATTTCAGAGCATTTGATCTCAAAATTTGAAGCGGTATAATAACCTTTGGTCCTGGTGTTCCAGGTAGACCTGGTAAACCAGGTGATCCAGATTTTCCCGGTAGTCCAATTTGTCCAGGCAAACCTGGGAAGCCCGGTTCGCCCTTTTGACCCGGATATCCTGGTGGTCCTGGTCGAAGCACCATATGTGTTGGTTCACCTTTCTGTCCTGGTAAACCAGGAATGCCGTCTTTCCCAGGAGGTCCTGGTGGGCCAGGTCTTCCTGGTGCACCAGCCATGCCATCATCCCCGGGCGGACCTTGGACACCTGGCACTCCTGGTAGTCCCCTTTCGCCTTGCGGACCCGGCAAGCCTGGATAACCATCAGCGCCTGAAAAAACATGAAAATACGAACTGCGAGAGTATATCGTCTTTCTTTCGCCCCTCGCACTACTTTCTTTCGAGTACTTTGCGAATAGAAATTTTGTGGGAATATTTAATTCTTAGCAAAAAAAGCTTAACAAAAAAATTAATCGCCGGTATCCGTAAATAGAACATACCTTTTTCTCCTTTCATTCCAGGAATGCAAGCGGAACACGATCCCCCACGGTCACCCTTTTGTCCAGGTAAACCAGGTAAGCCTGGAGCACCGTCTCGTCCATCGTAACCTTTAGGTCCTTGTGGCCCTCGTAATCCTGGCGGACCAGGAAGTCCATTCAATGAATCACCAGGAGGACCTAAACTTCGAAATTTTTATAAGATTTTTCTTTCAGCATTCGATTTAAGTTATCTGAAAAAATAACTCACCTCGAACACCTGGTAAACCCATTTCTCCTTTCCTTCCGGGCAAACCATCCAAACCAGGTCTACCGTCTTTACCTGGCACACCGGGAATGCTTTTTCCATCAGCGCCACGTGGTCCAGGTTCTCCTTTGGGTCCTCGTGGTCCAGGCATTCCTGGTGGTCCGGGTACACCAGGTGCACCTGGGATACCACTGTCACCTGCAACATGGAAGGCTGAGAATCTCAGTAAAGCTAAGAAATATATTAACAATATATTCAATAGTGTTGTTTACTCTTTATTTAAGAATATTACCTACCTTTTGACCCTTTTGGTCCTGGGAATCCTTCCAAACCGGGTAAACCTGGAAGTCCAGGTCCACCCGGCAGTCCTTGAGGACCCGGCGGTCCAGGTGGGCCGGGATAACCGTCAACTCCCGGTGGTCCGGGTTGTCCTTCTCGTCCGGGTAATCCAGGTGGTCCTGGTGGTCCGTCTGTAAAATCACCACCCTGCAATGATCACAACTGACATGACTCCTCACATTGGTATGTCACATCGAAATTCTAATCTAAAAAAGCAAGTACTTTTTTAAATTAGAATTTCGTCAAAAGAAGAAAACTGAATTCAGTGGAATCTGTCTGATTGCACAAATGTGAGGAATTTGAGTTGTTTTTCAACAGCGTGAGAAGCACGTGCTTTCGTCAAATCCTTTGTTATATGAACTATCATCGGTTGCTGAACAGAAACATAGAAGATTTCTGCATGCTGATTTAAACACTTACTCCTGGTGGTCCTGGTGGACCTCGAGCTCCTTTCAATCCATCCCGACCTGGGAATCCTGGTTCACCCTTCTGACCAGGTAGACCGGGTACGCCCGGCAGACCATCTAAACCACGATCACCTTTAAAACCTGGTGGACCTGGCAAACCAGGTCGCCCTTCTTTTCCCTATAAATGTCACATATACATCTTAATCATTTTCACATATCTACTGACGTGAAGGAAAATATGGTTCAGACTCTTATACAATTTCCATCACATTTCAACGTCTTAATTAACTTTTGATCTCCTAACCTACAACTATATAGCTTGAAGAATGGAAGAAAAATTGATTAAAAAACCACATGTTTTTCACTCAAAGAATTGTTTATGTAATTTCAAACCTGTCGGCTCAATATTGAATAATTATTTGTCGGTCACGAATTATCAGTAAAACTTACTCGTGGTCCCGCAGGTCCAGATAATCCTTTTTCACCTTTCATTCCAGGAAAACCCGGCTGTCCCGGTGCACCAGGACTTCCCGGATATCCGCGTGCTCCAGGTTCTCCGGGCTCACCCTAAAACATGTATGCATTACTGTGATCCAAATAAAGCACCACATTTGAAAGGTATTAAGCTTTAATTGAAAGATTCCTTTAAATTAAAGTTGTTCAAGTAAATAAGAATATCTCAAAAAAAGTTAGTAGTTAAATAAAAATTCATAAAGAGAGATCACCAGGAAAAGAAAAATGTGTTAAAGGAAGTTACATGCAAAACCATAATTACTAATTCAAAGGCTTTTTAGGTGTAACTATTTGAATTATGCTTTTTTTGAACTCATGAAAATTCTTTTACTGTTACTGTTTTTTCATGAGTAAACAAAAAAACTGTTGCGATTTTTAAACCATCGAAATCTTTCACTTTTTTAAATCGCTTCTTTCAAAAAATTATACATTAGCAATTTAGCAAAAAATTTTCTAAACTTTTATTTATTTAAATAATGCACTTCTGTCACACTTGTTGTCATTCATTAAGAATCTGTTTATGTTTAGTTATCTATACGTACACATCGTACAGCGATAATCCAACGTGCGTGAAAGCATGATGAGCGCATGCATGTATTTACGCATAATTGAATTGACAACCGAATGCATACAAAAAGTCTTATGAATCAAAGAAAAGTAATTTGATTCACGCAAGAAAAAGCTCAGCCGATTTCGCCTTTTTTTACGTAACTTACGACCACTTCAAAATAAATTTTTACGACCTGCTACTTTAATTAGAAAATTTGATCATTTATTTCAAATTAGATTAGATCGGCTGAGTTTGCAAAAGGAATAGTGTCAAGCTAAGCTTCATTTTGCATTTATAGTCCATCTACGGTATGCAAACCTTCTCTCCCTTCATTCCTGGGGAACCCTGCGGACCAATGATTGTACCTTTGGCACCAGTTGATGGCACCGGACCTGGAAGACCTGGTAAACCGCGAGGTCCTTGATCGCCCTAAAATACATTGCGTTTTTGTGAAGAAATTGCAAATAAACGCACCTTCATACCTTTTTCTCCTGGTACACCACGTGGCCCTACGATAGAACCTGAACCAGTAAATTCCCGCGGTCCAGGTGGACCCGGCGATCCTGGCTGACCAAGATCTCCCTAAAGGTATTGTCACTTCCTGTTTCGATGCAAAAATGTGCATCTCACAAAACGCAAAATAGCTTAAACGTTTAAATGCGAAGTTAATATTTCTAATGCAAAATAGAAATTGATGGTTTGATCGGAAAAAAAAGAAAAAAGCGATATATTTCGGTTATAACAATAACCGTACATAAGTTTTTAAAAAAATTTGATTAAAGCATACTGGTTCTCCTTTCGGGCCTATGCTTCCTATACCTGGATTTCCCGGCACACCAATTTCACCAGGTGGTCCTCGTGGTCCCTGAATTTCAAAAAAAATTTTTTTTCTTTGCACATTTTCTTCACAAAAAAATTTCCGTGAACTTCAACAATTTGCATTGAATTTTGCCAAATTGAAAATTTACTAAATTCAGTGATATCAAAATAGAATGGGCAATTTAGGGTTAATCAATAAATTATGTGATTAAAGGAATATTATTCTTCATTTTCTGGTAACATTTATTATACAATTTAATTAGCATTAATAAAATATTTCAGTATTTGGTAAAGAAGCCAATAAAGATATGTTTGTTACTTTAAATCTGATTGTGCTTATCAATTAATACATTAATTAAGTGACAGTAATACTAAAACTACTCTGCAAGCAGTGGATAATTGAATAACTTACAGATGGGCCGATATCACCGCGATCGCCTTTTATTCCAGGGAATCCGTCACGTCCAGGTGGTCCTGGTAAGCCTGGCATTCCTGACATTCCTGCATCACCCTTTAATGAGGAGTAATTGATCAGATATTGCATTATAATTCAAATAAATATGCGAAGAAAATGTGTAAGTCAGTAAGCCTGCTAATTAATGTCAAATGTTGCATTTAAATCTTTGATAAAATATGAAATTAGGAATTTAATAAAAATAAATACTTTTTCTCCAGGAGCTCCAGCATATCCGATAGCTGGTTCACCCTTTGGTCCTGGGATACCTGGTGTACCTGGAAAACCGGGCATTCCCGGTGGTCCAGGCGGACCTGGGATACCAGGAGCTCCATCGGTTCCGTTGCAGCCATCCCAACCAGGTGCGCCCGGTGGGCCCGGCTCTCCTGGTCGTCCATTTGCGCCATCATTCCCTGGGAAACCGGGAACACCAATCAATCCCTACAAAAAGAAGTGTTTTAAAATGAATTCAAAAACATGTTCATGCAAACTTTTCCAAACTGTATGAAAATGACTGCAAGTATCAACCGAGTCGAAGTAATGAAATGACTTGTAAAATTCGTAAATTGTACAATATAATAATTCAATAATGAAACTGCTAGAAATAACTGATAGATTGGTAAACTTACTCGATCACCCTTCATTCCTGGTGGTCCTGGTGGACCTTGTAAACCTTTTTGTCCCTTAGGTCCCGGCAGACCTTCGGGACCCGGGAATCCTCTTATACCTTGTGCACCTGGAGGGCCTTGAGGACCCGGCATACCCTGAAAAACAATTCGAGTATCTGCCTCCAGCTTAAGCTATAATCATAGCTTACAAAAGTTCACTGTCACATCGATAGAATATGCTGAGGGTAATAATCTTTGCAATAATCTAACATTAAAACCTACCATACTTCCTTTTTCACCAACGCAGAAACATCCTCTGTTTGTGCAATCTCGGCATGTTGTCTGCTAAAAATGGATTTTAAATATTAATTTTAATAAATTATTTTCGGTTTGATAAATCAAATTTTATTTTAAAAAGTATTCAAATTCTTCAAACGACTGAATAATCATTGGTTAAACAATTAAAATTAAACCATTTGTATTTCTTACAAAAATTACTTGACTTATTGTGTTGCACAACGTCAGTAACAGATGCTGACAATAGTGTCGCTGTTAAAATTTGCGATCGGTCTACACGATATTGTCAGAAAAAACCATTTGAAAAATGTAAAGAGTTATGTGAGTGGAAGAACAAAGACAAAACGGAACAGCAGAATTATTCTACGTCTAAGTAGCTCATCCGGTCATATCAGCCTTTCGAAGAAGAGAGATTGATGATTCCATTATTTCAAAAAGCATTTAATATGATCGTTAGTTGTTCTCACCACGGAATGTTTCACTCAACTGCTATTAGGTATAGCAGATATTTAAATGCACGAAGTCGTAAATTAAAAAAAAAATGATTTGTACTATAACAGTACTCTGGAATTAAGATCAAAATAGGTGAATGTTAATCAAACTACCAAAATAAACATTCCGATTACTTATTTCCTTTTCAACCGAAAGTATAATTTACATTCATTAACAAGAAACAAAACAAAAAGTGTTGCATAATTAACTAACTATAACGGTGAGCATTCAATTGTTGTGGGAAATTTATTTAAAAATGAATGTAAAAAAGAGGCAAGTAAATCGTAAATTGCTAAAACAAATCCGTTTGAAATCAAAAAATCAAATTTTGCGGAATGCTCTGACTTAATTTATAATAAAGAAAATTTTTTTTAACAAAATTTTAAAATTTCAATGTTCGACCAATTCCGAAAAAGTGGCACATTTCAGTAATAATGAAAAATTATTACAATTTGACTGCACATAAATAATGAATTCAAATCAAATCATTAAAAAACCACCAAATTCAGATCAGAAATCCTATCAATTCTGATTTAAATTCCATGACATTTTTCATTGCTGAACTGGTAATGTAACTCGTGAACAACACATTTCTCCTTTTCAGTCTATACTGTATGCGTACTGTATTATTCATATACGGTACAAATAGTACAGTAGACTCATGCCATTGCTTGCGTTCATAGAATGTTATGCAATATTGTTAAGCAAGAAGGAATTTAAGTGTGTTGTTATTTATTTGTTATTATTGGTAAGCCTTATATAATCAATCTATATCAAAGCTATCCATCTGCTACGGTGGTCTGATAAATGATTATCAGATTTCGTTGAGCATCTGTTGTGGTTTCTTCAGAAATAGAAACATAAACTCTTTTCTCTTTACGCCAAAACGTGCATTGCTCTTAGAAACATTTACATCTTTCTATCACAGTCATATCCTTTTCTCCTTCTTCTCTTCTGTGAAATTTGGATTAAATTCAGGAAGAATACCATCTGTTGCTAAACGACATATCCATCCTTGCACATACCCACATACTTTTTCAAATGTTTGCTACGTCTGATATTTGGAATGCTCATAGGCTACTACTACTACTACCATCACTGATATAAATGAAAGTCTAATTAGTGTGAGATTAATTTAATAAATACATCAATTGATATGCTGCTTACCCATATGCAAACCTCTAAATGTTCATTATTTCTCAATTGTTACGCCACTTTGAACATTTGACATTAAGAAAAGAAAATGAAAGAATTTTCCTTTAGATTGGGAAGTTAAGATTGTTATAATAAAATTTTTGCTAAAAAGCAGAGAATTTTAATTAATTAATAACTTATTTATTGATGCTTAATTTGACAGTGACATTAAAAGAAGTAGGAAATGACCCAATCACTGACGGACAATTTCATTTTTTTCCAATTTATATTGTTAAAACATTAAAAAATACGTTTTCATTGAGATATGGAAAGTGAAACCGCAGTGATCAGATATGACTGCATAAAGAAGGAAATAAAATTCTCGTAAAATTGTTACTGTAAAATGGAACATTGCCATTTTGCACAGTCTTATCAAACTTAACAAATTTTGTTTTAATCGTAGTTTATCATATCTCTTCCTTTCTCAAAAAATTTCAGGAAGAAGGAAGATGAATTTGTTCCTTTGAATAAACGAACGTTATATTTCTTCGTTCTCACAGATCACTTTTTTTTGCAAAAAAATTAAACGAATAATTTTATCCAATCAAAATCTATCATTCATTTATAATATGTAAGCCATTTTTATACGTTTTTAAACTGAAACTACGTAAATATTTAATTACACTTTAAAGATCTTAAAAATACTTATGACGTTTTTCTTTACTTTTTACACTTCGTGTAGAATGTTATTCAAACAATAGCCATTGTAATCAGTGCTGAAAATCATTCAGATTTAAAGGATTATTTTGGTCTTATGAGTATTATATAATTTAGTTATATTAAAAAAAA
Source organism: Litomosoides brasiliensis (assembly GCA_013365375.1). Taxonomy (NCBI): domain Eukaryota; kingdom Metazoa; phylum Nematoda; class Chromadorea; order Rhabditida; family Onchocercidae; genus Litomosoides; species Litomosoides brasiliensis. The sequence goes on along the minus strand of JABVXW010000099.1, from coordinate 118,938 downwards.
GTTATCTAATTTAGTAAAAATTATCAATTATACTAAAAAAATTCAAAATTATTCAATCGTTTTAATTTTTTTTTTTGAAATTTGGAAATTAGCTAAAAAATTATCTAAAACATTTTTGAAGAAATGTCTCAAAAATCAATCCGATCGATTTAAATCATATTTATTCAAAGAAGATTAGTGTATGTGAAGTGTTAAGATGCTAAATGTTACACAAGTGGTTCACGGTACCGAGGACGAGAACAGCTGTCATTAAGTGTAGAAGGAAAGAAAGATGAATAGTTTTCCAAATATTAGCATAGCTTCCAGAAAGCTGTTAGTTATGATTTTCATTGCTAATTGCTAATGCTTATTAGCTCATAGTAGTAGTAGAGGTGGTGGTGGTGGTAGCTCACGAAATTAATGAAATACTTTGAATTCAATTTTACAACTTTCATTTTAACTTTAGCTGACAGTAGTAAATGCCATGTCTCAAAATGCTTTGAAAAAGTAAAATTTCCTATTGCTAATAAAATTTTGACATTGTTGGCAAAAGAATCTTTTTAACTCTTCGAAATAGGCATATGGGAGGAAAATATGGTTAATCATTTAGCAATTTCAACTAATGAAATACTTTCATTGAAATTGTTTGGCTGACAAGTTATCAAAGATTTCAATTAAATTATTTTCAATTTATCCACTGCACTCTTTTCATTTTTTGATTTGAAAAGTTTGTTGTAATCTATGCTGAAATGTCAGGTAGGCAATGCGATCATTTTTGACATAAATTTACAACAAAGGCTATCCGCCTAATTCCACTAAGTGTCAATATTTTATTCGTCAGGTGACAATTAATGTTGCTGAAAATACTAATTATAAAAATCACCAATTTTTTTAAAATATTTATCATTCAAAAAAAATTAGCAAAAATTATTTTAGTAGTAAACTGTAAAGTATTATTATTCTAATATTTTTAGCATAGAAGTATTTACTCACTGAGCATCCTCCGTTTGTTTTGAAATTTTAAGCTATTTGGTTCATTGACTAATAAACAATATGTATTCATTGTGGGTGATATTTTAGTTGTTTTAAAATTATCTCCTCAAGTCTGCGTTAATTAATTCTCAAAAAATGTTAAAATAAATTAAATGTTTTGAAAAATTTTCCCAAAAATTTATAATTTAAGTTTTTATTATTTCTCAACGTATTAGTAGTAAACAAAGGAAAAAAGCTATTTATCATTTAAAGAAAAAAAATGCGACAAATATAAACGAATGGATGTAGGCGCTTTCGTCGTAGAATTATGACGCATGTGCTACGAGTCAATCAAATGATAATTGTCACGGAGATCTGTTTCTCGGTAGTATTGTTGTCTAATTTACCAGCTGTTATCTAATTTATCAATTTGAACGATTAGAGATGTGGTCATTTGAGAAGTTGCAAGATATTAGCGCTTAAAGATTACGCATTATTGGTGCGATGAAAAAAGAGAAAGAATGATATTATACTGAGATTTCTCTCTTCCAACTCCTAAGTTCAGTAGGAACAGCAAATGCCATACTCCTTACCTATCACATATGAAATAACTTTTTTTTGTTGAAGAAAAAATGAATTTGTTGAAAATAAAATTGGCTATTTCAAACTTTTGTCCCGCCACCTATTACCGCAACCTATCAATCATTCCTTCGTTTTTTTTCAGACTTTTTGAAGCAAAGCATTTATTCATTTCCGCTCTATCATTAAAGCCTAGCTGCACGTTGAAAGCGTAGATACTGTAATACTGAAGTGGTTCATTAGGCTCAGAAAAAAGTTAATTAGCTGCTAACCGATCAGCCCTCTAAATCAATATTTAAGCAATATTTTGGAGAACAATCAAAGGTAATAGATTTGTTTGACAGAAATCTAAAAATTTTCATTCACATTTGCATAAGCCATAAATTAGTACTTCAGAAGCTTTATTTACAGAGATGGAATATATCGAAAAATATTAATTTTTATTTCAAATTTTTCTTCTAATCCAAACGAAAATAGTAGAATAACACTGACGTAAGAATATTTTTGCTTAGTTGTAACTATTAATTAAAAGTCATTGAGATCAGTGGATATCGATCAAACATTATGTGAATTTCAATTCACAACAAAATTTTGTGCACTTATCGAAAAGATAAGAAATAAACTGATTTGATATTAAAAAAGTCAAAATCAATGACTTTTTTTGACTTTCAAAATCAATTTGAATTTGAGAAGCTTTCTTGAATGATTGTTTTTTTGAAGTTTTTTTAGTAAAAAAATTCAGATATTTAAAAAAGTGTAAATATCGATATAGTCAATGAGCACTGTTGAAAATTAGAAGACGAAAAATGGCAGTACCATACTATCCCCTCACCATTACTCTCATTAATTTTAAATTTAGTAAATAATGAATAAATGAATTTGTTAGTTGAAATAATCTCATCGCTCATTTCTATTTAAAGGGATCGATCATATCCTTTTGCAGCAGTGTTAGTTGATTTACAGATCATCGATAATTATTTGAAAGTTTCATAATTTAAACAAAAACACTAACCGCGTCACTCGTCCACGTTAAGAAGATTGTCACAATCGCAAGTAAAAAAGGCCTGAAAAAATTATTTTTCATTAACAAATTCTTCCAATAGAAATACTCCAAAAAATATAAATATATATTTAATACAAATTACGGTAACAGAAGGAATACGTATCAGAATTTCTGCCAATGACCAATATTGCAGAGATCAACTGGCTAAGGCGCTCTACTCTATCACATAAGCATTTAAATTTCAACTAAATAAATTTGTTAGCTGACTGATTGTCGAATCAAAAATCAGAATAATCAAAAACTTTGTAAGATTTGTCGTTAACAGAATGACAAATATGTCTTAAGTGAAGTTTATCACTACACTTTAGCATCAAAGATATTATCAGATATGTAGCATACGATCTGAAATGCCGCATTCCGCTTAGATTTCATAATTAGAACTGCCTTACTGATAAATTTAATGAGTGCTGAATGAAGCGCAATAGAACTTTATTGAAATACTAACCATAACGGTATCCTGAACCACGTCCTCATAGTTGATGAGGCGGGTCAGTGAATTGTTCGCGCAAGAAAATGCGTGTAATGTGCCACAGGTAGCTGATTGACGGGATAATTTTGAATTATTATACTGAATGTCGATACCGGATCCGGGAAATGGACAATTGTAGTTAGGAATGCAGTTATCCGCTATATCTTCCCTTCTTCCTTCTTTCCTTTTCCAGTCCACCGCACCACCTTCCAAATCGTTGTGCTATTAAGCAGAACAATCAGTTGGACGCAGCTCAGGACGTAGCCCTGATAATATTGCTACGCGTCCGCAACAAAACCGCTGCTCTAAGCATAGAGCTTTGTCTTTTATCTTGCCGTAAAAGTGGCTAGAATGATTGCAAAAAAGCGGTATGCCAAAAATCCTCAAACATCTGTTCTGCAATCCCCAAAGGTCTGCCATACAACCAAATTCAACTTTGAGATAGATCATTCGATAAATAAATATTGATTTTATCTAAGTTTTTTCAAAATCAGTTTAACTTTATATTTCCCACTCTATGGTACCCCTTTCTCTCTGTAGCGCCATATTCGTTTTACAAAATTGCAAGATTCAAAAATTAACAATTTATGGTTTTGATAATTGTTTTGAAAAAACTTAGTAGAAATCTTGAAATGCAATAGAATAAAACTTCAAATTTCTATCAGGTAGAAATAACTACTTTCGAATAATTAAAAAAAATGAATAAATGAATGTAATGTAATGTAGGTGGAAATATAAACATTCAATTGATTATGTAATTAATTATCAGTTAAGTAACCGAAATATATTTTAAGAGAAAGAGATAGAAAGGGAGGTAGAAAGAGAGAGAGAGAGAGAAAGGAGTATAAGGCAAGAGAACTAAAACGATATCGTTCCATCTCCTTATGTGTCGTCTCCTTCTTCATCCGATCAAGCAAGCAATGTACAGACAACCGCTTGCTGAAGCAAAGTAGCAGTACCCGCAACATATCACTAAATAACAGCAGTTGAAAAGCAAATCAAAATGCTTTTTCCTCTTTCCTCCTGCCCCTCCTCCTTCTCATCTCACATCCTCCGATGCTAACTGTGATGGATTACAAGCTCCCCCTTTTCGAATTTTTTCACTTAACACTTAAATTTCTCAGTCTGAGAGAGGTAACGGAGAAGCTCGGAGGTGGAGGCTAACTCAGTTCTATACTCATTGCATTTTAATACATTACATGTCTGTGTATGTGAACGCTTAAGTATTTGCAGCAGGAAGAATAGAATTGAGCGCTTTTTGTAAAAAATGCTAGTAAATGAGCCAATGACTGTGTGCTGTGTGTTTCTCGACGTATGTCTGCGTGCAGCACGTTTGTATAGTTATCACGGAAGTTTTATTAATTAATTCACTTTGATCCATTAATACCCGCAGGTTACAAAAAATAGTAAGACGAAACGAATCTTTTTTTAGACTTAGTGATTCTTACTGCAAACGCAAACGCAAATGCAACTGCAATTGCAAGTCTAACAGAAAGATTAGCTGGCAGCATTGTCGGCTTTTCTGCCGAACGAACGTGTCTATGCAAGTTTTGTTAATTGAATTAATTTAAATCGATCAATTAATCCTTAACAATTTAAACTCAAACTTTTACTCTTTGAAAGAGAGAGGAAAGCGAGAAAGAAGGAAAAAAGAAAATGGGAAAAATCATGCAAATTAATTGCTATTATATCATACATTATAAGCACTCATTAATAATAAATATCCGACTTCTCTAGCAAATGTCTAATTTATAAAACAACAAAGTTTAAACTTCACATACGTCAAATTTATTCAACTTTAAAACATTATTCATCATCCCTTTTATCTCATACTACCATATCCGAAGAGTAAATATTTGAAAGCACAAATTCCGTTTTTCTTCAAGTAAATCTAATAAGTAATATAATAAATGCAAGTGAAATTTAATTTACTTTAATTTGGAGATTGTAAAGATGCAGCATAAAGTTAGCATTCCAAAATTTTAGCGCAACTTTTGGGCTTTTACTTTTACAATTTTTAAGATGAATTTACAAATACTAGGAATTGAACAGGACAAATTGGCCACCTGTTACCCCTTTATTTGCTTTGAAGACTAACCGTCGGATTGGATTAGAATGAATGATCAGCATTATAAATTTCTTTCATGACATTTGCGCTCAGTTGCATTTGACATTCTCTACAATTACCTTAGGTGAAGCACTCGGATGATTCGAATAACGGTGATATTCGAGTGATAGCATAGCCATTACTTGGATGTAAAACTTAGCGGTTAGTAATGCTATCGGAATTAAAATTAACTGTGAAAATTTTTATGGCAACATTAGTCACTGACTGAATCATCAACAATGATCAGTCTTAGTGAAATTATCATCAAAACTTACCACCGAAGATTTACCTGTTCTGATGCTATTGAGCAGTAATAATTTGCCGCTAAAATTAATTTGAATACTTTGATAGTGGAAAAGTGGCAGACTTATCCATCAGAATGATTTTTTTGATTAAGGCGATTTGAATGTGTAAAATTTAAGTGGTTGAAATTAACGAATTCAATATTTTCTTTACAACGGCTTGTGTGGGAAGAAGTTGAATTGCTCGCACATAAAAATTTTATTTAATAGATTTTATCGCTTTTTACATTATTCTTTCTTTTTTTCTCTTCAAAAAAGGTAAAATTCTCACCATCAACGTCACTGTTTTGTTTTTACTTCACCTGAAAACAATACTGAATTGGCGAGTGCACGCTGAATCTTTTCCGCCAAGCGCAACTCTCACATTATATAGAATAATTTTGACAGTTAAATTTCTAACTATTGTTCATTTACGTGCAAATAATAATTTTTTAACTTATTGCTAACTTTAGAGATGCGATCCAAACATTAACAAATTTTGTCGAATTTATTTTTAAAATAATTATCGGTGAATGAACGTAAACAGTTTGCGTTAAGAATGACTTTTTTAGTTATTTTCGGAGATTTGCTTTAACAAACTTAAAAATTTTTTTTAAACAATTTGTAACTGAAATTCTGTTTGACTTTTCTTTCCCACTCTTTTTTTTTCATCCACTTCTACGCAACAACTTTGATTATATCCGGCATTCAGCCCGGCATTCGACTCAACCACATCCAGCATTTCAAACACTCGGATGATTCAGACGACGATAATATTTTTTAGTTCCTACATGAAGATAGTCCAAATGAATCATTACTTCTACGTGAAACTTACCAGCTTACTTTATCAATTACCGGCCTCATTAGGCCTTTCCTACAAGTAACTACAAGTAAAAAAAGAAGTGTCGTCTTCTGTCGCTTGGCCTACAATTCATTACCGTAATTTACAATGAAATGAATAATTGTTTCGGCAATACTTTTTATAAAAATTTTTAAACTTTTTTTTCAAATTTTTCTTTTACTCTCAAAAAAACGAAAGAAAACAAAAACAAAAACAAAACTTCTTGTGTGTGTATGTTTATCAGAGTGATTAATTATGCATTTGTGGTTTGAGTTCTGTAAAAAAAGGCATTTTAGTTTAAAAGAGAAAACAATGCTTTGATGGTGCAAAGCAAATAAAACAAAAATCCATCCTGTCTTCTCACAAATACAAAAATGTTTTTTTCGACAGTACCACAGAACGAACGATTTATTCAATATGTTTATCAGAAACATATTGCTAACAGATGCGTCGAGCAGTGTATGAACTTTTACGAGAATGCTACGCAAGTGATAATAGCAACGTTTTAGATGAACATTTACGTAATTAGCATTTTAGCAGCAATGATTAATACACTGAGGTTGGAATTGTAAGCAAAAGTGAAAGAGTTTTATTTTTAGGAATTTGAGGGATAGAACTTCGGATGGTTGTTGCTAAATTTCAGATATTAATAAATTTCAAGCTTTTTTTTTTCCATCTCTTTGTTGCTAATTTTCTGATGCATTTTTAAATTTAGGAGAATTGTTACAAGTTTTATTTGATCGTAATAATAACAGACTTTTGCTAGTAAGGCGGTCATTATCAAATGAGAAATGTAGTAAGATTATTGAAAGAGAGGGAGAGAGAGAGAAAGAGAAAAAGGAGGAGTTATAAATGAGGTGTAAAAATTTCAACTTATGGTGTGAGAAAAGACATGTCAAAAGTGCTTCCAACTAAAGCTCCTTACTTTCTGTTTACTTATACTTCTCAGAGGAATAATTGCTTTTTATTTCTTCAGTACTTCTCTTTCTCTTCCTTCTCCCTCTTCTTATCTTTTTTTCTAAGAGTTAATGCAAAAGAATGATAAGAACGATTGAAATTCGACATTGGTGTGACGGGTATATGTGAATTGGTCATTTCAAATATTATGAAATTAGACAAGAAAGGCAATGAGAGAAGAAAAAAAAGGCAAATTTATTTCCGTTGTTTCCTTGCCATAAGTTTTGGAAAGTTAACTGTTAATTTAAATTAAATGGAAATTTAAATTGTCATCGAAAAATAGCAAAGTTTTAAGTTTATTTTTTCTCTTAAATTGACTGTTGTTAATAAAGAATTCTGATTTGTTGAAATAAAAAAGAAAAATCAACAATTTTGAATATTTGCTGCATCACTTACATTCATACTTTTCTATTTCAATTAAAATTAGTAAAATTTGATGAAAATTACCGACAGTTAACCAATTTTTCTTACAAACAAATTAAATGTCAGTGTATCGTTCATAATTAGCGAAAATGAAATTTCTTTTCATCATTAATTCGATTAATTTAACCTTTCTATCACTAGAAATTGTGCACACACACACACACACACACACACACACACACACACACACACACACACACACACACACACACACACGCACATCTACGATCTGAGAGCTCTACTGCAGTGGTTAAGTCGATCGGCTAACTGTGCAAGCCAATGTTCTTGGATAATTGATTAAGTTGGCAGTGCTTTTCCTATATGATCCTCCGAGAATTTTTACAACTTTAACGAAACTTTGTTTGTTCTTCCTCGTTTTTTCGAAATTTTCACTTTTCCAGCTAATATATAGTAGCAAACTTTTTTCTTGTTTTGCTAACGTTTGTTTCGGAAAAACAAAAGTGCTCCAAAATATATTTCATTGAAAGAAAAAAAGCGTAAAAGTGGGGAAGCATTTGGTCATTTAGTGCTTTAGTTTTATGGCTAATTAATTAATTAATTAGTCAGAATAATTATTGTTCTGATGTAAAGAAAACCGGTGTGATAAAATTGGTATTTCTCTTCTAATATTATCTATTCCTAACAAATTGTCTGAACTTTTCGGTTTGAAACTTTTTTGAAGATTTTGAATAAATACTAAGTACACTTTTTTATTCATTTCTTCAGTTTTATTTTAAAATTCAAAAATTAAAAGGGCACGTGATTGAACTTAAAAAGGCAAAATGTCCACAAGGGTCAAAAAAAAATATTCATTTCAAGATTGTTTAACAGAAATTAAGAACTTAATTTGATTTTGAGATAACTTACTAAAAACTTCACACAGCAAGAAAGCAAACGATAAACTCGAAAACATGGACGTTAGTTATGAAGAAAATACTCAGAACAAACTTGACCATTCCATTTCTTTATCTTTCATGAATGGTTAAGTTAATCCTCAAATTTTTCAAAGTTTTTTTTTGCCATTGTTGTTGCAAATAAAATTTTTAAAATAGCAGAAATTCGCTCCATTCCTTTCTATTTCTCACTCTGTGGATTATCCGTCAAAAATTTACACATCCGGAAAGTTCTGCTACTGAAGCTCCACATTGTAAAAGAATAAATCTACAAAAAATTAACTTTAAACATATATATGTACACAGAGAGAGGAATATAAGGCATTAAAAATGCTTTTGAAATAAACATATGTGCCTTACGCGATGATATTAAACCACACCGATCGACTATGTAAAAATGTTGACAATGTTGTGATTTGTAGAGGAATTTGGTTTGATAGATTACGCTTTGAGTTATTACTTTAATTAAACTTTTGATCTTCCTGAAAGTGAAGGATGCTTGCTGAATGGTTGGAGTGAAATTTAATTGTGCCATTTTATGCTATCATTTCAACGAAGTGTTTTTTCCATAGGAAATCAGTGAAATCAAAGAAAGGACAGATCTGTTCGTACAAGTGAAACTAAGTACTTTCAAGTACCATTGCAAAGTTCAATATTTTTTGCATAGATAGTTATGACAGCAAATTAACTTTGTAAGAAATGTTTGAAAAAAAAATTTGCCAGGAAATTGGAAATAAGTGAAGGTGTTTTTAGTGAGTTTTCTTGACTCTTAATTCAGAACATTAATATTTTCAAATTTTCTGTCGGAGAACGTCATTACTTTCTGTGCAAAAAAAACTCCAATCAATTTTTGTGCGCTCCGAACGATTGTTCCAAATGGTATTTTCTGATAATAGATTACTGACGGATAGCTGGAATAAAAATGCAGGAGAAGGAGGAAGCAATTACTAGTCATACTTCCCGGAGAGCTTTTACCTCCTCCAAAGAACGCTGCTGGCTGATGTTTGAAATGATAAATGATACATATTTCGTTCATCGTTATTACACCGTACATTCCGCAGCTGATTAATAAGCATAAAGAATATATTGTCTCCGGAAATTAGCTTCAAAATTTCACAAAAATGTTAGTTCTCAAACTGATAAATATTTGCAACAATTCTTCTACTCGTAATTTCACTCTTTATATCTTTCTGCCTAGCAAAAAGCAGGTCGCAAGCAAGTCGCAAAAAAATCAGAAAAAAAAACATGCAAACTACTAAAAAGAAAAGGAAACGTTTAATAAACAAAACTTTTCGCAGATCATCAACAGTGCAAAACACTTCGATAGATATTTTGATACTGCCAGTGCGACTTGCAAAAATCACTCATGATGGTCCTTTTTTATTTAATAAATTTATTTAATGAATCTTTACAATTGAACCATTCGAGGAAATGCAATTTCCAGTTGCAGTACTAACATTAACTTAATTAAAATTATCAGTACCAGCTCAACACAACAATATCAAAGTGAAGCAGTAAGCGAATCCCAGTTTGTACTATTTGACATTTCATTACTTATCTCTTATTTGATTTTGGAAGCATCTTCTAGTCTTTTTGCTTTCATAAAAATGAAGTAATTCAAAGTCTTTCCCGTAACTGTTTTGTAACTATAAGTCTTGAGGAGCCGATTCTGCAAAACGTTAGAAATTTTAACGTAAAAAGAAACACAACTTTTTATCTGGTATTAACCATCTTTAAAATAAGATTGATACAACTGATAGAAAGAAAATCATATCAAGATTATATTATAGATCTTTTGTATCTATATGCTTTTTAACACAAGGCGAGACTTCAAAAAGTCAGTAATTCAACTCCTTTAAATTAAAACTATTAAGCAAAGACATTTTCTTTTATTTTTTTATACACATATGTCACTTTCAATTAGAGATATATAACGATGCAAAAAAGTCTAAAGCAGAAGTATCACAGGAGCGAGATCAGTAAAAGGACACAGATGGGATGAAAGTCATTCTTTCCGAAACCTGGATGGCAAATAATGTTCCTCTTCCTTCCAATTCGATTCTTTTTCTCCTTTTTCTTGCTTTTCCCTTTCACGTACTGCTTTCCACATTTCTATATCACGCCAGTCAGCTTTTTCGAAGTCGGGTCTAGGATTATGTGCTGGAGGAGGTGGGATTTCCTTCTTCGGTTTTCCAAAATTAAAATGCTCATTACCACCATAGATTTCCTCTTCCTGGAGTACAGAATGTGCTAAACTCATATAATAAAGCAAAAAAAACAATGAAGAACAAGAAAACACAAATCAATGGGTTTAATTAAAATTTTTAAAAAAAAAGTAAGAAGAGTAAGCTACGAAAATCTTCAAGGAAAATGAATGGAAAATAATTGATTTTGATAAGAGCACCTTAACCGGTCCTAAATCAATTAGTTTTTTCTGTTTTTTCCAAGATTCATCGTCCTCAATCTTTTTGTCTAATTCCAACTGCTCTTCCGCAAGTTTACGTTTACGACGTTTTTCCTCTTTTCTGGCCCTCTTCGTTTCTTTCTTTAATCTTTTCTGCTCTTTTTTCAGTTTCTTTTCCAGATCTTTATCCACTCTCACAACACCATCCTGCAAAATATACAAGCAGTTGAAAACAAAAATGACTACTTCGAAATTAATGTAGAAGGTTTTGAAATTACAAAATTAATAAAAGAATACAAAAGACGATAGGAAGTCAGCATAATGTAGCTAAAAGTCATGCGATCCTCTTTCAGAATTTATTTTGATTGAATGGATCTACAATCCACACTTTCCATATCTGCCTTCCACTAACTATCCCTTTATCCGATAGGAAAATCATAGACAAATGATGCATTGTTCATCAAACTCTCATTGGGACATTTGGCAAAAAAGAAAATACTAACCTCACCAACGATTCCTTTCTTCTTCAGTGTTTCAACTGGATCTATGTCTTCCAAATCGTCATCTTAACAGCACAGTTAATTAGGAATACGAGAAGGTTCTATTAAACAACTATTTCAGTCTTTACTAACCAAATAAAGTTATAAATTTCAGATTCAATCACAAAAACTATCGCTTTCAACTAAAAATCATTGCACAAACCTTGATGTACAGCAATTGGCTTCGGAGCGCAGCCCTCTTCCCAAATTCGTCGTGTTTCCTCATCGATGTCTTCATGATATTTCGGAACTTTGTACTCTTCCACATGATCTACACGTATAATTCTTTTTAACAGCTGTAATTAAATGTTGAGATGTTAGTATTATATATATATACCTTTATATTACTTCTAATTCATAAGAACAAATAACGATAGCCTACCATGTCTCAGCTTTCAAAACTGCAATTTAATGATAAACCTTAATTCCGTTGAAATTATCAACAGCTAGAATAGTTGATCGTTGATCTTCATAACAAACAAATGCAAAGCCTCGTGATTTTCCAGTTTTACGATCCCGAATCAAGTTGATGTTCACGATTTCGCCATACCCAAAAAAAATGTTTACATTCAAATCGTAATTGCATTCATTTCGCAGTTAGGCTTTTTATTTTTCACTGTAATAAAAAAATAGACATATGATAGATCCCAGCCGTCAGATACTCAAAAAAAACGTAGTTGAGCAATTCAGTACGACCTTTATGCACAATGACAAAAATTGGAGAAAAATGATCCAAAATAACTTCTCCAAGCAATACTTTTTTTTCCGCAAAAAGCTATTCGGATGTGAATTTTTTTATTGATCGTTTTTTTCCAACGACATATCTATTATGAACTGTGCTTCGAAGTCCCGTGCTGTGTATTAGGATTAAAGAGTTACTTTATTTAAAGATCGCCAAAAAATCTTTCATTTTGTCAGCAGAGCTAAATACGTAATTTTACCTCTTTTGCTAATTTTAATTGGTAACTAGAGAGCATGTAAAGACAATATCAACATTGACATAAGGGATAGCATTGGTAGCAGCTCCCAGCAGTGGAAAAAGTAACAGCTTTGCTCATGAGGCTATTTTGAATTGGGCAATAAATGTTTTTACGCAACTGGGCCAAAAAAAGATTTAAAGTAAACTCACTGTGAAAAAACAGCAATAACATCGCCTTCATTAAGATCATACGGCAAGCCACCAATATATATCCATGCTGAATCGGAATATTTCTGATGCCAGCTCTTGCTGCTACTTCCAGTAAATCCAAGTAACAGTTCACGTTCATTGATTTTATTCTGCTTCTGGATATTCGTCAGTGGGTTCATTTCTCCTTAAATACAATAATAACTTGCATGCATACAACCATCCTAAAACTTTGAACTCTGACTTACGCTAATTAAGAGAAGCAATCATCGTACACAGTTAACAACACATTTTCTCTATCCTTCAATTCTTTTCAATCTCTTACCTCTTGATTTCCTCTGCTATTTCTAACTTAAACTTTTTTCTACCACATGTTTTTAACGCTCACCAATTTATTACTTCTACATTTCCCTTAATTATCAACATAATCACATCAGCTCCCCGTCATCCTTCTCCATCCTCTCCGTTAACCTTAAACAATTACAGCTGCGAGCAAGGAACTGAAACCACCGAATGACGAAACAGAGGAGAACAGGAAACCCCTGTAGTAATCCGTCCAGAGTAATATACGGACGTAAGAGTGTATATACGTTGTTTCAAGTGGTCTGAAGTTATTCAAACATATTTTGTGAAGGTATCGTCCGCTTGCAATGCTGAGGTGCTAAGGGTCTCAAATGAGTTGATTTGGACCGTAGTCAGGATTTAAAATCGAATTATATATGATCATCACGCTCTAATTCCAAATTTCTGTCTGTTCTCGTGCCTACTTTCCAACGTAGCTTTTTTACTTGCTGTGCCATTATTGCTCGGTTAGAAATAAAATGAAAAGAGCTAATTCCAGTGATGAAGGAAAATAAATGATATAAAAAAATTGGGCTAAATAAGTTCCTAAAGTTTTATGATTCAGTAACACATACATTTGTGAATCATTTTTGGATGTATAAAATTCAAGAAATTTGTTGGTAGTATGGAGTGAAGTTGTCGTCGCAGGTTCAGTTCACGAAATCTATGCAAAATGAAAGCTGAAACTATTTCAAAAATGAAGATATCAAGCTAAGGAATTTTTTCCAGTTAATGTTGGGAATGACCTGTTGCCGAAACAAATTCTCAATTTCTGAATAAAAAGTTTTGCTCAGAATGATTAGCATTGCTTGAATGATTGGCACTGCAATTTTACATGAAAAATAGGATGAACCGTTAGAATTATTAGGATTGGTTCATAAAAGCATTAACAATGACTGCTCAGAAAGACAAAGATATTTAAAAATAGGACGACGGGCAGACTAAGTTGGCTATATGTGACAAGACATGGCCGACGATCCAATTCATTTAATTCTTTGGCAACTGTACAATTAGTAATAACAACGCCAATCGAACGTCAATTGCGGTTTCGTTTTCTGTTACCTGGTGGTACGATTGAAATAAATAGTGTATTTAAATGATAAGCCAAAAGTTGTTTATCCTCATATTCATATATTACTGCAGTGGAGTAGATTTATATCGTTAGAAAAGTTGAGTTTCAAGCATAACTTCAGTTTCTTCACTTTTTCTTTTCTCTAAAGGAATGGTTTCAACTGGTGGATTTTATATTTTGTACTTATTTATCGTCTTCTTGCGCTTACTCTACTGTTTTCACTGTTTTCTTTCCACTTTTTTAAACCATACTTTGAGCTCAATCCTTCTCGTAACCGTTTCTTTTGGACTGTCGAGTGGTACGGAATGGTTTTCCAATTTGCTATAGGGATTATCTCACTATGTAATTCCATCTTTCTTTTTCATTTTTAAGTTCCTTTTCGAAATGTTATTCTTTCTTTCGTGCATTAAATATCATTTCTAAATGTTTAGATTTGTAGTTCCAGTTCTTATCACTGTTCTTTTTATTAAACAAAATTGAATCATGAAATCTGGTGCTTTCTGATGGTTTCGGTAATGGAACGCTTGTCATTTCAGAAAAGTGATCGATCTGACCTTCATGCCACACTGGCGATGTGTTAAGGATGATACGGCGGAGACGGCTGAAAAGTGATGGTGATGCGGGTGCACACGCGCTCCTTGTTCCGTTTCAACGGGTAAATAATGAAGTGGAAGATTCTTTCTTAAATGGTGAATTACGGAGTTTACCGAGATTTCCTCCACATTCCTCCGATATTGATGATGCTGGTGATGAAAGTGATACGTCGAACATGTTAGTCATTCCTAAGTGATTTGTATTTAGCCATCGTTAACACCAGTAAAATGTTACCACCGGAATGTTTTGACTCACTTATTACTGCTTTCTTTCATTCATATTGTCCGTATATTTTTCATAGTTTTCAATCATCATTTTATTTTAGTGAAAGTCTAATTTCATTCTATTTTTATCCGAAATAATTGCTGCTAAATTTGTGGTGGAAGCTAGCTTGAGGCGGCTACCGATGTACCTGTGCAACTGTATCTTACTTCAATCTTGCTATATTTTACTTGAAATTTACTTGAGGCTTTTGTTTGTTTCCTCATATATTGATTGCTATGTTATCTGTCTTGTCAAATTTCAGGCTTTAATCTTAAATGAGAAGTTTGTTGGGTCATTAGTTGCTTTAGCTTAGCTATTTAAATTGCAGAGAAGTTGACATAATTACCACATTTTCTATTAATGTGTAGTGCTTGTCACATTTTGCATTGTTTTATATTAATTAATTCTTTGGCTAGTATTTCAATAATTTAATGATACATTATGATGAAATAATTTTTTAAATTAGTTACTTAATTAAAAATGCACAAAACTTATCTTTGAAATCTTTAAAGTGAATTTGGTTGTTAATGTCGCATATTCGTGATATGTAATCAATTATTTTTAGTGCTGATAAGCACCGGAGATATACCGGACGTGAGCTGGATCGTATATATTATCGACTTATCAATGAACGTGTTGTAAATGACGTTACTTTGGAATTTTTTTATAAACCACGCACAATTACTGTTCTTATTATTATCTGTGCGTTGCTCGTTATTCCTGCATTTAGTAGGTAATATATCCTTACAACTTAATTTACATAGCCTCAGATTATTTCTAATTCAACTCGCTTTGAGCTTCCTCGTTTTATTCATTTACTTACTTTAGTTTACGTAGTGATCGAATGTATGATTTGTATGAGGAATTCATGATTTTTTACACTGTTCTAAGAAACATTGTCGATATTTAAAATCTTTTGGCGGCTTGTTGAGTACTTTGACTAGCCAGTGTTAATGAGACTAGAAATGAAGAACATTGAATATTCCAGGAATGATGACAATTCAGGAATTAATGTGTATGCTGGTATTACTGCTGCAGTTGTTTTATTTCTTGTTGTCAGTGGTCTCACATTTCCAAATGGTAGTTTCTTTTTGTTTTTGCTTTGCCGTTGCATTAGCAGTTCTTCTGAGGAATTTCAGGTCCATTTATTCGTCCTCATCCGGTTTTCTGGCGCATTGTCTTTGGTATGAGTGTCTTGTATATATTGATGCTTCAATTTGCATTGTTTCAAAACTTTCGTGATATAAAAGATGTACTGAAATGGCTTGATCCGCAAGGTTTAAGTAAGGAAAAGTTGGACGAAAAAGTAAGTTTCCCTTTATTCCAAATTCTACTGAAATTGGTTAAAATTTTGTTTTAGCTGGACTACACTACTAATTGATACTTGCATACAGAATATAGTGAGATATAAGACGTTAAAATACATGCTCTTCATCAAGTATTTCTTGTTGATATCGTTGGATTAGTCGTTTATAGATATCAGTTTTTGTTAAGGCTTATGCCGTCAACTGTTCCGATATCACACTGGAGCGGCTATGGAGCCATATGGACATATTTGCCATTGGTCATTTTGTTGGTTGGGCAATGAAAGCTTTGCTTATTCGTCATTCTATTATATGCTGGTACATCAGTATCGCCTGGGAATTAACCGAGGTACTTTATATTTTTGTTCTACAAAAACGGTTGGTTTGTTTTGCTTATTAATTTGGTTTTACGGAGTTTTTTCAAGTTTCTTCATATTTTTAGTTGAGAACTTTGTTTAAGTATTTGATTTAGGTATTATTTGCTCATTTGCTACCCAACTTTCAAGAATGTTGGTGGGATGCAATTGTTTTGGATATTTTGTTGTGCAATGGACTGGGTATATGGTTTGGCATATGGCTGTCACATTTTTTTGAAATGCGACAGTTTCATTGGGAGAGCATTAAGTAACTTATTATATTTAACTTCAATAGTTGTAATATTTCTGTACTAAATTAAGGAATATATTTGTGTTAACAAATTTCGATAATATTTAATAACATGATATTGATCTTTGCAATAAATTGCTTTTTTTACTTGATTTAGATTTATTTAAATTTTTAGAGACATTAAAACAACGCGAGGTAAGTTCAAACGGGCTGTGCTTCAATTCACTCCAGAAAGTTGGATGAAAGTGGACTGGTACAATAATTGTGCCCTGAGAAGAACGCTAGCAATTTATGGATTTGTCTTAGTTTGGCTGGTACGTTTCACTTTATGGTCTGATTGTGAAGTCGAAATTTGCTATTTGAAAATTTTCCCAACCAAATTGCTAAACTTGGCCTCAGATATGATCTTTGAAAATTTTTTTTTCAGATTACGGAATTAAATACTTTTTTTCTGAAGCACATATTTGCGGTGGACACATCACATCCATTAGTGTTCTCAAGAATCTTTTTAATCGCTTTCATATCAGCTCCAACAATACGGCAGTTTTATTTATTCGCAACTGATCCGCGGATCAAGCGTATGGGCATGCAAAGCTGGGTGTATTTAGCTATTTGTACTTTAGAAGCATCGATTTGCATCAAATTTGGGCGACCACAGCTTCCTCGTGTTAAGTTAACGCTGATTGTTTTATGGATCTGTTTTATGGTTTGTTTTAATCAGTTACTTTGAGTTATTTTAGGAGTATCAGGATTATTTTAAGGATTGAAATAGATTTCCCAAAATACTGATTTTTAGGTTTTCTTCCATACTGAATAATAGAACAAAATTTTAGGCTGTTGGTACATTTGCATCTGTTTGGATGTCGGTTTGGTGGGTAAAAAAGTTCACGGTTAGTGCATTTTTTTGTGATTTTGTAATTCATAATCAGAGGACATCATATCTTTCATTGATAGATTTGACCTTGTTTTGCTGCTGTCAGATTTTTTCATAAATTTTCTATCTAAATTTCGCATCACGCCTGATTGGACGGTAACATATTTTGACTGTGTTAGAAAATTATTGCTTCGCAACAGTTAAATGTACAAAACTACTTGTGGAATGGATTTACTACAACAGCAATTAAGTCGAACTATCTCCTTATATTATTAGATAAAATATTTTTCATTAATGCACCATCATTTGTTATAGAAAACGAAAAAAGTAAATATAAATGGTTGCTTGCGGGATTGCTATCTAGATTCGAGCCATGAAAGTCTCGGAACACTCACTGACGAGGTAAAAGCGCGTCGGAAACGATTGCATATATCCGAATCATATTTCACCTGATCAAATGAACCTGATTGGATGATTGTTTTTTTTTTGTAAACTTATATCTTTTACCTACTTTAACTTGTTTTCAGCTTAACGTAAAATTTGATATTGCTTCATCCTAATTAAAATCAAATTTATTTGCGAATAACAATGTAATTCTAATCCTGTAGTTTCAGCTGCCGTATTTAACTCATTGAGTGTTGAGCAAATTTAAAAGCTTGTGAAACTTGTTGAAATATGAAAGTTATGGCTGAGCATACATGGACTATCTCATTAAATGAAATATTTCTCTGTGTTTTATCTACATTTCAACGTTATAAATCAATATGAAGCAAAGACTTGAAGTGAAACTAGAGTAATCGAATGAAGCTGATAGGGTAATAACGTTGTGAAATTTTACGGCTTTTCTACTATCTGCTCTGATTTCGCAAGTGATAAGTTGAACATGCTAGTTGTATCTGCATTTCATTAGATATTTCATTCTGCGTCGTCCATTCTCTTGACATTCAGTTTCTTTTGTGTAGTTCGTTTCTCGTAAAAATGCCATGCTGTCATTAAAAAATATTTCAACTATTTTATTTGCTTGTACATGTCTTGTCACTGCATTATTTGTAATTTTTTTCAAGTTAGCACTAAAATGAATTAGAACGATTGATTTATGGATGTTCCCAAGTTTTAAAAGTAGAGAAACATTGCGGGGTAGGATCGTAGCATCGTATAATTCAGGCTGGGCAGACACAAATTCATTGCAAACTAACGTGGAGTATGCAGTATATAGGTAATGGTCGCTTCGATTAAAGTCCTGAAATCTTTGGAATTGCTAATTTTGGTTCATCAGCAAAGTTTCTTTTCAGGTGAGATAGCACTCATGGTTGCACTTTTTTGGCTGGATTTTGTGCTTAGTTTTGAGAACCTGAGGATAGTTATTTATTCTGATACATTTCAGATGGGAAAAATTTGTCAAAGAATGTGAATCGGTCTTGAGCATTAAGTGGAGAAGACTAACAATGTTGAAGACTTCAGTGCGTGACCCTCGGCTAGTAATTTCTGCTAGATGTTTCTGCAGCAAAAGAGCCTGTGATGTTCGTGTGCGCTTCGCTCCTTCTCCAACCGGTAATTTACATTTGGGAGGCTTGAGAACGGCACTTTATAATTTTTTGTTTGCTCGATCTCAAGGAGGCAAATTTGTATTGCGAATCGAGGATACCGACCAGCAACGTTTGGTGCCTGGTGCGGTGCAACAGGTCTGTATGTTATAGTGTTATTGAATTTATTTTGGTTGCTGGAAAACAAAAAGGCCGAAATTAGGTTTAATTGCATCGAAAGATTTATTGAATTATATTCTCAGAAGAGATAATGTTTCATCGTTCTTTTTTAACCTTTTTGTAACTCTTTTTTAAACAACTCGTCTTTTATGATCGTTCTTTTTTTGAAAATTCATTTCATATTAGTGAAAATTTATTTCATTTCATATTTTCATATTAGTCGTAACAGTAGGATTCTAATATATATTGTTTATGATTATTTTTCATTTTTTGTTGTAAATGTTGTTTTTCAGAATTCTGAAATTGAAAAGCTAGTAGACCAAATCTATGAATTTTTTCATTTAGATAGAAGCAACATTGGACCGATACGAGCTTTTTCGGGATGAAGGTCCCTCCAACAGCGGGAAATTTGGTCCATATTTACAATCTGAAAGAAAAGCGATTTATCGGGATGCTGTTGAGCAACTTATTGATAGTGGTAATGCATATCGATGCTTTTGTACGAAAACAGTAAGTATTTCTTGATTAAATTGGTTGGCCGAACTAGAAACTAACATTGTCATAGCCACCAAATTTTTATACGTGCGGATGCTTTGCATCATTAAGTACAAATTGTCCTTATTAGTTCTTAACGAAATTTTTATATTTTTTCTTATATTGTTGTCAAAATTAAAAATTTCCAGTAATTGATCCGTTTCTTCATTTGTTAACAAATGATCCTATTTTGTTCTTGCACCAATGGATTTTCATAGTCTTTTAACGCTTTCAAATTTCATGTTTATAGTACTGACATTTAAGCGTTTGGATATGTTACGTAGGGAAGCGGCTAGACGTCATGAAATACCAAAATATGATTACCATTGTCGAAGATTGACCAATGAAGAAGTCAAAAAAAGATTGGAGAATGGTGAAAATTATGCGGTCAGATTCAAGTTCGAACGAAAGGAAGTGCATTTCAAAGTGATCACCGTTAACGTTTACGAAATTTTTGCGTTCTTCAAAATAATATCTTTGTCTTTTTTTGACCATAATTTTTCCATATCTTCACTTGCATATGCTAAGAGTATCGTTTCCTCTATTGTCAGTTTTTTTCTCTTGAGAATCAACTTTAAGGATCAAATTTTTGGTGAAATCACGCAGAATAACAATGAAGGAGACTTTATATTGATGAAGACTGATTCATTTCCAACCTACCATTTGGCGAATGTTGTTGATGATCATCAGATGCTGATCAGTCACGTCATACGTGGTTCTGAATGGCTTTCATCTGTTCCAAAGCATATGCAACTTTATCAGTAAGTAGTTATTTGCGATAGGAGACTGTCATTTAGCAAGTCATGTAGACTGGGTTCGATTTATGATATTGATGACTGCCAAGTACTGAAAGCATTTGTTCCTTTAGTATCCAGTTGTAAGAAGTACAACGTATTTAGAACCAATGAACAAACAAACCTATTAATAAATGTATGGGCACTGCTGAAATTTCTAAATAAATATATGTGACACTGCTCTATGCTGGAACTTTTTATGGTAAAATGTAATTGACTCTTTTAATATGTTTCTGAATTTTTATTTCTAGAGCCTTTGAATGGTCTCCTCCTGTGTGGATTCATCTTCCACTGCTGACAAGAAATAGCAAAAAGAAACTTTCAAAACGTGACAAGGTATATTTGTTGCTTCAACTCCTATTTCTGCATTATAAATTATGAAATATTTTGAAAGCAAAAATTCTAAGATGTTTCAATTACAGGTATCCTTATCTGATTTTTATAGGACGCTTTTGTCGGATTTTATGATATCGAAAAAGGGTATTTACCAGTTGCGATACTGAATTATTTGTGCCGAAATGGAAGTGGTATTCGAGATTTCGATGCATCAAAGTTATACACACTAGATGAAATGATAGCAAATTTTGACTGTCATTTAATTGGCAGGCGAAATATAATGGTATGTCCGAAGACACACAATTCGTTTTCATCGCCTGTAGTTTTCCGGAGCGTTATATAAATTTTGCTGAGCACGTAATAAAATAGAATGTAATTACATAGAATGCTTATTTGAGTTTGGTGACCTCTCGCTCAAATGCAGTTTACCTGAAGTACTGTTAGGTTGGTAATCATTATGAGTGATTTTTTCAAAAAACTTGTAGTAATTCTATACTAATTCTAATTGCAACATCTTTAGTTGGATCAGTTGGTTCTTGATACTTATGGTCATAAAGCAATACAGAATGCTGACGTTGATAAACAATTGGTACCAGAAATTATGAGGCGTCTTCAGAGGACACTTCCAGAAGCTGCCGCAAAACTGATTGCTGATGCTGATTATGTTAAGAAGGTGCTCAATTTGTTTAAACGAGTGGATCAGAAGTTATGCTATTTGGAACAGATAACCGACAGTGACTTCAAATATTACTTCTTACGATCGACTAGTCCAGAAAAAACGGTTTCTGAGTTTGATCCAGATATGGTATCATCCATTCTCAATAGTTTTATGGATTGCGGAGATTGGAATATGGATTATATTAAAACGTTGGCTTCTACACATGATATCGAGTGTTTCCAAATATTTCGAATTATACGTTTAGCACTAATCGATTGCCAAAGTGGGCCACCGATTATGGAACTGTTTGAGTTCTTTGGAAAAGAGGAATGCTCAAGGAGATTTTCCGCTATGGTTGAAATGTTAAAAGAATCAAAAGTGTCATCAACATCAACAGTTTAACTATTTCGTTCTGATCTATTTTTTGTTCATTCTACTATTACTATATCAGTGTTTATTTCGTGCAATTCCTTTTCCCATTCATGTAAATCTATGTGAATATGGTACGAATTCAAAACTGAATGGAAAATACTTTAAAAAATGAAAAATTTATATTAAAAAAAATAGAAATGAAAACCATTGAAAAGGATTGCAGTATCCAACTGATGCCGCTGATAAGGTAAAAAGAGCTTGGAGTGATCCTTTTAATCGCATGTTTTTCTAATGTTGGGATTGATGGAGAGGAAATTATTTCGTTCTTTCTGGATGTTTAATCTGTTTATTATTTAAAAGTTCTTATTGTTTAATCTGTTTGTTATTTCTTGTTTGAAGAAAGGTACTGTCTGATTGGATAAATGTTAAAAGATGATTTATCAGCTGCATTTGAGTAATTTTCCGTTGATAAAAATTTTCCATTTGATTAAAACAGTTATTTTCCAATGTTCATTACAAAAGCACTAGTGGCTGACTGTGAGTGTTAGAATTTCTCTTAACAAAAAAAACTTGAGGATTCGTTAGTGGAAGAAAAAAGACTTTAAAAAAGTTTCGAAGGACTTTGAAAAATAATAGGTAATTTAATGAAATTAACGAAAAAGCATAGAATTATAGTAAACACTTTTTTTCACAGATACAGTTGGATGGTGCTGCAACATTTTACATCATTCAATATTCAATAAGCGCTGTAATTTAATGAAAATTTGAAGTCGGAACTCAAAATCCTGAAGATAAGATTTTTTTTCAGTAAACTTATACATCTGAAGTGTTATTTTTAGAAGTAGCAAGTTGGTATTTTTAAAAGTAGCAATTTGCAAATTCAAGTTTGCACTTGTTTTAAATTTTGATTTGATGACATTTGAGAAAGAGGCAGCACAATGAAAAGGATAAGTTGACGTACACACACGCGACCCTATCATCTGTAGCGTAGTAATGCCGTTCTCATCGAACAGTGTTTTCGGTATGTACTAGTATGAGAGTTTGAAATTTAACGGCATTCGTTCGAAATATAATATTTAGAACAGAAGAGAATGCTACTTTCTGGTACAAATTCGACCGCTCTTTTTGAGTGTAAAGTGTGCGCAGAGTTTTCTTCCATTTAGTACTTAGTTTTCAAAACACGTTTACCACTACAACAGCGATTGTTTATGCGAATTCAGATCACCGCACTTCCATCTCTCTCCCAATTCAAGTCTTCATGTGTTTCCCAAAACTTGCTCCCCTTGTTAAAACCAGAATGGGAAGCGTCAAACACGAACACACGAATTAGACAAACTTCTCCGCCCTCTATCTCTTCTCCTGGCTAGCGACACAATTTGCTAACGAAACGTTTTTGGTTTTCAGGTGAGCAGAAACTTGTGTTACAATTAGTTTCGGAGTGAGGAAATTTGGTTGTATTCTAGTCATCGTTAGGCTTTCACTTTCGTGTTGTTATAGAGGGAATGGTTCACATGATGAAGTATGCATCTCCTCTGAGTGAAACGATTGAACTTTTCTAATTTTCGAAATTATCGTGCTCTACGTGTCTTCTCATGGTAAAAGGCGATTCCATGTTTAGCATTTAATTAGCAGCGTATAACTTGTAAAGGATGCTATACCAAATAACATACAATTTTCGGAGTATGCCTGGAAGTTTCGGATAATTATTCATGCGTTCCACTCGATAATAGTTTTTGATATGTCTTACTGGATGCTGAAAGAATCCTCCGTAGAGATATCCTGAATTGCGTAACGAAAAGTTCAGACTGCTTTATTTATTGATAAAATTTTGTTAAAAGAAGAATTTCTAGCGGAAAAAAACAAGCTGTCATCTCTCACTTTTTGAAGTATTATTTTTTTTGCTATGCTTGTGGATCTGAACTTTATTGATGTTTTCCGTCATAATTTTTTTCTTCTACAATTTGTTATTATTTTGCTGCGATTGTGCTATTAGAGATTTGAACTCATTTTAAAGCGATTACAGATATTTAACGCGTCGTGCAGTTTGGTGGTATCGTTTGACGTTGTAATTATTGTGGATGTTATAATGAATCGAACCACAGTCCTTTCGTTTCGAGTCAAAATACGGATGAGCATAATTGATATTCCAAGTCCAATCTGAAACTTGGGAAGGAAATACATCACAATATCAGCAATCATGTTCACTGAAGTACGTGCTTAATTTAGATAGACATAAGAGTAATTCAGACGTTGTAGATTTTGATTATTCCTTGCCAGCAGTGCACATCGATGGCTAATTTTTTAACAAACGACTCTTCGTCAATTCCACGTAATCATTATAATTATTAATTTAATAGTTTCAGCGATGTCTGTCTCAGTTGATGAATTTTTGTTCGTACAAACTATTACATTAACCTTAATAAAAAATTGAAAGAGATTGCTTTGGATAGGATACACGATCGGAGTACAGGAATATTTGGCTCAATAACATAGTAATAAACTTAACGTAAACATTAAATTGCCAACTTGCAAATTGTTTCATATCATATGGGCACTTTTAGTGTTCATTTTGCACTGAATTTTCTGTAGATGTCGTAGAAAGGAATATGTGATGAGGTTGAAAATGAGTGTAAACGTGATGCTAAGATTTGTATTGGTAGATTTCATTAATAGTGGTGAGCTAATTAAATACTTATGAAAGACATACAGCTTCACACAAACTTAACTTTATCTCTCTATCAATATTATTTCGATGTTATTTAAATTGAGGTTGTTTTACTAGCGTTATTTTATTGGCACACATATTGGATATCAAGATGTTATTGTTTTTATGCTGACTGTACTATTTGTTTTAATATTGATGAAACAAGAAATATTCGTGGCGATCTTCTGTTAAACGTTATTTTACTGGTAGAACTTCCCGTAATTTCAGAACTGTGAATTTGGCATGTATAAAAGTAAGTGGTGAAGTTGATCCTGCACCTATTTGCATTTCTATTTCTCTGGTGTTCAACTGATTGTACTCTTTTCGACTTCATTACCAAGACCATAAGTATGCCAGACGGTATATGGAGATGGAGGAGTCTAACGGATCAACTCATCTACACTGTATACATTTTGTACATATATATCGGATTGATTGCATGCGATAGAGCAGATGGCAGTGAAAAGATTGATCGAATTGCCCTCAGGTGATTTTGAAATAACTAATACATTAACTAGTTAACGTTAATCTCTTGAGTTATCGGAAAAGCAGGGTCAGATGAGTTTTTAATTGTTGTTTGCGCAGTAAATTAGGACCAGAAGAAGGAACAGTTGATTGTTCATAATTTTTTTCGTATTTTTAATCTCCTAGACGTATGTATACTGGAAATCATCGGCACAATATTTAATTAGCTTAATATGGTAGTAATGCGATATCCAGCTTTTTTTAGATTTTTGATCTTCACAACTTAATACTTCTGCTGCGTACGCTTTTTATATGCAGTCATTATGCAATATTGAAGTATGATGAGCTACTACAGAGTTTAGCAGCGAGAAACATTTCTTGAGAATTAAAAAATCTAAAATCGCTTTTCTCAAAATCATTTTTTCTATTGCACGGTTTCTATTATTTTAGAGAAAATAATCAAGGCAAATTATTCTTTTACGTATGAGACATTTCTCGTTTCTTTTTCCTTCCCAATTTTTTACAACATTCTTTTACAGGCTGCAAGCAAAGGAGATGTTTATGCACGGATATAATTCGTACATGAAATATGCATATCCCCATGATGAGCTGATGCCACTATCATGTAAAGGACGACAACGAGGTGTTACCCCACCACGAGGGGATGTTGATGACGCTTTAGGAAAGTAAGTTTTCATATTAATTGTGGGTTTCGCTGTCATCCATAAGAAATACCAACCGTGTTTTAGTAATAAGTATCTTACTGTGTTAGCTTTTCAATTCTGTTTATTTTGGCTGTGTTATAAAAAAAGAAATAAATATTAAAAATCAAAATAAAAAATATAAGTGACGTGTTCCTTCCCAATAAATGTCTTTTTAAATCATAATTTCATCATATAACCGCTTTCGGAAACTGATGCGGAATTGAAAATTACGGTGAAAGAGGATGATATTTTCACCATATCTCATATTTTATACAAATCTCATATTTTATGTAAAACTGTCAGCAAGCTTATATTTAATCATCACGATATTAATAATGATATACTATGTGAAAATTAAGAAAAGATCTTCCTTTTATCACGAATATGTATTGCGTCAATTGACTATTCATAGTTCACAATTTTCTTGCCTCTGTCATTTTCATTGGAATTTTAATTTTTTGGAATTTCCGTTTCTGTTGTTTCTTGAAGTGCAGCTTTATCTACATTTCACTTCATATGTTTTTAAGCGTCTAGATCTCGGCCCAAGTAGTATAGTGGTTAGTACTCCACGTTGTGGCCGTGGCGACACAGGTTCGATTCCTGTCTTGGGCAGCGTGTTCTTCGGTGCCTCGCAACTTTTGTTTAGTATGTAGTTCTTGTGAAAAAAAGAATTTCAGTGAGTTTTACTTTCTTTGCTTCTGAAATGAAAACAGTCTGATAAACATTTGCAGCTTCTCATTAACCCTTGTCGACTCACTGGATGCGCTAGTCGTTTTGGGTGAATTGGATGAGTTCGAAAAGTCTGTGGAACGAATTGTAACGAATGTTCGCTTCGATTCGAATTTAGTCGTATCTGTTTTTGAAACGAACATCAGAATGGTGGGAGGATTGATATCAGGCAAGGCGGACTTTTCCGTTTTGACCGTAAGACTAAAGTAGCTGATTATTTGATCAGAACATCTGCTACTGGTGTTGTCTTATAGATGAGTGGCAATATAAACTGATTCCCGATAGAGTCAAATGTGACTTCCGAAGCCATTCATTTTAATCTTACGGTCGGCTGAATCAGTTTCTGACACATCTTTTTAAGCTTCCACACTTATAACCTTTTGTCACTGACAAAATCCACACATATTTAAAAAACATTTAAAGCTTTGTAGGTCACGTAATGGTGAAACTAGTGCAGTCGAAAGATGAGAAGCGTTTAAGGTGGTATAAAGACGACTTGTTGCAGATGGCCGCTGAATTAGCTGACAAACTTCTTCCTGCTTTTAATACCACGAGCGGAATTCCGTATTCTAGAGTAAGTTGAACTTCCTTCGATATAAGATTTTAAAGTACGAAGTGATAATAAAGTGATTATGTTAACACTGTTGTACAGATGTGATGAATATTTGTTTTTAAAAAGACGAAATGAAAACTTTAAAAGATACTTGAAATATTTAGTTTTGTGGGACATTTTTGTATCCAATTTACAGATAAATCTCAAATATGGAATGTTGGATTTTCTTCGGCAACAACACGACACTTGTACAGCTTGTGGAGGAACAATGATTCTCGAATTTGCTGCACTGAGTCGTCTTACGGGTAAACCGATCTATGAAGAAAAAGCTCGCAAAGCAATGGATTTTCTTTGGGCTCAGAGACATCGTGGAAGTGATTTGATGGGCACTGTGTTAAATGTACATTCTGGAGATTGGATAAGGAGAGGTAGTGTTAGCAATTTCATTAATTTGTATTTGATTCATTGTTCGACTTAAATTACATTGCTTTATTATTGTTTATTTTCCTTCAATGGTAGCATAAAATTTACGATCTCATAGTGCTAATCAATTTTGACTAGGTTAGAGAATGATGATACTGTTGGCTAATACATTTTAAAATGCATGCTTTGTCTACTGCAGATGCGGGTATTGGTGCAGGAATCGATTCTTATTACGAGTATTGTTTGAAGGCATATATTTTATTGGGCGACGAGGGGTATTTATATCGTTTCAATAAGGTCGAAATTCTTTGTTTTGTTGTTAAACAATTGAGGTTATTAGACTCATGGATCATTACAATAGTGTGAGATGTATAGGAGTGAAAATATTTAAGATAATTTAAATTGGCTGAGTTAGACAACATAAATTATAGATACTTTTCGACACCTAATTGTGATTAATGATAAGTTTTTTAGCATTACGATGCCATAATGAGATATGTTAACAAGGGTCCACTATTTATCGATGTTCATATGCATAAACCGACAGTTGCTGCTAGAACTTACATGGATTCATTACTAGCGTTTTGGCCTGGCATACAAGTTTTGAAGGGTGATTTGAAAGCGGCTATCGAATTTCACGAAACACTATATCAAGTGATCAAAGTAAATTTTCCGACAGCTCTTGATCATGAGAAAACATTTTTTAATTTTTCCAATATCTTTCTAATTTTTATCTGGAACGGATGTCTTTTATAATTAAAAAAGCCAAGATTACGTAGTAAGACTTTATTCTTTGTACGTTATTTATATTTAATAACGACTGTGAATTATTTCGGAATTCTAGCATGTTATTTAGCATTTGCACAGATTCTAACTTGTTTTAAAAGTATATTTTGCTTTAGAGGCACAAATTTCTACCAGAAGCATTTACACATGATTTACAAGTTCATTGGGCCCAGCATCCTATTCGACCAGAATTTATTGAAAGTACCTATCTGCTGTATAGGGCAACGAAGGATGAGCATTATTTACATGTAGCCAAAAACGTAAGTATTTATGGATAAGACTTTTTTAATTTCTGAATCGATTAAACAATTTCTTGGAGTAATATTGTGGTTTTTACGTTTTATGCTGAAGAATATTACCATTGTTTGGCAGATTCTGGACAGTATGAACAAATTTTTACGAGTTGAATGTGGATTTGCTGCTGTCAAAGATATTCGTTCAATGAATCATGAAGACCGGTAAATTCATGTATTTATTTCTTTGCATGGATGGATGTACTTCATTGAAATTCTGAGATTTTATTGCGAAGTTTTCTCTTTTTGGAAATATAATTCAATCAATTTTTAGGATGGATTCTTTTGTGCTTTCGGAAACGTTGAAATATCTCTACATGATTTTCACGGATTCTTCTGACTTACCAATTGATTTGGATAACTACGTTCTTACTACCGAAGCTCATTTTATTCCACTATCAATAGGTGATACTGACAATAGCGAGAAAGTTAGTTTTATTTGTTGAAAGATGCTATTGTAATTTTTGATTTTTTAAGTATGATAATAACATCTTTGTAACTTTCGAAACTATGGTGGTATGTTTGACTTAAGAGTGCAAATGTGGAACATAATACATTTTACGGCGTTTTGCGGATTGACAAGAAAGCTTAACTGAACCACCGAAAATTGAAAGTTGTTCTATTATTATATAGGCTAATTTATAAATCAATTTTTACAGCTTCCACGTCGTTTGATCATTGACCCAGATGAAATAATTGATGATGAAAATGCAGTAGTGGATAAAAAGTTTCGATCGGCATGTCCTGCTATTGTAACCAATGAGAAATATGATAATTTGCCGGCGTATGCAGAGGGATTGCGTAACATTGTACAAAACGTCGTCAGTGAATTGACGAAGAATTCGGAAAGTCCCAGTGGTTGTTCAAGAATGTATGACGTTTTAATTTATCAGATAGGTCACCTGAAACATTGCTGAAATTTCCTTCTAAGACTTCCTAAAAGTCAGTATTTGTAAATAAGATGCTTTTATTTAGTAATCAACAACGTTATCACCGATTTCATAGGCTCAGTAGAGGAGATAATATATCAGCAAGAAGTTAGTGTGAATTGGGACTGTTGTGGTTTCTTACTACTGCTATCGTACTCTTCATAGATCCAGTTATTGGTCACATTGTATTGTTTTATAATATCGAAATTGCTCGAATATCTATTTCAGAATTATTTACTGCTAACGGGGGTGTATATCCAATGGGGTTGTATATCAACTCCAGGATAGATATTTTTGAATCAGTTGTTTGCTATTTACTAATTTATTTGTGAATTGACGAAGAATTCGGAAAGTCCCAGTGGGAACTTTTGTCTGAAGCGCGCTTGCAACGGTTAAAGCTGTACCTTTTGCTTCTTTTTTTTAACATAGATTGATGATACTAAGTTTTTTTTGCAGGCCGAAACGTCTAAGTGCCTGGTCATTTAGTGTAACAAATGCTGAACATATGAAACAATTGAAGCAAATGGGAATCCAGATGGAATTTCAAGTTGATGGACGTGTTCATCTTACTCATTCACCAGATTCGGTATGTTTTTATTATTTTAAAAAACTAATCTGTTGCTTATAACTGGGGAAGTAATTCAATAATTCCTGGATTCAATTTTGGGAAAGGAAGACATTGATCTTTTGTTTATTTCAAACAATTGTCGTTTATCATAGTTTTGTGTTCAGCGTCTACTTTGGTTTTGCATGGAGTATTGTGGTGTGCATATTTTTTCTCACCTTTTTTGCGTGCTGTTTTGCAAAATATAAGTGATTTTAGAAGATTCCTCACTCTTGCGTGCTTTTCTGAAGAATATAAGTGATGGTAGGAAATGTATGGTGCTTCGCCCTTTGTTTTTAAATTTCTGAACCTTTCTATTCACGATTTCATCATTTTAGATCCTTATAATAATTAATTTGCCTCCGCCAAAAAAAATTTTCTTTACCTTTCAATGTTTGACTCCTTTTTTTCATCGAATTAAGTGTTATTGGGGGAATTAAGGAAAAGAACATAGTAAGTTCAAAGGCACCTGTTTTCAGGGCGAAGTGAATGAATTCACTACCGAGACCGAAACAGTACTGGCTGGGAATGATAATATGTTGAATAGTGTGTGCATGTTGGATAACGCGGCATCGGTGAAAAAGCAAACAAATATCTACATCGTTCATCCATCGCATGCTGCCGTTACCCAATTGCTCTCTATTATCATGCTTGTTGTCCTATTATGGCTTTCTGTTATGATTGTGGCTGCAATTGTTGTGTGTGTTGTTGTTTGTGGCTATCGAATATTAGCTATGAGGCAACCACTGGCTAACCCAATCACTATAGAAGAATCGGAAGCTTCTGAATGTGTGGTGATAAAGGATGACAATGAAAATAATGGTGATGATGATGATCGTGGTGATGATGATGATAGCAATGTAACAGCTAAAGCATGCAGAAAAATATTGTGCTGTGTGGGATGAAATTATTTCTGCCTTTTAATTTCTAGAAATCATTTGACAAATTTGTTGGGTGGTTTTCCCAGTTTCAAACTTCTAATAATGCAAAAGAATCAAATAATTTTATAGCGGGTAGTTTCTTTAGAGGTAACCGGCGGCAATACTTTGTGCGATCGTTCAACAGTCACTTGATGCTTTGTCATTTACATATCACAGAAACACTTTTTGATTTTTTTGTTTATAATATTTTTAGTATTTTTAGCAGATATTTTTTTAGCGAATAGGATGACAGCGACAAATTCATTTATGAAAATCATGGCTTTCTCGTATTTAAGAAAAGAAGTTTATAAGTTGGAAGTATTAAGCCACTAAAAGTTAAAAGAAAATTTGTCAGCATATCCATTACATATCTTTACCATTTTCTCCTTATCATTATTGTGTATTCCATCTTTTCTGAAATTCATGTTTGAAATTAACGCAAGAAAGATTAATTTTTTGAAATTTTTGTGAAGAAAACTAATTTTGATTTTTGCATTCGCAGAGAGGATTCTGGATCTTTATTTTGGTCACTTCAACAATAACCACAGTGTAGTGTAGTTTTCAGTTGTATCATACCAGCTGTAATTTTTTTCTTCTTAAAATGTTTTCCTTCTCCATCACTTTTATTCGCCTTCTCTTGTCCCATATTTTCAGGCAGAAAAGGTGTGAATAAAATCGAAAATTTTTTTCTATGCACTCATTAATTTTAAGCACCAGCGATTGCTCCAAAACATTATTTGTGTTTCATCTCGCTTTCGGGATCGGATCGTGTTTTCTCCAATTCCTGTTCTAACCTCATTTCTTTCTGAAGATTCATTTTTTGCTTTTCTAAAATTAACTCATTTTAACAAAGAAAAGATATTTCTCCCTTTTTTCTTGGTTTCCACATTTTTATTCACTTTTTTTTAGCTTTAGTTTATTGATCGCTAAAGATAAACATAATGCATTACCATAGCACTAGTTAGTTAAGAATGGATTGTTTGTCAGGAATAACTCTGGTTAGTAAAGATGCACCTAAATTTTTTGTTTTTATTTTGCTTGGGGATGCATGAGAGAGGGTTTCTGAATCATGTGTTGTGGTTTCTTTAATCATATCAGAAACGCTTTTCATTTCATTACACAACAATTGATAGTGGTTAGAAAATCGCTTTGGATTGTTGTTTTTACCGATCCTTTCTCCTATGTTAATTTTGATGGTCGTAATTGTATAGGGGAATATATCGAACAAAGTCTAGAGAGAGCAATGATAGGTTAAAATAAACTTATAAATATAGTTAGTATTGAAAATGAATGTTGGGTTTTTTGTTTTTTAGGCTGTTTCTCCAAAATGGGCCGTTCTTGGCAGTGAGTTTATTCAAGAAATGATCATGATGGCAGGCTCAGAAAAATATGGATTTGGTTTGTTCTTCGTTAAAGAGCTTAGACTTACTTGAATTATGTTATTTTCTTTCAAATACATTTCTATTCAGACTTGAAATTGGACGGCTTTAGGTTTCAATGGTGATCGAATTGTCCAAGTGGTATCGCAACCTATATTTGGAATGCTGCATTGGCGAGCTGTTTCTGCACAGTTTGGCCAAGATTTGAATCATAAGGCAGTAAGTTAATCTAGCGGTTTGGGACGACCCTAATGAAACATGTTTTTCTTCTGTGAGAGAAACTCTGCAGTAGGTTCAAGCATTGGAAACTCTGCGGTAGATTCAAACCCATCTTACGGAGTGAGGAGAACAATAAGTTCGGAAGGTGGCATAAAAATTTATTCTTTACAGTTTATTTTTATTTATTAACCCATTACTTATCTATTAATTTTTACCAAGAATTAATTGGTCATTTTGTTTGAATTTGTTCAGGTGGTCGCAGAAGTGCAAATCGCTATGCCTTTTCGCGCCTGTGGCCCGCTGACAAATGCACGAAGGATGAAGGGTCGTATTGCAGTCGTTCAACGCCAGGATTGCATGTTTCAAGAAAAAGCGCGTTATGTTCAGGAAAGTGGTGCCGTTGGTATCATTATTATTGGTAATACTTTAAACAGTAGTTTTATTTTGTTTGAAAAGTACACAATACTTGGGATTTTGTGTTTCAAAAATAATCCTTTAGAAGGTGTTTGTTTGTCATAATTTTTGATCTATGTCCTGTTTCTTCATGATTTCGACTAATTTTCTTTTTATTTCGGAAATTTTGCGTTATAGACAACACTATTGGCACAAGTATCGATGTACTGCCACCATTTGCAATGTCTGGAGATCAGTCCATCAAAGACGACATTGTTATTCCGGCCGTTTTTCTTTATAACAAAGAAGGCATTGCTTTTATGGAACATATAGTGCACTATCCAAATGCACTAGTGCGCCTTTCTGATCGACCGTCAAATCCATCCTATTTATTTGAGAACTTTGCATGCCACGGTAGAAACAAATATCCTTCTAATAAACTGGAACTCTTAGAGGTTTGTTTGGAATTTAAAGACTTCAAATGTCAGTAATTCATGTTTTATGTTCAATATTTTTCATCCTTCATGTCTTTTCCAGTAATTGTTTTTGGTGATTTTACATTTTCATGAACTTAAGGACACGGATTATTCGGAGGATATAATTGTGATTGATAGTTCTTTGCCAGCCGTGCTGCTCAATTTTCGATTTGCTTCAATTAGTGCGGTAAATAACACTGAAGATAAGCAAAAAGTTAGTCCTTGATCTTTAAGTTTTATCATTCTTCAGCTCTCAGTGCTCGTTATATAAATTCAAGTGCATCTTCGTTACCTCTCTCACACTTGCGTTCGTATTAATAGGAAAATGTAAGTACGTTCTGACTAAATCACTGTTTTAGAACTATGCAAAACACGTGTAACATACTGTCCCCCTTTTTGAGTGTATAATTTATTCATCGATCTTGTGCAGCAAAAACATTGTGGTATTAGTATGGCTGGAGGTAGAACTTGAATAAACTATTACATTCACAGTTAAGACTAATCGGTTGAAATCAGAGACATTCATCCTCTTTTATTACTTTTTATCGGAGTAACAGCAAATGCTTAAAAAAATAAGTGTTGAAGGTGATAGAAGAGAACGTGGAGGAAATGCAAAAGCTGTATAATTTGGCATCGGAATCCGACGCAGTGGTATTTTACAATGTGATACGACAAATAGGTTACTGGCAGCTTGGCCTAAGTATGAAGCCAACAGAAGCTCAGTTAAGAAAGTTTTTTTTACTGATACCAACAGTAACCAGGATAGAGCAAATAACTCAGAATCCTAAAAGATTACTAGGTTCAATAACCACAGTTAGTTGTCGATCATGGAATAAACTATTCAACTGTCAACGAATCAGGTGACCGGATGAGTTATTATTTTGAGACTAGCAAACTCTATGTGTTCATACATGTAGGTCTTTTTTCTCGTTTAATTATTAAAAATATTGCAATTTGTCTTCAGACGTGTTGAAAAAACGTTTTTTTTCAATAGCTTTGAAGTAGACTTTGTGTGTGCCAGTTTTTGTGTTCTTGGAGAATATGCAAGCAGTTTCCTGATGTTATTGTTTAAATGAGTTGTTGCAACCAAAAATGGATTTTCAAGCAAATTGAGTTGTTTTTTGTACGAGATGCGACTAGGTGGGGAAGAAAAGAAAATTTTTCTATTTCGTTTGAATAAATTTGAAAAGGCATTTGTTTGTTCATAGTCTTGAATATTTTATGGGTACGGTTAACCGGCTAACCATGTCCTCTAATGTGTATATAATGATTATTCTTCTATAATAGATGCATTTTATGAAATCTGCGAACTAAAAAGTTTTGTCTCACGGTGTTGGTTAATTTTGCCTTTTCAAAGAATATGCCGTACATTATAATTAGATTTTCATTTTAGTAGTTTGATTAGCATAGAATTCTGCAAAAAATTCATTTCTTACGAAGCTAAAAAGCGAGAGTCGTTGATCACTTAATATAATGTATTCCAACGAACATAACCATGCGTGATCGTAGTCAAACCACATTTTTATCTAGTGAGCTGCATGTATCTGCAACAGTGTTGGCCGGTCTTGCAGCAAACGCTCGATCTTAAAGGGTTACGAGAATGTTTTTCGTCATAAATTAGCGATAATTGTTCATACATCACATTTCTGCCTCTTTTATTCTCAAATTTGCATCTCATTTGTAATAGTGTTTAAAGTACTACTATGATAAAAAATGTTTCAACGTTTCAAATGTTTCAACTAAGCTAAGGTCTTATAAATGTGAGTTTGATGTTTTGAGTGGTGGTTTTTTGGTTTTAATATTATTTTTTTTATTTTTGAAAGAGTTGAAACATTTTATTTTTCTAACTTCGAACAGAAGAAACCGTAAGTTATAAAATGCTTTGGCCTCCTAAACGTCCCGTGCTTACCTTACTAATGTCGGCGTATCAAATAAGACTCCATAGGTTGTCAACGCATTGTAGGTCCTGGTAAATTGCTTTAGAAGCAATTTACCGAGATCTACAATGCGTTGACACTTAAGCTGTACTTTCTAAGAGGAACCATAATAGTACTTAAATAGATTTGAGATCAGGAAGTGAAATGCTTATTAAAATGTTTAGTGCGCAGTTTTTTATCTTCTTGCCAGAGAATGTTCAGAATTTACTCTGAAAATTGTTGGCGTAATTTTTTCTCCAAAATACAAGTTCATTAACTTCTTATTTAAAGATTTCTGTCATAGTGGGATCTTTAGATTAAAGCGCTGTGTTTCTTTTTTGTTTCTTTTTTGCAGCTAAAATCATTTCTAGCAGCTTCGAATGTTTTGAAGGAAGCTTCCATAAATTTTATGTTTGAATGACATCTTTAATATTACTAGTTATCGTTTATTTCGACAGTTTCTTCTTTTAATAATTGTTTAGCAAGTAACATTTCTATAAAAAAAAGAGCACAGCACATAGAGTTTATCATGACTAATTAAGAACATATCACATACTATCCGATGTTGCTTTATCTCGGATTCCTTTAGCATCAAGCATTTGACACGGTCTTGCGAAAGTTTATAAAACTTTTTCAGGATTCATAAGACTTCACGAATATATCAAATTCAGTGTGCTCTATATACTAGGAAGTTGCGATGGCCTTATAATAATGCTGTCTATGGGGCGGAGTACATTTTGAGCTGTCTTTACAATCCGATCGGTCTTATTCTGATTGACATAAATCCATGGCCGCACTATAACAAATACATGAAACCTGCAGAGGATTTCTTCACGTATGCTACATATAGTTGTAATTTTATCGGAAAAGGTCTTTTTAATTGTAAACCTTTAGTTGACATTATAATTCTTCCACTTAAAAAGCTACTATTTTGCAATACAAATCTCATTTTACCCAATGAAGTGGACTGACTATGCACTAAGCAATAGTTCATATACTAACGAAAAAAAGGGATGTAAGTACTATTTATTTTCCGCTTTTTCCAATATTCAAAATAATTGAGCAATAATCTATAAGGTAACTAACGTATTTGGTTATCGGCAGAGTTATCTTATGTTCGATCCAGAATTTTTAGTTCTGTTACATATTTTGAGATGAAACTAACCAGCTCTTCCACATGGTTTACCAGTTGTCCCTTCGCACACACGTCCTCCCCAGTCATAATGACCTAGCTTTTCGTTGCATGAACAAAAAATCTAAAAATTATTTAAAAAACGTTCCAAATTTATTTTCAAGATTGGACTTCGCTTAATGGAATTTTCTAAGATAACCTCGAACATCCTCCTTAAAGATCGGAAAAAATTGCTCACATTAAAAAAAAAAGAGAAGACGGAAGCCAAATCATTTCTCGACTTTAAAAAGAAAGCTTACTTTTCCACGATGTTCATTTAAAGGCATCCATTCCATAGGAGAAATAAAGTAACCGAAACTGCAATCCACTGCCTCCATTACCCCATCGCCAGTAACTGTATCAGGTATCGATACTTTATGCCTCATGATATGCTTATCGTTGAATAAAATTTTCCTACATTTACGACATCGATATTCGACATTTGTGAAATCAACCAAGTCCGGTGAATTTTTGTCCATAACAAATCTTGCAGATGATGCTAAACAATAAACAATCTGTTAATCCGTAGAGAACGTACTTGTAAAGCAAAACATTTGCATTTATCACAAAGGTGTGTTATCACACGAGAATATTATCTGACATGGACCCAACATTGGTTGGCAAATTATAATTCTAATCGAATTTAAGTATTGCAATATGGTGCTAAGATGTTCATTGCAGATGCAGGATTTCTGCTATATCTAGATTTGTTTTACGGAAAAATTTTTAGACAATAAGCTATTAAGGTTAATACCAGCACTTGAAGAGATGTCCAGTAACCAGTTTTTGTACAACAAACACTGCGAAACAACTTGCATATCGGCATTAAAGTGACAACTTTCGAAGATTTGTAACTGTCGCATAAAACCGTCATTTGGTCTGGGTCATCACAATATATGTTTTTCCATAATTTTCAATTTTACATTTAACAATAATGCTAGAAATTGGTGTTTGAAGATTTGAGTTTTGAAAAAGAGATTCCTTTGCTTCCCTAGCATTTAAGAGTACAAAGAAATCCTGGTTAAGGGAAACTATTGCTCCCTTAACCAGATTTCTTTGTACTCTTAAATGACTAATAAGTTCTTCGCGATGATTACATTGCCTTACAAAATAAATTTGTTAGCGCAAACATCGATGATTTACAAAATTTAATTTAATGAAACAAATTTGTTAAAAAATGCTCCGACGACTCACTGCGCTATTGGTCGTATCCTTTGTATGTATTCAACAGCTTTTGTCGGTGAACATTGCAACTTTTGCATTAGATAAGCGGCAACAACAAATACTGAACGTGATATGCCAGCTTCACTGGAAAAGCAGTAAATTATACATTATTTATTTACATTACTCATAACATCGAGTCATGTCTGGCACCTAAACCTGAAAGGAAAATAAAGATTAATCAAATAATATTTTGATCAATCAACTCTTTCATTTTACAAACCACTTGGGTCATCAATTTCTGTTATGGATTACTTAATGTTATTTGTTTGCTTACTTTTACTATCGGCCACTTCCAGCAGCACAACCACACAATACAAAAGGAGAAACAGGACAGATAAAATCAATTAACTTCAACAAACGTACCAATGTACAAGGACTCGTCCGTTACTTTCAATATTTGTTCTTATGTACGTGAGCGCATTCGCTATAATACATCAAATTGATCTTAACGCAAAAGTACATGTAAACTGCCTGTTATATATGATATTTTATAAGTTACCAATTTTAATACAACATTACTCGAAATAAAC
Organism: Litomosoides brasiliensis; assembly: GCA_013365375.1. NCBI lineage: Eukaryota > Metazoa > Nematoda > Chromadorea > Rhabditida > Onchocercidae > Litomosoides > Litomosoides brasiliensis. The sequence goes on along the minus strand of JABVXW010000099.1, from coordinate 80,434 downwards.
AGTAAGCACGAAAGAAAAAAAAAGATAATACCTAACAAATTTGCAGCGAACATATCTTGTGTATCCATATCTAATGCAAAAATAAACATATAAGATATCCCAACAATTTGCTTTTCCATCGAAATACTTTCTGCTGCTATCGTAAGAATATGGCTGATCTAAAAGCAGTACTTACTAAACGGTTCTGAAATTTTAAAAGTGCTACTGTCTTCATCGTTTGGAAGTGTGAAGAAATTTTTAGATACAAAAATTGTTTGGATATATATTGTTGGTTTTATTTTCAATGTTATCCCCAATTCAACTGTTTAAAAATTGGAAAAAAATTTCCTAAAAAAATCAGTTTTAGAAATGCAAAACTCTTCAGAATTAGAAAAATAACTTTACTTGACAATAAGGCAGAAGGCAAATAAAATAAAGGTAACAAAAATAGCACACCTTTAATTCATTTTTAACGTGTTCAATCGCAAATTCATCCAAAACATCGTGCACATCACCCAGATATAAATTTTCGATTATTTTATCAATCATTGCCGTATTTTCCTCAATTCAAATCATTCTTGCTATAGAATAATCCATGAATAACAGAAAAAGACCTTTTCCTCTAATCAAAATAACACTAAACTTTTGAAATGGAACAATTTCGAAACACTTCAAAACAGACACACTTAAGTAGCGAGTTGTCAACAAACCTTCCAGCTAAGCCGTCACTAAATATGCGTGATTGGGGTGGAACACCCCCTCATCTTCACACTTCACTTACATCAACTTGATCGACTACTGTGTAGATTCCGATCCCACGACATTTTTTCACTTTAACAAATTATTTAACCATTCTTCAACGGGAGGGGAAGGGTGTATTCATTGATAACTTGAATTTCTTGTGAAAATACTTGAAGATAAATAAACCAACCTTCCCAGATAATTTATTACTAAACATTAACGAAGGCAAACATACTTCCCATCTTGATCGTTAATACATTCATGCATATATGATTCGAATAGATCGGAATATATTAATACAATAAGAGGTGTTAAAAATTTTTCAAAAAAAATCCATGAGTTGAAATAAAAATTTATAAAACTAAGAAATTTGGATTATTTTTGAATAGATGATTTCTTTACTTCTGCTAAATTTTGAAATTAAACAATTCGGGGACATAATTCAACCAGCCATCACAATGCTTTGGCGACATGCGCTGAGCAAAATGCATTTTAAACATCCATCACTAATTCTGATGAAACTAAATTTATCAACAGCATGCCACTCCACATTATCATTATAGCTCTCTCTTCGCTTCTCTTCTCTCTACCTTTATTGATAAATAGTTCAAAAAATGGTACGTGTTTACTGGAGTAGTACGTATCAGTCACGTGAGGTCACGTATGATTTCATCAGTTATATTCATAGTGTATGTATTATTCGCGCCGTTTATTTTCTCCGAATTATTAAAATTCATTACTAATAAACTTTAGGTTTGGGAATTTAATAGAATTTTTCTTGAATTTATAAAAATTTTGCAAAAAAGGAAAAAATTGGATTTTTCAGAATTGGCTGAAAATGATACATATTTGATTGGTTTGTTTAAAGAAGGCAATCAGTGACGCTGGACTGATAATGGCACAGAATTGAATTATACAAATTGGCGTCATTAGAACCAAATGGTTGCTGCGGAATGATTGTACAATGTGTTGCGGCAAACTGGAACGGAATTACGGATGGTCAGTGGGATGATGTCAATTGTGAAAATAACCCTCCGGCAAATTTTATATGTAAAAAAAAGACTCTAATCGTTTGCACGCGCAACTTAAAGCATTGTTTATTGTGAATTGTTTGCTTTTTTCAAACGATTATCGAACTTCGCTTGCTAATCTTATAGAATTGAACTGCAATGAATTTCTTGTCAGTGTAATTTTAATACATTTTGATTTCAAATAAACCTATCGGATTTGAGTTGGAAGCAATCAAAAAGCATATACAACAAATTAAATTTTTTGAAAATTTAGATATGTATGCCTTTTGCTTGCATTAGTTGTATTATTTTTTGGCATAAAGTTATGTCTTCTTGACGTGAATTTTTTTTAATTAAATTTTTAATAATTAAATTTATTCTTGATTGCTACAAAACCGTTCTAATATTACCATTAGACATGTAATACCTTTCTTTTTTCAATATTTTAATGCCCTAATTTATTTCAGATATTTCGCAATTGGCAGATAATGAGACTAAAACAACAGAAGAAAAGAACTGTCAATTACTATAGCAATGCGAATGACATACTTGACGTAACAGATTCAATTCAGAATTTCACTGCTTTCAACAGCTGAGAATAAATATTAAAAAATAAACAATTTTTATTATTGAAAATTTCTTCTTTTTCTGCGTTTACACATACAGATATATACGTATATTTACAATATATAATTCAAAAATGCACACACACACACGCACACAGACACGCTGTGCAAATATTGAATAGCCTTTTTTCAGAACGTTCTTTTTAATTAGTAGAATTTACTTCGGAATTGAAATTTTGGTTCTAATAAATAGAATAGTATTTAAGATTTGTTTTAGCAATTTACAGGAAAGGCAATTTTTTCCGATTTTCATTTTAGCCCTAAAGAAATATATACATTGTCAAAAGTAATTACAGATGTACTAAATAAAGCTCGGCAAAAAGACAGTATGATATCATATGTGCAGCAGTTGAAAAAATATAGAGAGTTGAAAAAATTGAAAAAGCAGCAGTTGAAAAAATATAGAGAGAAAGCGAGAAATACTAAACTGTGAAAGCCCTGAAGTATCGTGGATCTCTTTCAAAAGTTTTCCGATATCTCTTATCAGTAAGAGAGATATTTATTAGTAAGAATTTCCTGTCAAACTACAACTACAAGGTTAACAGATAAGAATGTTAACTAGATCCTCTACTCATTGCTTAAAGAAATATATTCATTACTGAAGAGTAATTACAGGTGTAGTAAATGGAGTTCAGAAAAAGGACGATATCATATCACCTTGAATTAGCTTCCTTATCACCTTTAATCATTTTCCGTGTATTATTTCGATGGAAAGGAAGTATTTGGAAGCACATCTATAAAGAATTACTAGTTTGGACTACACTTTTCTTAATTATTTCATTCTTTTATCGATCAAACTATTTCCTCAATGCTAAACAAAAAAAGTACATTTTCATTTAAATCATTTCTACAGTAATAGAATAATTAAATTGTAAATGAAATTTCATTTGCATTTTTTTTGCTCAAATGAAATGAACTGAGGCATGAAAAAATGTTCGCTAAATACTTTAATTCAATTTATTTCAGCATTTTCAAAAATTTAGCCCGCTATTTTGATACTCGATTAGAATACATACCTATCACTTTCATTCTTGGCTTCTTCGTCGATACGATCCTATTACGATGGTCTAATATTTTTGTTAACATGGGTTATATCGAATCGTCAGTTGTTTCTCATCCAATTTTGAAATTATTCAAGAATTGCTCTTTCATAAGTTTCATAGACAAACATTGAAAATAAAACGATGTTTGGGAGAATTGCTGAAATAGATGAAATGGTTTGGATTTATGCTGTCAAATTTGTCTGATAAAATTGTAAGTGTTATTTGATTAATGAAAAATTAACGCTATTTTCAGATACGCATTATTTATCGCTAATTATATTCATGGTGACGATGAGAATGCGAGACAATTGCGTCGAACTCTAGCGCGATATTTGTGTCTTACACAAGTTTTTGTGTTCCGAGATATCAGTGTTCAAGTAAAGAAACGTTTTCCGACTACTGATAGTATAATCAACGCCGGTGTGTAACTGTTTTTTTACTTACACGTTAATATTGAAGACTTTGAGAGGAAAAGAGGAGTGGTTGGATTAGATTATAGGATCAGAGGAGGTTCAATCAGGCTTTTCATAACGATAGATATCCTTCTGTTTTCTTCGTTTACTTTTAAAATATGATATCTCACATATGTGGAAATAAATTAAAAACATTTTAAAATGGCAGTAATGATAGCATAAATTATTTTTGAAGGGATTCTTTTGAGAGAAGAAAAAGAGAGACTGGACTCAATTGAACTTCAATATGATAGGTATTGGGTGCCAATCCGATGGATTCATTCTGAAGCACTGAAAGCACGAAAAGAGGAAACAATCACTTCCGATTTATTGTATTGGAAATTATGCGTTGTAAAATTTTGCAAAAACGAAATTTATAAGTTTTATTAAACAGTTACATTTCCTAAATCAAAATTTAAAAATTATTTTATTCAATACTTGAACAATGTTGGAGTCAGATTTCAGGAAGTTGACAAATTTCGTCACAATTTACAACTCTTATGCAATTATGATTGGATACCAATACCATTGGTTTACTCGCAGGTGTGCTTGCTACTATTGATTTCTAATTTTTCTTGTTCATTACCTTTTATCTATAAAGTTGTGCGATTTTACTTATTGTATTTCACCTATCTTTTAGCTAATAATATATTGTTTACTTATAAAGGCAAAGAGTAAAGTAATTCAAAAAGAATCGACTATTTTAATTATATATTTTCTTCAAAAAATCACCATCAAATAAATGATAAATGGCATTTCTCGCAGTATCATTTCAAATAATAAAATGTTGCATTCGAATCAGGTGACATTGATACAATTTAGGTAGTATTTCTGGCAGTTTACGTACACTTCCTTGTATGCCTTATCAGTCGACAATTCATTATTGCTAATAATACTATCACAAGTGATGTTAGTTCTATCTAACTTTTCAGATCGTTTAAAATTACATTTCAATTTGTGAGTGCCTATTTATGGAACATCTAAATATGTGCAGTTTTCATTTAAATTCTGCCGTTATTTTGGGATGCTCACATTTCAACCTATTTATAAACGAAATTGTAAATTCGATAAAGAATAGAACTGAGCATTAATTTTATCTATGTGAATATTTGCAAGTAATCGATAGGTTCATTTCCAACTATTACCTATTTAGCACATTTTTTGTGGCATATCTCGTTCTATTATAAGGGTTTATCGGTATCACCGATTACTTATCGAAACAAATCGATGACAGGTTCCCTTACAGCTTGATTTCATTGTACTAATGATGACGATAATAGAGTTCGTATTTTTTACTGGTTGGTTAAAAGTTGCACAAGCGTTGCTTAATCCATTCGGTGATGACGATGATGACTTTGAATGCAATTATCTTATCGATAAAAATTTTGCTGTAAGATTTTGTGAAGTTCTTGGAAGAAGTGAATTACATATTAAAAACCTAAATTCTTTTCTTTTTGTGTTGGACGATAATTCTAGCAATGAAATAATTAGTCTGTTTTCACAAGTAAAAAAAATACCCCTTTCCCTCAAACAAAACATTGCAGACAAGTTTGTGCATTGCCGACAACTATGATCGCTTACCGAAAATACGACCTGATTTTCTTTGGCGAAACAACAAAAGATTTCCCGCTTCTGCAAACACGGCGTTAATTGGACCCAAAGTAAATTTCAAGTACGCTCTTTTAAAAAATTTATGTAGTTTTCAATACTACAGTTAGCTGCTTACTGCAATCTTATAATACTCACAAATGCATGCGCTTTTTACTTTCAATTCCATTACAGTGCCTATAGGTGTGCCCGAAATTGTTTCCCATCTATTTTATTTCAAGCTTAGAATTAAAAGCTGAAGAGGCAGATGTGGTGATTTGTCGTCTCCAACCAGCTTCCCTTAATTCTTGCCAAAAACTACCACAAATTTCGCTAAATGGTGATGATCAAGGTGGAGAGAGGTAATGAAGTGAATATCAGAGGTATCAGAGGCTTAAATCCTCAAAAAAATCAAATAACACAAGTCTTTCTTCGATTAATATGTGTACTTAACAACTGTTTGGAGTATTTATTAGGAGACAGTATCTGCGAAAACAATACATCATTTTAAGATGAGCTTAACACTTTATGCAACTGCAGAATAATAGACAATAATCAAGCATCATGGGCATGCGACGACCTACAGACTGTTGATCGAGAAAAAATTACGAATGTTACAGCGCCACATCCACGTAAGCTACTGGAACGTTGCTTTACTATAAAAGTTGCATATGGTGCTAAAACCTTAGTTAGTCTGAGTGGGAATCCAGAATAATTTAATTCATCATTAAAACGCATCAAAAATTGTCCTTTTAGATCATTTTGAGGAGTCAACAAACCGGACATCGTTACAGCTAGTACAATATAGCAAATTTCAAACCAACCACTCCACGCTATTGGATCCGAGCATGAATAACGACAACAATAATGAAGCAATTACTCGGTTATAAATTTTCAGTGTGTCTTTGAACATGTTCGTGAAGGAAAAGAACCGAAGCTGAATGGATTTTTTTTCAGTATCCAAAAAATCATCCATGCTAATTTATCCTTCCGAAATTCTTTTCAAATATGCAGATATACAAAAAAAATAAATATTAAATAAATTAGTAACCAGTCAACAATGACGTTTGAAGTTATGTAAACATATCTTCATTCACACCGTGAACACTAAGTTTTCACCAGCTGATTTTGAGATAAAAACTGAGCAGAAATCCAGAACCCTGTATTAGTACAATTACGCTCTTAGCACATTTCCAGAATGATAACTATCTGATCAGCAATTATTCTGAAAGTGCCTTGAAAAACAAAAGAAAAATAAAATGAACAGATGAGATGATAAAACTTATCCCAACAAAGATAGCACGTAATCAAAAATATTTGTCAATGCTATGTCATGAAAACGATCAGAAAGATTGGGATACGCATTAAAAACAGCACGTGCAGCGATATAAAACAATGTTGGCGGTTTGATCCAACATCTCTGCAGTTGATCTGTCCGTCTTTCGAACTTTTCATCCGTAGTGCCACCAAAAACATATATGCAACCTTCCTACAAATAAATATCTTCTTTTGGTGGAGTAAAAAATAATTTTAACTTCATATCAAAAAAAAGACAAATTTTCATAGTTTCAAAAACATCATTTCTTGATCAGGGTCCGACTAAAACATCACAGTTCTTTCCATAAGAAAATCATTGAAGTATAAAAATACTTGCACATACTGGGGTAACGGTAGCTGCGTGAAAACACAACTGCTGATTCAATTCACAAGGCAACAGTTTCCAACGCCACTCTTTCAGATTGAGTTGCCAACAATCTTTAAGTAATTTAGGGCGCTGCAACAGTCTACATTCAAATATAATCGTGAACTCCCCTTCTGCTCCTCCCACTATCTCGTTCTGTGACAAGCATACGTGTACCGCAAAAATCGTGAAATATTTTCAAAAAGCATCTTTAAGAAAATATAACTTGGATACAACGATACCATAATAAGGGATTAATTAAATACGATATTTAAGCAACAAAAAAAAATACCGAAGTCATTCGATCAATCAAGCGGCGTACTACTGAATTTTCTGTACAACCACCAATAATGTAAGCGTTATTGCCAAATTTCACGCAACCGTAGTATAATCGACCCTTAACAATCAGCGGCCAATTACGAATCATGGCATTTCACATATTTATATCAAATTGTTTCTTGTAATTTTTTAATAATAATACATGATATAGAGTGACAAAATGAGATTTAATAAATCTTTCAATTAAAACAAAACATACCACTGGATATCCGTAGTTGGCATCAGGTAGGGTTACTTGAGTGTGAAATTGTTTTTCGGATATATTGAATACCAAAAGCTAAAAATTGAAACATAAAACATGTACATATACTTGCACATAGGTAATGATACCGTTTGATGGAAGAAGCTAAGTCAAATTTTTCAAAATCCCCCAAATGTCTGGTTTATTTAGCTTCTCCTAAAACTTAAATAAACTCAAAGATTTTAAAAAGAATCATGTTTTATTAAAATTATCTAACTTTTAATTACTGACAATGCTTTTAACGCAGAAGTATTTCATTTTTTCTGTAACTAAAAGGTAACACAAAACCTCTGTAAGCGGTGAAGCCCATTCTGGAGTACCACCACCTAGAAGTACTATTTCATCGTTAACAACTATAGCCTCGTGCCTATAACGCCCGTCGATACCTGACCCATTCTGAAAAAATTATTTGGTTTTTCAGCATAATATTAACTGCTCAAATCCAACAAAAAAATTGGTGGCCGAAGACAAAACAAGAAACTTATAAATTACATGAAGAAGTGTCCATTTCCAACGAATTGGTTCTCGTCGACCTACGTAATCGTTTTTGCCACTAAACTCAGGTTCTAAGCTACGAACTTCAAAATTATATTCCCATCCAGTGGTTCCACCAAACACATAAAATTTTCCATTATTATGTACGAGACACTGAAAACAAAAGGTTGCAAAAAAAACAGCAAAAACGTGTTGATGATTTTATAGCAGTAACTAGAAATGACATATAAAAAGACGCTTGGAGAAATAGGCCTTTCCACAAACTCAAAGAAAAAATGATTTTAAGAAATGCAATACCTAACAAATCATATATGTTACACTGCAAACATATCTTTTATGAACTGTAACTGTTATGTTTTTTAAACAACTTTTAAAAAATCCAAAAATTATTTATACACTTAAGATTACTTCAATTTTCTAAGTAGTAAGTCACTCAAAAGTCATTTATCTCTTCTTTTACTTGCTTTGGATCTCCATTTCCCACCACTAAAAACCAAATTAATTATCTTCTACAACTGATAACTAATACTTGCCGAGCCATATTGCCTAACGGGAACATCACCAATTGCTTTCAGTTGTTTCCAAACAAAAGTTTCATCGTTTACGCGTTTAAGCACATTCACTGAATTGGAAGCTCTTGTACCGAATGGGACTGCGGTTCCACCAAACATATAAAACTCAGACAAAATTGGTTCACCAAAAAAGCAACCTATAAGTACAGGAAATGCAGATAAATGGGGGAAATTTAATAATCGTAATGCTGTCAATATCCGACTCCTAAAATAAATTAAAAGTAACACAAAATGAATAATTGATGAATTAGACATGATAATGAAGAAAAACAGTAAAATTACTTGCAAATGATGCCAATTCTTCGGGAAAATCCTTTTCTGGTATAGACATCAGTTCCCAAGTATCAGTCAGAACATTGAAACGCCAAACTTCCTAAACTGGATTCCAGAAAATTCATGATAAAATGTTCCCAACAAAACGATGAGCATACTGATGGACTGACTCTGATTCTGTCAAAATATCTTATGCTCAAACTGTTACGTTCATTCTTTTAGTTTATCTTCTATTGGTTTGTTAAACGATCATTCGTTACGATAATTAATATCAAAGCCTTTAATATTACATTTATAATTTTATTAAAAAAGTCTAATTAAAAGCCATGTTGTTCTTCCGAAAGGATTTTACTTTAATGAATATAGTGCAATTGCACTGTGCACTTGTGCAGAGATCACTGTCGTTTGACAAATATGAACTGATAATCGCCCATTATCAGCAGAAATATCAATTCTTATATTGCAAATTCAAAGATCCTCACAGTTATTAACAAAAAAACTCTATCAAGATCATTTCCTTATGGATCCATCTATACCCCTCAGCTTGTAATTTTATGCATGACAGACCCCTGCAAGCAGAGACTCTCGTGAAGGTGTAAAACCACCGATTACATATACATAATTCCGGTCACAAGCCATGCGCATTCCACTTCGTTCCGTTAATACTAGAAAAAAGAAATGATATCAAGTGAAAAACAAACAATTATTAAATTCAAGCAAAATTAACAAATCCTGCACTATCTCATAACCGTGCGAGACCAATAAAAATTGTAAAACGCCGAAGTTCGTTCCGATCCTTAAGAAAATTGGAGTGATGTCTCTCAGCCGATCAGATAAAGTAAACGAAGAAAACTGTAGCGAAAACTTCTCACTGAATTCACACAGCAAATAAAAACGGCTTGTAATTCCCGGCTCATAATACACGCAAATTATAAATAATGAGAATAATAAACATGTACATATTTCTCTCGAAGGACCACCATTATCTCGCCAACGTCTGCTGATCTGATTGTTGATGACTTCAAATTTTCGCAACATATGGGTACTGTTCTGCGATCCTACCATTTCGGCCTAAAAGAAAAGTTTGACAAAATTTTGATTCCAATAGCCTTTTGTACAAGAACTGTCTGTAACATCACCTCAATCCAGGTACAAGAACTGTCTGGAACGTAACCTTAGCCTAGGGCAGAACCGCAGGTATGTTTTATTTCAACTAACGTACATAAGGTCTATGCATGACAGCTTTTTATTGCATATAACAGGAACGGTTTTCATACGGAATCAACAAAAATAAAGTAGGCTTTTGCGATTCTGTCTAGAACTTTGACGTTTTGTCTAATTTATATCGTTTAAGTAGTGTACAATATCAAGTTTATATGCGAGACATCAGGACATGTAGCCTACACAAACCGCACAACAAAAACATCTGAAATAATTTGAACGTTTGATCTGCGACGTATTGAAAACATCGATCCCAAACATTTCGAATTTTTTACATACCACCCTCTTACTATTTTTTGCATGCCATTTGATAATTGGTCTTCGAGGAAATGCTAAAATGATGGAGTAGTTTGCTTTAATATAAATGTTCGCTTGGATTCCGAACTTCAATAGGTGGTGCCACTCCAGAACTTCTGGAGAACTCGTGGCAATACATCCAACGATTGTAGTACTAACTACACATTGTCAAGTATTGAAAGATGTTTGCTTCCAATCATTTCTTTCTATCTAGCAATGTCGACATTGCACATATCGTGGTGGTGAATAATACGTCCATTCTTAAACTTTTATTTAAGTTCCAATTTATGTTTATAGAAGTCCTTGCACGATTGTAGTTATTTAAGATCAAATATTTACTCGGGTAACTACCAAATACAAATTTCGGAAAGAGATCTGGTCATCTGCTATAAATTTTCTTCATTGACGATTCTCAGAATGAATACATAGTTTCGGTTCAAGATACTTCTTGTCGTCCAAAAATTAGCATCTTGTTGTTGGCTGGCATATCATGTACTTTTTGCATATATAATCCACTAGCATTTGCTTCCTACAAAAGAAAAGACAACTTTTATAAATTTTTTGATCAGTCCGATGACTATTCTAGCACTATGCCGGCATAAACGAATTCATTAAGGATAATTATGCCTAAAACACAATGAACCTCTGCAACTGTTTTTTTAATTAGACCTAATATTGCTGGCAATTTCAAAGCTTAAAAAACCAAAAGATGAAGATGTCAGGTCTTTCCTTCACCTCGGCTCTTATCTGTGGAAAGAACGACGATGAGCAAATACAGTAAATATAATTCAGAAATCAAAAATTCTTCACAGCCAGCAATTTACAAAGATTAATTGAGCAAGATGACCTCTTTCAAAACACTTATGTCACGTAAACCCCATTCAGGATTGGTGGAACGAAGTGATCGTTCAAAATCAACATTGCTTTGGGGGGTTATTTGACCATTCACTGCATACGGACCATATGTAATCAATAAACCATGTTTAGTAGACAGTAACGATCCAGCACTCTAGAATTATTGAATCAGAATGACACGACAACTGTGGTATATTTAACATATCTCTTTTAATCAAAATGAAAGTCTCGCCTTATTATGATGGTATAATGACGTAAAGCAAGTTCGCATCAAGTAAATGATGGGAAAGTTATACTGACCTTAAACAGTGCAATAACAGCAGCATCTGAACTGATATGTATCATATTGATTGACAAGAGATAATCAATGTGTTTCGGTTGGAACTCCCTCGGCAAATTCCAACTGTTAATATCTTTTCGAACGTCAATTTTCAGGGCTTGTTTAACGTTGCATAGCTGAAGAAAAATGATTTCCAATCATATGAAGTATTGGAATCGAAGCGCATAAGCGGCTTGCAGTTATACTTACAGACTTCTTCACTAACGAAAACTAACTTATTTCGTTGACAATCTAATAAAAAGTAAAATTCAAAACAAAAAACTTTTGGTCACTAAGTTTACAAACACTGACAACATTCGTACCACTTTTATACTGAGAAACAAACAAAATGACTTGAAATAGTTTCAGATTGTACTAACTAATTTTAAAGTATTTCAAGCTTCAAAAAAATAGCTTTAAGAAACCTTATAATGGTCAATGTAGAGATTTATGGATTTCACATTACGATCATCCATATCAGAAGGTTGAAATAAGACGTTTGGAAAACATGGTGCAAAATGACAAACATGCTGACCACTACCAGATGCAATTTCTAGCAACTAAAAGACAGAAAATTTTCAAAGATTAACAATTTAACACGATTTAAACTATCCTAAAGATCGAAAAATTATGTGAAAACAAGTCACAGACTTTTTTTTGAGTTTGACTCAACTTTAATGATTGGATTTAATGAGTTGAAAAACCTTAACAAGTGAATGGACACGTACAGTACGCGGTTTCTTGTCGATATACAGTTTAAGAATGTCCAATATTGGCTGCTTGTTACGTTCTGCAGCTGGAGCGCATAACATTGAAAAAGCACGCTTTATACCAGGCAAATATGTAATGAGTGCGCACGATGCAATATTAGTAAGGCATTCACTGTTATTGATCGTGAAAGATTCACGTTTAATAAACTAAAATTAATTTGATCACATTTTATTAAAACATAATTCACTTAAATTTATATGTGAAAATGCCCGTAGTTTTTGATATTAACACTAAAACCGATATATTTTAATTAACAGCATAGTTGATAAAATAGTTAAGTGCTTTACAAAGGAACTTCGGGGAATAACGGTAAACCGTCCTTAAATATACTTGTCAAATACTGACAATAGCGTGAATTAGAAACAAAATTTAATAGAAGTAGAAAAAACATATCTAATCTGGTAATTCTGTATTACCATTTCAATTTATATCATTATTATAGCTTCTACCAAGTTCGTTTATTCAATTAATAAACATTTTTCATCATAGTCTATTTTTGTTCTATTTATTTTCATTCTATTCTGTAATTTTGAATTCTTGTGGTTCTTTTAAGTAGTTAAGAGAAACCCGCAACACAACGCACTGAAAAAAATTCTATCGCAAAGAGAACACTTTCATATTTTACTTCAATATTCTCAAATTCTCAAAACAATGATTAAGGATTAATCAGGTCTGTTTAACCCTTAATTATAAAATGTAAAAAATAAACTTCTGCTTATATAAAAATGAATTGCAGATTGCAATATATTAAGCAAAAATTGAAAACAGCATGTCTCACTAATTTTAAATCGTTTTAAATCGTCGATTACAAAACCTTCCAATTTCCAGCAAGAGATTTTGAAGTTTTGAAAAAACAATTGTAGCGGGACATTACTGAAGCTTTTAAATCTTCGTTACGATAACAAATATATATATATATATATATATATATATATATACCTTTAAATCGTAATTTCTTTCGTTTTCTAACTGCGAATTATTTTCGGTTCCTTTTCTTAATAACCTATCTTCATTTTACCGGACTAATCTTCTTGCAAATCTCTAATTAATTAGGATCCACCAATTACTCATTATTATCGGTCCTCAACGCATCTCGATCCCTCATTATCCAACAATATTAGCACTATTAGCAGTACCTAAGTATGACTTAAACGCCCAAACGATGAGGCAGGATATAATATTTCATAAATTAAAAAGCCGAGAATTCCACAACTTTTGCATTACTCGTTGGCTTTTGGGTGTCAGCAAATTGAGTTGCAATGAAGGTGTGAGTAAGCATTAAAGAAAGAACAGTTGTCTTTAGAACACCTACATATGCATGTATATATGTTCCGAAGGCGTGAAAATAAACTATACACTTAACCATGCTTTAACGGGAACAAATCAAGCGTAAGGCCACGATATCCAGCAGGGCCGCGTTTCTCCAGTCTTACAGGGTTCCGACAGTATGCTTACAAGTTGCCGAGGAATTCACCCTAGAATTGGTACTTTAAAAATCACCGAGAAATTGGCTTCGAGAGAAGGCTGACCAGGTGATCAGCGCCTCAATGGGTAATTTGTTCCCGTCAAGATTGCTTGAATTTTGTAGCTATTCTTTTTGTACCCGCCATTTCAACTTTTCGTTTAATGTATGCTTGGGGTTTTAGGGCTAATGAATATTTTCTTTTCAAACTCCAATTCGTGTGTTCAATTGCTAGTTACCCGTTTCCTGTATGAAAAAATTTTCTTGTTATAAACTTTCCATTTATTTATTTGTGGGCTGATTCACCCATTTTCTGCGTTAATATGATGAAGTTGTGTAAGACGATAAAAGTTTAGACAATCATTTTAATGACCATTTTAAATTCATTCATAATGATGGAAAGTATCAGTCGGTTTGCAGATGAAACATCTGATAAGGGTGATAATGGCCAATCATCAGATGGAGTGCAAACTGTGCAGAAAGCAACCGACATCACAAAAGCTGTCGATTCAGGCAGTTGTATCCCACAAGAAAGTATCGAGGTGGCAGTATTTTAACATAGTTTGAGACTTCTCAGGATATTCAGTTATTTCACTTCTTAATTTATATGATTTGTTATCAAGAACTAATTGCACGGGATGGAACAGAATGTCTATTCCTAGCATGTGAAATAATTAGGCTAGTGTTTACCGGAATAAATGAATTTGTTGGACAATACGGTATTAGGCACCAGTGACACCGAAAGATTCCTTCTGGTGCGCTGGTGCTGACAGATTGACTTTTGTTGTAATGAGAAATTTCAGTCTAGAATTAACCAATACTCGGAAAAGTGGATAATATTTTTTAGGACATCTTTTTTAGGTTGAAGAGACGGAATTAGTTGAGGAAAGCACGGTTGGGCAAGTGATTGTTGGAGACGATCGGGAATATTATTTAATACTGAGCATGAATGGACCGGATGTTGGTGCGGCGTTTTTTCATTTGCAATAAAATGTTGCAAAAATATCATATATTACTATTTATTTCGTGAATGAAAAGATGGCGTTTCAGATATCGGAAAAGTAGATAACGTTCAAATCTTGAGAAACGATGATGGTACAGAGACTGTACTGTTGGAAATAGATGAGCTGAATGAATCAGAGCTTCCATCTTCCCATTACAGAAAACGTACTTTCTGAATTTTTAAAATTAATTTATTGGTTTTATTACTTAGCTTTTTTACTTTTGGCCAATTAATTGTGTATTAGACCTGTCATGAAAAAGATGCTTTGTTGCTCTAGAACATCCAGTTATATTCAGACCTGGTAGTGAGCAATAATACCTAGTTTAAGTTCTTCCACTGCTGCTCCGATTTTCACTTTTTTGAAGAATGATTACAAAATATTTCCAATTTATGAAATTTTCACTGGAAATTCTCTTAAGTAGACCACATTTCTTTTTTGCAGAAAGTGATTCTTATCGTGGTGTTGAAGTCGTGGATATCGATAAGCATGGTAAAATTATGCAACAACTATTCGGAAACTCGACCGGTTATGATCCATATCAACTGGGGAGATACAGGAGGTCCTTTTTTGCTTAGTCGGCGTTGGTTTTTTTATCTACGATTTCAAGTATCTGTAATTATCAATTTATAGGAACCGTGTGTATGGTACTTATTCATGTCCGGAATGCGATCAGACTTTCATCAACACTGCTAGGCTGGAAAGACACTTAGCAGTTCATCAGGTTTTTTCTTCATGATATTTTTGAAGTATTCTGAAAAACAGTCTACCAATTGCAAAGTTTTCCATAAAATACTCAGAATGGGTAAAACTGGGATGAATACGAGCAACAATTAATGTCAGGGTCAAAAAATTGTTTAGGTTCATGTTCGTTGGTGTTTAAATTTTAGAGATATATAAGCTTTACAAAAATATAAAATATGGAATACAATTCTGAAAAAAATGATGTATAGGTATGACAAGTTGCATATTTGTCTAATCGGTTTTTTAAACTAGATTTCTGGTTCATTCCAATGTCCGCTGTGTCAGAAAGTCTACAAATATGAATATAATCTGTTTTATCACTGGCGTCGAACATGTCATGAACTGAGCGAACTCGTACCAGCTGAAAGAAGAAGGGTTTGTTTGTAGTGTAACTTTCACATTATTTTCACATTATTGGTCTTGCTAATTTTCATTTATGATGGACATCTCTTATTTCTTATGTTTATATTTGAAACATTTTCCAGACAATGGATGTTAATGTTTTACGATCAATGGTATTGAAATTTGCAAGGAAAAAAGCGGATGAAGCACCACCACCTGTAATGAAAATAGGCATTAATCCGAACTTGCTCTTTAGATCAGATACATTTGGTCTCATTGATATGCAAGCTCCTTTAAGTAAGCTTTTTTCCGTGGGACATTCTGTCTTACACAGAATGTGTTTAAAATACAGCAAGCTTAGTCGCAAAAAAACCAAGTTATCGACAGCTCATATTTGTACTTCCTCAGTTGTACGTCGTTGCATCTCTTTCTCTCTTCAGGCACTCAAACTAGTGTACATTCGGGTGTTCCATGCAAGCAGTGTGGTGTGAAAATATCCAACTCTGTGATTCAGTGGCACATGGCAATGCATAGAGGTATTATTCCAGTGGATGCTCGAAGCGGCAGCGGTGAACATTTTTGCAGCCTCTGTGGACAAATATTTCGTCAGCATTATAGTTTAATCAAACATTGGCGAAGCAGTTGTAACGAGATACAGGTAAGTACATACTTTTAAATTTTTTCCTGAAATTCTCTCTACATTTAAACATTAAAATTTCACTATATTTCCAGCTTTTTGTTTGTATCACCTAGGCACGTCTTTCCAATACTCGAGATTTGTCTATGGATGACGAGACACTGAAGGATATGGTGGCGGATATAATGCGCGAATTAGGTGAAGAATATTCCCAGCGATTCGGTGGGGGTAAGCTTTGCAGTTTTCTTCTTACAAAAGAAAAAACGACTAGACACTAAAAGGACTAATTCGTGATGTGAGCGTTATGGGCGTCTTAATAGAATTTGAAGTATTAAACATTATTTCCCGTTTCATTACACTGTGTTTAGTTGACATACTAAGCAGGGCTATAGAATGCTAATTCTTTCAGTACTACCAGTGTCTCCTTTTATTTCCATCTTATATTGTTTCTTCTGTTTGTAAACTTTGTTCGCTTTTATGTCGATTCTCAAATTTTGAATTTCGATAAATAAACATTATAGTTTCACAAGATGATGGGGACGTGATGTCATCTCAGGATTTGTTTCTTTCCACAGATAAGGACAAGGTATGTTATTTTTTTTCTGAATTTGAATGTCATTTGCCTTAGTATAACATTGTTTATTGTAATAACTATATATGATGCAAAATTTTCTTCTGTAACTTGTTGCTACGAAATTATATTGATTCCATTATTCGATGAAGCTTGTTCTAGACTGTGTTAGAAATTAAATTCTATCTTCTGCGATATTAATGTTTGAATGTGGAATTTTTTTAGGATTTATCAGTGATTGATTATCAACAAGATGGACTCACCGGTCGTTTCTCATCTCACGAAATGTTAACACATTTGGATGCCGGTGATGACCCCGAAATGGTGGACACGGAAGGACATAGTGTTTCATGGAGTTATTTGGACCAGGTTTATTAATTTATTTTATTCATTTGTTCATGAATTATTTTAATCATCATTCGACTTCTTTTTAATATGTTGTTGCAGGTGACTGGAGACGCTACAGGTTCTAATGAGCCAAATCCAGTGCGTACAAAATGGTCTTCTACTCATGGTATGGTGCAGTGTTCAGTATGTTCCCGTACTTTTGTTAATATGGCAAGGCAAGTATGAGATTGAATTTATTTTGTTTTAGCAGTTTATTAAATCGTAAGCACACAAAGGCTATATAAATATTAGATTTAACTGAATAAATGGTGCACTGCAGATTAGAAAGACATGTCGCTGGTTTTCATGCCACTACTGGATCACATCCATGCGTGCTTTGTGGTAACCGTTTCAAATACGATTATAATCTGCTTTCACATTATCGTCGTTCTTGTCCATATACGAAGTTATACATTGATTCAGATAAAAGGGAACAGGTGAAGTATGACTAGCACGTTTTTATAAATATTACTCCTCATAAACTTGGTTTTTTATTTGAATAAGATTTAAATATTTTTAAATTCTAAGGTCCTAATTGTCGATTAGAATCAAGCTTTTATGTGTCTTACTCAGTTTTTAGTTTTTTTTTTAAATTTTTATATACCCATTTACTTCATACACCCATATCGTTGCTTCTTATCCATTTTATTTTTATAAATTTATTGAACCGATGATATTGAGCTTGAAAACTAGTGAATATATGATTTAAGTGTTTGTTGTAGTGTCCACTATGTAAGCAAGTATTAAACCAGATATGATTAAGCTTGTAATTTTTACATTAAATTTTTTAGTTTGATGCTCTTGCATTACGTCGTGCAGTGAGAGCATTGGCGCAGAGAAATTTACAGCTGTCTTCAGCGCAGAAGAAAATGGTTGCTAATAAACGTGAAGCTCCGGATAGTTCAGTAGTATCCGTTCCTCATTTTCGCACAAGACCACCTTTTGAACTAATGGTTATGCGGCCGGATCTACCAAACGGAAAATCATGTCCTGTTTGCGGTTAGTGCACATGTTGGAAATATTGTTCATTAGCAGTTGCCTTCACTAGATTTATCTGATGCGGTTTGACCGGTGCCAATCGTCAGCCTCGTTTTCAGAGTACTGTTAATCCAGCTCTAAACACATAATTTTCAGTCTTTTACCCTTGCTTCACACTGTTAAAGACATCGGACTACTTTTGCAGGATCTGCGTATGTTCTTATACTTAATTTTATTCCATTCATATTTTTCTTCTTTATTCATAGTTGCCGTTTACAGGAGTAGTATTTTACGGTGAACATGCTGTGGAGCGTCATGTAAAAACTGTTCATCCTTCAGAAGCGCGCCACTACTTCTTAAACGACACAAGGAAAGAAACAGAATCAGCTGCACATATCCGACAACGCTCTACAGGCATGCCTAACACATCCTTAGACTGTGTTTGTAGTAAATTATTAATATCGTCCACTTCGGTTTTTGGTTTTCAAGTCAGTAATAAAAGATTCAAATTTATAGAAACCACAGGCAGGTCGAGAAAAACTTCGAAGCAAACAGATGACACTGATAACGTTGAACCTCCTCCTACACTGGCACCCGAAGTACCTGTTCAGGAGGTAATTTCTTCCACTTTTCTTTTCTTTGGAAATAAAATTTTCAGCAAATACATTTATCTTCGCTGACAGTCATACTTTTATCCATCCGAAATACCGGTTGTTGTTTGAAACGATTACTCATGTTGAAAAAATGACAGCGAACCTATTTTGTTCATGCATCGGCGATGTTGCTAGTGGATAGTAAAAGATAATTGTCACTATAGTTTATTTTCATGGTATTAAAGATTTTTCTGTCTATGCGCTTCTTAATGGATGTTCAATGAGCGGTCATTGTAAGGAAGTGATACTTGCGCAAGTTGTTTTTTGAGTTAATGATATTTGAATTGTTACTTTTATTGATGGTGGGTCAGGTGTTAGACAAAATAGTTATAATTGTTCCTTGTATTCGGATCAGTGGTCAAATTTGATGCAGTAAAAAAGTCCTTTGAAATGACTGATCAACTCTAAGTGTACTTTGGTTAATAGTTTTATCAATTTCTTGAGACCTCGTGTATTATGGTTTTAGATTGAGGCTTTTTTCTTTAACTGTGTTAAATATTTCAGCCAGTGCCGACAGGAGAGCCTGTTATTCGTCGCATTTGTCGTATTGATGAGGATTCAGATGGGAATCAGATCTTCATAGATGAAAACGGAGAAGTTGTATGTATAGAATATATTTTTTGTTCGGCTAATTTTTTGCGACCAAAAGGATAACTTAGAATGACGTTGCCGTTGTTAGGGTACGTGTTTACGTACATTGCTGCAGTTGAAGCAGAAGCTTTCCTATCTTCATTTCTCTCTCCATGCAGGCATGCTAAATATACGCCTATAGTTTGTTTCCTGCCTTCACAGTATATGTCCTACCTGTCTGGCGGGGTTGTATGCATGTTATATTCTTAGGAAGCACTGAATTGAAAAGACGGAAAAGAAGCTTCTTACTATATATATTTTAAGATCGAATTAGGAGAAGATGAGGAGGTACAAATTCAATTTGATGATATCGAAAGCGTTCAGCATCTGTTTGAAACTGGTCAACTCACTATGGCGAATGACGATCAGGCAATAATTTTGGAGGGAAATTTAAATGTGGGTTTCCGATGTATGGTAAAATTGTTAATCTAGATGCGACGAACAAATATGAAAATTTAATAATCGTATTTTATATAATGCTTTCTCTAGTTATGCCTCATTGAACTGAAAATCTAGAAAAAAAATGCATAGCTTTCACGTTATGAAAGAATTCTAAATATCCCTTTCATTTAGGATTCAAAATATTGCTACAATGTAAACTACGGTGACAATAACAGCTCGATTTCACCGACTAGTGCTGCACGTTTTGTGGAGGGTGAAAAGGAGACAACTGATGAAAGCAACAAAGCACGAAAACAAGACTTTGAAGGAAATTCGGAACAATATGGTTCGTTTAGCTGTAGAGGATTGATATGATCTCTAGATCCTTACAGAAAATTATGAGTTTTACATAAGTAAAAATTGGGTTTTAAACTTTAAAAGGTAGAAGCAAATCGGCTTCTACCACAGAAATCATACGATTGTAAATGAGAGTAATATATCGACCGCAATATCTAAAGATGCGAATGTGCATTGGATCAAAATGCATATAAACGTGTTTCAGTCTAATTTTATAACTAATTGATATGAACTGGTGCGAATTGACGATTTCATCGAACTTCTCCATTAATCGCGCAATATGTTCCTGTTTTATTTGAAGCTTCAAAAAAAGCGCATATTTTTAATTACACCCTATTAGATTTACGTTCTTTTCTGTTCCGTTAGTTTTCCTGATTTTTATTACGCTAATTATAGATATGAATACCACAACTGAATCAGTAAAATCGAACCCGAGCTGAAATGAAAGGTGATGTTGTTTTGTTATCTGTAAGAGTATATCTATTTTAATTCATTCCTTCATTATTTCCTTTTGTTATAACTGCCGATAATTTCGATATATTAGTGTAGTCTGCTACGAATCGAAGGAAATAATACCCTTATTTGGCAGCATATTCATCACTCTTAGTATAATGAGAACTGCATCGCAGTTACTCGCTTACTTTTAACCTTACTTTCTCAGTACTGTTTCAGGATGACGAGCAGATGGAAGGCTACGGAGAAAATCATTTACAATTAACCGATGTATTATTGTATGGAAATTTGTGAATGTTGATAAATGTACACATTTATAAGGAAAACAGTAAACATTTTTCGCTGATATAGCACTTCAGCTAAATCTCTGTCAGTGTATTTGTTACAAGGAAACATAAAAAATGAATCTTATACTAACAATATTTTTCACTTCACGGATGAATTTTACTGATTTGTGATTTGTTTGATAAGATTTTCATAGCTTTCATACTAAAGAACAAAGTTTTTTAAGTTTTCCTTAACTTGATGAATGGTCATGTATTGATGAGTGGTTATCATATATTGATTACAACTATTGTACATTAGTCCATTTTTGAAACGTTTATAAAAAGATTAAAAAATTATGATACAAATAAAATTAGCAAAACGGCATTACATAGACCAGAATATCCAGGTTAGGGCTTTGTTGACCTGAATCATAAATTGAAGTTTTATTGGTTTTATTTCTCCACTTTTCTGTGATATAAGAAATTGCTTTACTGTCCATGGTTTCGTGCTATAGAGTGATGTATGCCAAGTAGAAAAATTCGTGCCTATGACAAGTCAGTTTAATCCCTCCATTGTATGAGTTGTACGATTGTCTTAATTATTTTTTCATATTATGAATTCATAAATTTTTTAATTTTGTTTTTCGAACCAGATTTATTGCATGACGCAACATGTTAAGGTATGGTCATCTAGATTATCTTTAAAATACTGTAAAAGGGCAAGGAGCACGAAGAATGAGAACGTCTGGATGATGAAGAGGTAATGATTATTACTCCTTGTTGGGAATTGTTATGTGTACGATTACGAGAGCAAAGATGCAAAACGATGGAGCATTGAGCTTTTCGGGGTTTTAAGCTCGGTTGAAGTATTCCTAATTCTCAACCTTGTACACGATGTGTTAGGGCAAACGTGGCAATAATATCAGTTACTTGTAATCTAGTGAACTTGTGTTCTTGTTACTTTAAAATTATAGATTCCGGTGTTTCGCGAATGTAAAAATGACACCAAATGAAGATAGCGATACACAGGACGATGATCAAATATTGACAGTATTTCGGAAGTCGGATCACTCGGAAAATGAAGCACCATCGTCGTCATCACTATCAATGTTAAATGCACAGCATGAGCTACCCCTCGCACGAGTTAGGACGATCATGCAAAGTGGTGGTGAGCAAGTGCCGATCTCAAATGAAGGCTTATTTGCCATGACTAAGGCTGCAGTAAGTATTATTTTATCAAAGCTTTGGCTATTGTATTCTTAAAAAAGATCTGCTATTCGAGTAGTAAATCGATATGTGGCGACCACTGTTTGGTTAGGTATTAATTCCTTTATAGAAATTGAAATTTAGATCCTTTGTGAAGTAATTCTGCTGTTCTAATTAAATAAACAGATCAAGATAAGTGCAATTACAAGCTGGTGGAAGGTGTTAATTTATAGCTATTGGACTGGGTAAAATTAAATGAATATCACTAAAATGTTAGTGAAGATGTTGTAGTTAAGATGTTGACTACTTAGAGCATCGGTTTTCAATTGAATTGAACTACTCATGACTTGATCTTTGTTTTTTCAAACTTAGTATTTGTGTAAATAGAATTACTATTTGATTAAGCCATTTATTTCCTTAAAATAATTCGCTGTTTAAAGGAACTTTTTGTATGCAAACTAGCGAAAGAATCATATGAATCAAATGGCAAACCAAAATGCATGGAATATTCTCACTTAGCGGATTATATTCAAGACAACGATAAACTTGAATTCTTGCACGGTTTGTATTAAATTTGACATTTCGGTGCTTTAACACATGAAACAATTTTCATCGAAGTATGTGAAAAGCAGCGAAGGGATAAGAAATGGCTCGTCTAAGAGCATTTAAGCTTTCTTTTTTACGTGAATTGTTTTCTCGCTAAATGCAATAGTGTGTATTCGCTGTACTGAAGTTCCATATTAGTATTAGGTGTTTGATTAATCGTTGGATTTTTGTAGAGATGGTGCCTCATATGGTTCGGCTCGGTGATGTGATTCATTTGGTGCAGCCGTCTTTATCACAAACAACAGAGTGAATTCATGGGTTGCTGCTATTCTGTCGCACTGAATGGTGCTATATTTTTTTGAGTTCGTGTTTCGAAATATGACAAAGTTTATTTCAGATCACGTTTTTTGACAATCCAGATTTTTAGTTTGCTTGCACATGCTTATGTATATAGCTTTATTTACATCTTTTTTATGCAGATTTCAAAATCTAAAAGAACATGAAAAAAAGTAATTTTTTATAGTTTGTAGAGGCGAAATGTGCTTTTTTATTTTCGAGAATTCTAATTGACGGAAAATGCATCTGATCTTTGGTTGTCTGATTTCGTGAACATGTTGGCAGTTTTGGGGTCGTTGGAGTTGAAAATTAGCTTCAATTATGTCAGCTGCCTCAGTCATCCATCCTTCCAATAAAATTATAGACATATTTCCTTGTTTTTTGTCATATATTAAACAAGCAATGGTCTCCGTTAGTGATCAACTTTTTCATTTGCAAATCCTCAATGCCGCTGTGCAATATGGTAATAGTACGGCACTGGTATGCCTTATCTGTTATGTTTAATTTTGATTTAAAAATTGTTAAAATGTGCTAATGACGTAACTTTTATACTAGTATACTTCGAAACTAGATCTGTAATTAATTGTGTAATTATGTGAGCGTGTGCTTTTAAATTTTCCATAAAATTTAGAAATTAAATGTTATTTTCATAACACCAAATTTCGGAAGGGTCCTGCATTTGAGAAGTTTTTGGCACATGTAAGATATACATAAAAGTCATCGCCTCTGCTGATGTTAACGCCATCAAAGAACTTAAGTAATCGAAATTGAAAAACTAAAATGCATGAAATTGGAAATTTCTTTTATCTGAGAGTGTACTGCTTACAGACGAGTGAACATACTGGTGAGAACTTAACATTCAATCAGCTTCGGAATAAGTCTTACAGTTTCGCTAATGCCCTGAAATTACTGGATGCCAAGAAAGGGGATATTGTGGTTGTTTGCCTTGAAAACTGTTACCAATATGCTGTCATTTTCCTTGGTAGTGCGATAGTCGGATGCTCCATATCGGGTATACATCCAGAATCCACTGAACGTAATGTTTTCAAAATATCAGATTACTAAATATATGAGTAGTTTTTGAGGATAGGATTGTTTCATATAATTTTTGCTCGATTTAAGAGACTTATTTAAATCCATAGAATATGTAGATAATTAGCGAAGCAACTTTTGGAAGCGAAATCGCAAGATATTTGATAAGCTAAGGAATTGAAATAGTCGAAACTTCTTTATTTCAAAATTTTTATGGAAAGAAGTCACGTTCTTTTGTCTTTAGTACGGAAATCCTGAAATTTTAATGTGATTTAAAAGAAATTTAGATGAGCTGGAAGAAGCCTTGAAACTAACAAGCGCTAAATTTTTGATTGTTTCATCTCACAATTATCATACTGCTGTCAATTCTGCCACACAATGCAAGGTTCCTTTTTTTCGCTTCATGATGTATGATGTCTGCGTTGGAGATCGAAATAGCTCTATGTAAGAAGACAGATTCCAAAGGAATACTGTGCATCAAACAAAACGTGATATTTCTCGACTGCTTCATAAAATTCCGGAATGTATACTTTTCCCTCTAACAAGTGATTATTGTCAAGAGCTTGAACCACGCTTAGAACATGGAAGCTTTATGTAAGCATATCAAAAGTGCATTACCAAAATTAAAACCAGCCAGGATCTACTCGTTCCAATCAATGAAATCATGAAATGATCTGTGGTTGACGGAACTGATTGTATTAATTTAGTATAATTTGTACCTGTTGTTGAATATCTTTTCCTTCAAATATGTTATTCCGTTGCAGTTAATAATCGTAGATAAACAACTTGCACAATTTGGAGAAGATTTCGATAGTTTGATCGAAAAGCAGGTGGAAAATTGGTTTGTTGGGAGTGAGGACATTACCCTGGAAGATGTACTTTTAACACCATTTAGTAGTGGTACTACTGGATCATCAAAGTGTGTCCAGCTAACTCATCGTAACTTCAACGTTTCAACCGCAGTTCTTAAACAGTAAGCTAGTGAAATTTCGTCAATTTCAAGTAAAGAGTAATGACATATTCAAATGTTCCCTGCTTACTTCTTACAAAATGTTAATTCCGCATAAACTCGTTGTTTTTATGAATGATTCATTTCCCACCGTATTGTTTCCCCTCTTATTCGAAAGAATATTCATTAAATTCTTTTTTTTTTGCTTCCAACATCTTTCTCTCTCTCCCTGTCATTTTTTTTGGCTTCCGAAAACATTGCTGTGTATTTCTGTAGATTCCTTTGCCAAAAACCTGAATAAATCACATACTTATCCATTTTAAGAGCCCTCTTTGACAAATTATCGGAAACTCGTCGACGTATAACTATTGGCGCACTACCGTTTTATCACGGTTCCGGATTCTGGGCACTATGTTATTGCTTACTAGAAGGACATCAAACCATTATAATGGAGCGTTTTCATCCAGCAATAATGTTAGATTGTATCGAGAGATACAAGGTATTGTTTAAATTGTTCTAAAAATCTTTTAGCACCGAATATTTAAAAGTGTATACATGAAAACTGTTATTTTAAGTGTTCTTTATAGCACACCGAACGAATCTCATGACTGTACTAAATGATCTTCGGTTCTGACTTCTTGCTCCTTTATTTATTTACCAATAAATTAATTTCTTTCTTCCATAAACTCTTCAAAATAACTCATTTATCTTCGTGTATGTCTTCAACTTTTTCATGTAACAGTCTATTTTAGATCGATACAATAAATGTAGTACCGGTAATACTGGAGAGTCTTTGCCATGATGAAATTCAAACGAAGCATTGGGATTTGTCATCATTAACAACTGTTTTGTGTGGAAGTGCTCCTTTGAGTAGAGAACTTAGCAAACGATTTCTACAGAAATTTCCTCATGTGATTAATTTAATACAAGGTATTTGTTTCTCCGCGATAGATAATTTTTGACAAATTTTTACTACTTCAGGTAACGGATATTTCTATGAATTACTTTAACGAAACCATATATTGAGCATACAAATATACAGATGTTCAAAGTTCAAAAAATTAATTTTATAAATTTAGCAGCCATTCATGATTACACTAATCATTAATCAAACAAAATTCTGAGCTTAGGACCGTTAATCATACTGAGATGTTTATCAGTGTTTTCTTTCTGCAGCTCTTTTCGATGTTCAACATTCTTATTCTTTAGTTTCAGGTTACGGTATGACGGAATTGGTAGTTCTAAGCCATATAACACCGCTGGGTAAACCGCTCGACAATGACAGTTATTTGGGAAGTTGTGGAAAATTGCTGCCCGGTTTCGAGGCTATGGTCATTAATTTAATCTTGACAATCATTGATGATTTAATAAAAGACATTTATGCAATTAATCTTTGAATTTGATTTGCAAATCTTGCTGCTGCAGCTGGTAGATGAAGAAACTGGTGCAGTACAGAGAGAACCGTGGAAACCTGGTGAACTGCTGCTACGGTCAGAAGCTGTCATGAAAGGTTATTTGAACAATGTAGAAGAAACAAAAAAAGTTATTGACAGCAACAAGTGGTTACACACTGGTAATTCATTTCCCATTTATATTTCCCACTTACAGAGTTAAACAACCGTTTTGATGGAATAGCCAACAGTTAAATGAAAATAATAAAAAGTGATCATTTCGCTAATGCATGTCAAATGAATTTGAATAATTGTGGATTTGGTCCTTTCCTAAGTTTCAGAGAAACCCCGCATTTGTGATATTGCTTCAGGTGATGTGATGTATTTCGACTCCAACAACTTTTATTTCGTCGTCGATCGAAAGAAAGATTTAATCAAAGTAAACGGCATGCAGGTATCACCAACTGAATTGGTTCGTTCCGTTTTGTTCATTTTAATTTTGTTCTAACATAGTCTTAGGCAAGTTTAACTAGCTCAAATACTGGATTATAGCCCTATGCAAATTTTCAGGAAGATATCTTAAAAGGTCACATTGATGTTAGCGATGCAGCTGTTATAGGTGTAGCGGATAAGGATCACGGACAGGTTATCGTACTTTCTTTAAAGACTCACATATTGTTTATCAGCTATCATATACCTTTCAGAAATTTTAGGGCCAAACTAAAGGAAGAAGCTAAAATTAGCAATGTTTGTATTTGAATTAGAAATATGGAAATGAACAATTCAATTTGAAAAAAAAACTTTTTTTTTAATGATCTAACAGACTTTGTCGGAATGAACGCTAGTTTCAATCAATACATTGAATTCTTAAAATGCGAATCGATTGTGAACGAATCTATTTGCCAGGTTCCAAAAGCATTTGTTGTATTGGTAAATGATGGAGCGGCTGGGTTCCAGTCTAGGAATCTTATCAAGTATTTAAATGGTTCGAAATTTTTTTGATTCATGATATTATTTCTAATGAGTGCATGAATTTTAAATATTTCCTACTCAGTTCATAAGACTTTTTCACTTATTTGCGTTTAATCTACCTTAAGCTTAAGCGTTGAATGTATTTGCCAGCAGATGATGTCATCAATACTTCATCAGCTGAAGAGTAGCTAAAATACATTAATGCTCCACCTGTATTAGCTGTTTCCTTCAATGTATTAGTTTTCTACAACATCTTTTACCAACTTATTAATTACGACTAATCTTTACCAATAGTTGTTAATTTAAACTATTGCAGACCGAGTAGCACCACATAAGCAACTACGTGGTGGCATACAAATAGTACGTAAATTGCCGAAAACGCCAAATGGTAAAATATCGCGCAAAGACTTGCTGAATATTGAATTTCAGTAGTAATGTACTATTAAAATTTTGTCGTACGACTTGATAAAAGTTTTGAAAGAGATATTATCTCAGTCATAGAGATGTCTTCATTGTAGGTAATGCTGCAGTATCACACTATTTATATATTACCAATTTATATATTCCTCTAACGGCATCTAATTAAATGCATTTAAGCCTAATCGCTTGAGTATTTTTCAAATGTTTTAACAAAGACTTTGGTTTAATTGGCTTTTTATTATTGTGCAGGATGCGAGATGATTAAAACAAGTGGTAACAAAATGATATCAATAAGTTAAAAAAGAAGTATTTTGAGATGACACATAATCAAGAACTGCTAAATTCTCAGAAATATTCTGCTGAAGTGAATTTTGAAGAGAGCTGAATATGTGACAAGGGAAACATAATTCTCAAGAAAGACATAAAAAAGCTTTAATTATATAATTAAATTTAATTTAATTCATTGTATTTATTTAATTACAAAAGCTCCATAATTAATATATTTTCTCTGACTCGCAAGGTATTATAATCAGTACTGCTAGCTGGAGTTGATGAATTGGTGATGATTACAGATGCGCATATTGCTGAACTGATATTTTTTTTTCTACGAACAAAATGACTCCGTATTTTTCAATTTACATTTCTTGCTAAACAATTTTAATCTTTTTAATAACAAAAATAACAAAATATTAAATTTGTTTTGTTAATACGAAGTTACCATCAAAAAATAATTTAAATATTTTCTCTTACTCTGTCTTTGAAGCTCAGAACTAGTAAATCGTCTCATTTTCAACATTTATTTTTTATTTTTCGAACACAATAACAATGAAAAGAAATAAATCAAAATTGCATATTTAGGAAGAGTTGAAAATAAATTTAAGAAAAGTTTATGAGTTTCAAAGCTCATTGTTTAGTCTAAATCGGTGGGTTTCAGTTAATTTCATATCACAAGGAGAAACTTATTCAAATTCATGAAGCTTTTCCACTCTTTTGCATAATTCTGAAATTTTTTTCAGAAATTAAATCCTAAAAAGATTTTTAGATTCAATAATGTCGTGGTACTCAAAAATTTATATATTTGTGCGAAATTATCGTAAGAAGCATCCGTTCCGTGGATTCTTTCTAAATTTAGCGTTAAATGCGCTTCTTCTCATGCAACTTCTGATTTTCATCTATTCGTGGGTACTTTTAATTTCTTGTTTTAGATTTCACTGTCAATGATATTTTGAGTGATTTAAGGATAGAATTGAAATTAAAGTAGTTTTATCTCAGTTTCATACCATTTTTAGGTTTTCAATTTGAAGCTTTTTGTAATGGATTTTACATGTCATATGACATTTTGCTTAGTTTTCATTTAACCTTTTGTTTCATTTTCCGAAAAGAGTAATTGTTATAGGAAAACGAGACAGTCAATATCTTATTTTAGGTCATAAGAAAACGTGGAAAGATAATTTATTTAGTAAAAGCAACTGTTACAGATATTACGTTTACACGTGGATCACTTGCTTTCAATTCTTAGCAAATACCACTCAAATTACAGTCTATCTAATTATCTTCAATGTCGTCCTCTTTATGATGATTTGGTCCCTTGTAATGTCAATTGTCACACCAACTGCGCGAGTACCTATTCAATATTTTGTGTGTTTTTTTAGTTTTAAATTGTTTCTTATTATTAAAAATTATTCCTCTTTCTTACTTACATCTAATATTACCTGGTAAAGTTAAATTGAACTTTGGAAAACTCTAAAATTTCCTAGTTTATCCAGTAAATTTAAGCCTAATAGTTCCAAAATTATTATGAGGTATAATATTATTGCAAAAGTTTTTGTAGCATTTTTAAGGGATATCATTATTAGCAGTAAATTGCTAACGATTTTATATTTTCAGTTATTTGTCTTTGAATTTTTAAATTTATAGCTCTGCATAACAACTAGAAATTAATTCATTTAACTGAGAAATGATAATGTTAGAAAGATTAGCTGTTATAAATTCAGACTGATAAGGAGACGGATGAAAAGATAAAAGCGGTGACGCCGTTCAAGGAAGATCGATATCTCCCGGACACTTCTACCACTGAACAGGTACAAAATCAATCCGATATATTGAATAGTTTTGCTGAAAGTAAAGGATTACGCTTCGTTGAAGTGGACAATTACAATCGTCTAAGGTATTCCACCTTCTATGCTTATTCACTTCTTATAAATTAAAAAATCCAAATTTTTTTGAAAAATTGTTGAAGAAAACGAAAAAATAGGGAAGTGGAGAATTTTTGACCTAAAAGATTATTTCTGCTATTGAATTCCTTTCCTTCGGAAGGTCAACAAGTTGTGAGGTTGTCACGGTACTACGGAATGGAAGGACTACAGCAAAGCATTAGAGCATATATATGTGCACTCATTTTAAAATATACTAGTACAGATCCTTATCATTTCACATTTACAAATATGTAATTTAAATTAGAATTGTGCCAAATTTTCAAAATAAAATTTTAGAGAATTTAAGACTAAAAGTAAAATTTGCTTTTTCTGAAGATATTGTTATCAATGTTCGCTTATCAAGCCTGATCGAAGCCACCATTGCTCATCGTGTGGCTTCTGTGTTGTGAAATATGATCATCACTGTCCGTGGATCAACAAATGTGTCTCATTCAATAATTATAAATACTTTATGCTTTATCTCATCTACAGTTGCATCTTATTAGCTTGGCTAGTTATTCTATTACTATCAATTGTCCCGTCATCTTTAACTAAATCATTATCAATTACTCCATTATCTTTATGGTACTACTGAAAAATTAAACGCAGCATTTAAAATTTTACGTTTTTAAAACAAAATATCAAACTCAACTATTGTTAGCATTTTGTTCTTTTCTTGCCTTACTGCAACAACTACAAGTACTTTTAGGAATGAAATGAAAATTTTTTGAATTATTAAAAGGGAATTTTTTAGGGCCTTATTGACAAGCATAGAATGTGTCATTCGATATTTTGTACGACAACAATGGACGGAACAAATTGTTAATTTTATTTGCGTCTTTCTATGTGTCGTTTTATTTGCCATTTTTGGTTATTATCCACTTGGAGAGCTTCTCATTTATCACATACGACTTGCGACCCTCAATGAAACCACTTGCGAACAGGCAAAACCACCAAATATTCGGTAATTTATCTATCGATTGAACGATTATATTTCAGCACGGCTCCTCCCTTTTCATGGAAGAAAAGGCGAAAAAAAGGAGATGCGTTTAGGCGAATATTCCTTCATGTTGAAGTAGTTGTCTCAAATTGCGAATTAATATCAATTAATTAAATTTGGAAATAAGTTGCGAAATGATCGTCCCACGCAAGACGTGCATTTTATTCTCTAAAATTTATTAGATGAAAATTGGAATAAAATAATACAGTAAAGAAGAGTTTGCAAACTTAGGATGGGAATTATACTGAGGCTTTTGATTCAGTGAGAGCAAGAAAGGCAAGATTAAAATACCGTATAGATGTGAATGATTTCTCAATCCTAGAGAGAAAATCAATCTCTCCCTTGCCCTTCATTCTCTTCTCTCTCGGTCTCTTACCTTCCTTCCTTCTCTCTCTTCCTCAGTTGTTTTAGAGAACATAAATTAAAGATAAAATGTCGGCAAAAAATTACTTTAATTTAAATATGAAAATTAAAATTTGAATCTGATAAGTATTTCAGTGGGGATTCCAATGCAGATTATAATATGGGAACATATCGCAATTTGCGTGCCGTATTCGGTTGGGGTCTATGGGCATTTCCGGTGGATTCTCACGTTGGAGACGGAATACACTTTCCCATTTGTTATTCGGAACAATCAGCAGCTTATACTGAAATTCGCTATACCGTATATCGGGAAGATCAACAAAATAAAAATTAACAGTACTATTTCTGATTCATCCCGTGGATGATCGTTCATTTGAGACAATTGCGCTGCAAGTATATGTTTTTATGTTTCATATAAAAGATATCTTTCATACGGTATAAACTTCTGAAAAATCAGCACTAAGCACTTCAGTGGTACTATAAATGGTCTCTCTGATATGAAATTAATTTCTCGTGCGATCACGTCACATCACTTTTAAATTTCATTCATTGCAAAAATTTTTTCAGTATTTCTCGAATGAAAATTACTACCTTCCATTTTATTTTTGTTTACTGCTAGTACACTTCACGTCTTCACGTTGTGCAGTAACTGAGTGTTAATGGTACATTTGAAGAAAATACGGGAAAAGTCTTTCGTAAATGATAAGGATCAGTTAATTTCTTTAAAATAATTGTTTATGAAAAATGGTGGAAGTTAATTCGGAAATTTGAATAGCTGAAGTGAGAGAGGAAGAAAAAGACTGTGACAGTTCAATTTCCACAATTCCCAGAACGAAAGGAAAAATAATAGGAGAAGGCTTTGTACAATGAAAATGTCTCGTCTCTACCTGCAGCATGTGAAGTAGAGACAGACGATCTGTACGGACAGAAGAAAACTGACAAATATTTCTTGACATTCGCTACATTGTTTCTTTCAACCTATCCATTTTCTCATTTTTTGTCATTTTATGTTAATTCACATCGATTTAGGTTATTTACACATTTGCATAATATTTGATTAGTTTGATTGAGTGAGTGATAAAATGTGTTGCGTATAATTAATCAATCTGATCAATTATCGATCGACTAACATTCAGTAAGTGTAGTTCTCTTTTTTATTCCGAAATCTGTAATTTTCTTTGATCCCTTCTCTCTTTCTCTCTCCCTCTCCCCCTTTCCTCCTGTATGTAACATTAAGTAATTTCACAAGCTTGTCTTTTCATTATTTTTTTCATTAAATCATATGTTCCATAAAACCATCCAATGGTAACTTGAATTTTTGTTAATTTCTCGCATCCTCCTTACCTTTTCTCATTCTTCTCCTCATTCCACCAGAGATCCAATTTCAATTCAATTTGTAGAAGAAAGAGAGAGAGAGAAAAGGGGAAAGTAAAGAGGCTAAAAATAAAATTCAAATTTCAAACCAAACCATTAAAATTTCCTTTAAATGATCGAAAATAAAAATGAACTGTTTATTGTAAAACAGTTAACAAAACAATCAATCAACAAGAAAACGTTTTCAATATTCTCGAAAGAAATGAGTAAATATTAACAACCTTTTTCTTCTCTCTTTCCGATCTTTTTAAACAATGCGACACTTTGATGATAGCTATTGGATATTCGCCAGTTTACGTGATATACAAATAAGTAAGTAAATTAGGTAAGTAAATCAAGTTAGTAAAAGTGTAGTTTGAGAAATGCTGAAAAACATAAAGACAAAAACACTTCTTGACAACAACAACAACAACAAGTCAAAGCAAATTAACACATATTGATTTGTTGATGGATGAAAGTAACAAAAGCGCATTTTGCCACTTTCTCTCTCTTCCTCTTCACATCTCTGCTTCAGCACTTTCAAAATTTTCTATTCAAAATTTCATTTAAAAAAATTTAAGATGTCATTCTAAACTTCTGCTCTGTTCTACTGTTTTTCATACATCTCACTTTAATCTTTTCTTTCTTACAATAATTTTATTTATAATTCTATAAAACAGAAAAAAGAAACGTTTGGATTTGCGAGAAAAATTTAAGTGATAGTTTTAATGTCTTAGCCAGAAATTATTCCATTTTTGCAACAATTAATTTCAGTTTAGCTTATAGGTAGTAAGGGAATCTGTTCAATTTTAATTGCAACTGAAATATTTCCTGACGCAACGGGAAGGAAAATATTTCATTCGTTAAAATTTTTGCAAAATTTGATTATCTTATTGACATTTTTAGCATCCTGCTGTAATTATCAATTAAATTGTAGGAAACTTAAATTGAAATGAAATTTTATGAATTTGAAAGTTTTGTTGATGAAGTAAAGAAATGTATGTTGTTGGCAGCATAATCCGATGTTTGTGTTTGATCGAAGCCTTACGTTCGATCTTTCGTAAATGTTTCCTGTCACACCTTAACTTCCCCTACCACTTCTTTCCACTACTTTTATCACAGAGTATTATTTCTTCATTTAAATGAAAATAAAATCATTACTTTTGAGTAATTAAAGTCAAATTTATGAAATTTTCATGTATTATAAAGTATTATTAATGCATAAACAATAACTTACGTTTATTTAAAAATCTATTAATTGTTAGTTTACAATTTTAAAGTTTCATCTTTTCTCCAATACTCAATCTGGAATTAGCCAATTAAATAATTACTGAAGTAATTGATATTTCCTTGACTCAGACATATCTTATTTTCGAAATAGAAACATTTCTGATGTCATTGCTGTTTTTAATTTAACCTTCTTCCTTCATTACAGTTCTTCATTAAACGAATATCCGTTCTGATTTGGTAATTTTGAATTTATACTAGTTGTTAACGCATGGTGGCAATTTGCTCATTACCACCTGAAATTCAATTAACCATTCTAAATTATTGCGATTTTTTCTCGGTGCTTCAATTACGACAAGTTTGTTATTTTATTCTTTTCTTAAAATATGTTTTTAAGGTCGCTTTTTTTGATTAATTTCATAGATTTAGCTTCCATAAGTTAAAAGTTTAAAATAAATTAGAAAGCGAAAGTTTCGAATTTGAAAATTTTTCTTTTCCATTAAAGCGAAATTATTAATAAAAACGAGGAAAGGTAGAATGTTTTATTCAAATTGTGAAGTGATGCGCAGAAGTTATCCAAATGTGCATACTTGTTATACTCAGAATTTAATGAGTTTAATTTGTGAATTTCAAATTTGAATCATTTCACAGGTGTCAAAATACTACAGGTGGCTTTCTGAGCATAATTTATGCCATCGAAGTCATCTCGACGTTACTTGTGATTACTTGGCGATATTTAGAGATTATAAACAGAGAGGTTTCGCTCTGTTAAATGAGCAAAATGATTATGAGGCAGTTTTTGATAAAATTTCCACATTTATCTATCTTTATATGCCGGCTCTACGCGAACTTTCACTACGTCATTGTTCAGTTGTCCTCACGTTAACTGGCTTAGTTCAGGTATTGCACCTTTTTTTTAATAGCAAAAATGAATTTATTATTGTTATCATTGGCGATATGGTAGATATTAAGTTTCTCTTTAGCACTTTAGCATGCTCGGCATAAATCAGTGTAGTAAAAGATATATTATTCATTTCCAGAAGTATTGCTGGTCGTCTGATTATTTCAGGTAGCACTATTTGGTATTTTTACCTTTCCTTTTTTGCAGTTGGCGTCAGCAACGCCAAGGTTATATCGCTTGGATTTAAGTCAAACTTGCAATAAGCCATTTTTTGAAACAGATGCTGTCTTGGGTTTGCAGTATTTTCAACAACTGAGGGTATTGGTAATGGACGGATTTGTAATTCATCAAAAAATTGCTGGCAAAGGTATAGGTCTTTCATAGATTTTAATTCATCTATTCTAGAAAAAATAATTTTTTTGTGAAAAAGTTTCTTAATTTTCTAAACAGATAAATCAAAGTTCTAAAATCTGACAGTATGTTTTGTTCTGAAATATTCCGCGAGACATATCACTTTATAGTAAATTATGTTGTACACACGTGTGAGTTTTTGCTATATTTGGTAGTTCCATACAATCGAATGCCAATATTATCTAACTTTTTCTGTTGTAGGATGCTCGCATAGCTTAGAAATGCCACCCATACGTCGCATGCAACATTTGGAAACGCTTGTACTCAATGGTCCGTACGACACTTTAGCCAGAGTTTTGTATTCGTTGTGTGAGGATCATTACAGTTTGTACAAATTGAAACGTATAAGTGTAAGTGTGTTGAATTTTCTTTTCTAATTATTTATTGATTTATTAGTTAAATTAATTTTTTAATAGAAAATGTGACAATAATGTGCTACACGTAACGGATAGCAATGTGTAACACAATTATCACGAACTGATCACATCTGATCATTCAGTACAGTTAATTATTGATTAATAAAACAGACATATCACGAGATAACAGTGGCACAGGAAAGAATTTCATTAATTCCTCGAATTTTTTAAGTTTACAGTAACTGTTCACTTTATGAATATTACATACCATTGTAAACTATAGCTTGGTGTACGATACAGTACTGCAAAATATCCCGAATTATTGATATGGTTTTTACTGACACATCGTTCATTGTGCTTCGTACATATTTGGAATGCTTTATTTGCTACTAATGATCAATTGAAGCGATTTTACACGTACGTTTAATTTTAGTGTTTTAACTGGCAATTTTTGCATACGCTAACTTTACACTATCTTTCCCTGAATTCATTTGTTATTATAATTTTATTTTCATAGTGTTATTTTATGACTGCCTAACAGGATTCACGTGACACCATAAAATAGACTGATTTGGTGCTTGCAACATTTTTAGGTACAGATAGTTGCCGAACATAGATTAATACCTTATGAAGGTGATGGGTAATGTGAACTCGCTGATTTAACTCTATCAAGTTGGTAGTGTCTTTTTTGACCGCTAGAGGAGTGCAAAATGTAGAAATTGTTTGGAAATTTGATGTACGAGAACTATTAGTGGGAATGGTTGGTAATTGTTATTCAACTTTTTTCAGTGCATTAATTTCATTACCGAAACTCACTGAGTTGTATTTGGAAAGCTGTGAATTATGTGATCGGATTGATTCATCAGTAGAAGTTCAATTTCTCAAAAGTATT
Source organism: Litomosoides brasiliensis (assembly GCA_013365375.1). NCBI lineage: Eukaryota > Metazoa > Nematoda > Chromadorea > Rhabditida > Onchocercidae > Litomosoides > Litomosoides brasiliensis. The sequence goes on along the minus strand of JABVXW010000099.1, from coordinate 43,520 downwards.
ACTTTACGAGGCATCCATTGCAGTGGTTTAGTACGTAGCATGCGTTATGATCCTGACAGTAATCGCCGATAACTTGTCATATCACGTTATCAATCCCACATTTGCAAATATCTACTAAATCATTAATAATTTGTAAATAAATTAATTCGTCTCAGCAGTTCCTGCAATTTCATGACGCAGAAAACCATTGCTTCTATTTTTGTAAAAAAAGGCTTTGATTAAAGTGGTTGCAGAGAGGAATGTGGTTTGGATGTTTATGAGGGAAGGTCGACCTACTAAACAATATGAGAAATATTGAGAAGGTAATTACGAGGGGTAAGTGATTACGGAATATGCTGGCTCTTCTTGAGGTCTTCTGAGATCAACCTCTAGGCGAGTGATGAAGTACGTGTTTGAGTGGAGGTGGTTTAATCGTCTGGACTGTTAAGATTGATAATATGAACAATGATTGATTTACATTTAATGAGTGAATTGGGTGGTTGAAAATGACGGATCGAAACGAAATGTTTGATCTAATTTAACAGTTTATTACTAAGCATAGTTTACTTCTCAATTTTACATTAAAATATCAAAATTAAAGATAAGTGAGCTTTGTTGAACGGATGGAGGGGTGAGAGTAAATGTGAGTTTTGCAAAGAGTAAATGAACTAAAAAATTGAATAAAATAAACAAGCAAACAATTAGAAACGACACAATTGGAAAATTATTAATTCAATAAATTTCTATATGAAAAATAATTTGTGCAATGAATTTTGCATTTTCCTAACAAAATTTTTGAATATGCTTAATTAATTAGTTGATTAATTAATCAATTGATTAGCAGTAAAGTTTAGGATGTTTGGTAAAATAGAAGGCTTACTGTAAATATTGTTTTAACAGCTTGCATGCAACAATGCTATTCATTGTTCAGTGTTTGTTCACAAGCAATGTAATGTGTCGGATCCATTTTTTTACTTGAAGTAATTATACTGCTGCTTTCTTTAGTAGAATAAAACGAATTTCTATGGAATAATTAATTAGCTGTTTGTTACAAATAATTTTCTAAAATGAAAAATTTTTTTCGCTCACAAATATGCAAATAAAAGCGATAAAATTCAATAAATTCAGCTAAATAACTTAAATTATATCATATCGTTTTGTAATCGTTTCAAAAAGTTGGTTTGCGACAAGTATTTGCAGATATTTACAAGAAAATAAGTCGATGGGTCGAATATATGTTTCGCAAGCATGTATGATAACGTTATCATTTATCAGTAGTACATATGGTGATAATTTATTGGAGCTGCTTTCCTTCCAAACAAAACTTCCCATGGCGATGACAAGCTCATTTATTGCATATTGGCTTGGAATTGCTTTATTTTTCGTTTCTGTTACCGTAATCTTTTGTAAGTTTCTCATTTTAATCAGTAATTTAAGTTTAGTTTTAACTTTTGAACGAATAGTTTAAAGATTTTTGTGTAAAGTCATATATCTATCTACAAGTTATACTTTCTCACTTAAATACTTTCATCTGAGTACGGTAATTTTTTTCTCAACGATAAATAAGTTTGATTTTACCATTTATTTTGAAATCAAAAAGGGCATCTGCGTAAGTTACAATTTTTACTAATTCCTCTTTACTTGCTTCTGCTGAACTATTAACGATACTCTCATTGTTTGATGAATAAAAAAAAACAAAGAGCCTCACGTAGTTTTCAAGCTTTCATCATACCGATAAATGGCATAAAATTTTTCTGGAATTACCATATTGTAAATTTCAGTTTAATTTAGATCGATTTATGAAATATGAGGAAGCAGTAAGAGAATTTCAAGTAGAATCGTCAAGTGAATCCATCCGATTAATGCATTCTATACGTACACAAATGATTGCGCTAAAATTCAAAAGGCAATTCAAAATAAGCCTATTTTATTTTTAAATTATTTTATAAAGATTTCTTAATACAGAAAGTTTGCAATAATTTAGGATACTAGCGCTGCTGGAATCAAGCAAAAAAACGCTTCCGCAAAAAAACACTGAAATAGTTGATGCTGAACGGTCACGTGTGTCCAGTCGATTACTAAATCGTCAACGAAGTAATATTGTACCATTATCAACTCGTAAAAAATTACCTCTAATGAAGAAAAAGTAATGGAATAGTTGATAGTTGCAAATAGATGGAATAGCCATATTGGCTTCTTTTGCATGAAAAAAGAAAAACAATTATCAAATAAAATTCTAAATTTAGAAAACGCAAAAACAATTCCATTTCCAATCCTTCGTGTGAGTTAAATATCGCTAACAACAATGCAAACTAATTGCTATGATCGACTCGTTGAAATTTTAACATTTCAACAAATTGCACTGAAAATTAGAAAATTGAAATATTTCAGCGATTTTGCTCTATGCGCTTGCTCATCTCCTTAAATAGTGTCGTAGACCGAAAACTTTTATGAAATTATTTCAGTTTCATACTTTTTTTACAAAGGTAGATAATACGGCTAGAGCTGTAATCTCCCGACATTGACGTGCATTTTTGACCAATTGATTGGCAGTCAGACGTCTTGCCGTGGTTGACAAGTTCCATCTATCGCGCAATAGTGCCAATGTCATTCGTTCATATTTTTCGTTTTTTTTTGATTCCTAAATCTGCGAGGAGGAATAAACAATGCATTCATCTTTTGTCCTATTTGTTATAAGTTTTTTTAAATTATCTTTTTTTAAATTATATTTATTCTAAATTTGTAAGTAATAACTTTAATGAAACTGTGCAAATTTCACTTCCATTTTTCTTTATCTAATTTGTAATCAAATGGTATTGATTGCGAAACAATCCGTTTTTCATTATTTACTACAAAACAGTTATTAGCTGTTCCGGAAATAGCTAAGTAGCAAAATTTAAATCTATTTGTTTACGAAGGGAAGACTGATTGAAAGAGAAAGTCTTAGTAGCTAATTGAGTTGGCATGAATTCCGATCATTGATGGAAAGAAATTTCTCCAACATTACTAGTACTAGCAAGCTGTCCCTATTTTTACCTGTTTTTTTGAGTGCTTTTTGACATTTAAAGAATGAATATTATACATTTTATGTTTATTATAAACTAAGTAGACCCATTAAAGTCTAACTAAGTAGACCTAACTAAGTAGACCCATTAGAAATTATCGTACATTTTAATGAATGAGTGATATTTGCAGTGAGATAAGTTACTGCCAAAAATGATATCAAAGCATTCATCAAAATTTGTGCATTCGATTAAAGAGGGATGAATACAACTGGAAAATTTACGTATTAATAAATATAAAAATCTATGGAAGTGTGTCATTTCTTTGTCTCGCTACTTCACTTCTAAGTGTGAATTTAGAAGGAAAAGAAAAAGGGATAAGTAGATCGGATAAGACGGATCGAATTCATAGATGGGATGGATGATAGCAACCTCAAAGGGAAATGAAGTTGGATGAACCGCAACAGAATGACTTCATATATACGTATATATCATTTTCACTCAATCACAATCCTTGGAAGTGGAAACGCCTGTTTCTGTTGGCGCTTATGTACGGATGGAACAGCTGCTCTAAGCTAACGTTTATTTCCTTCATCTGTCCTTACCACTTTTTTATTTTAGATAGATAAGGCTAATAGACACTGAAACCTCTCGCTATCATTTTAGATTCACCTTGTAAATAATTACTATTTCCATCGTAGAAAAATTCCTTCTAATTTTTGGAATTAAATTTTTAACTGTAAGTTTGGTAATTGTATTTGAGAATTTATTCTTTGATCTCTCAAAAATTTCAGAAAGTTGAACTTCCTCTAACTGTTTGTTTATCACTTAATGCTAGGAATGGACAACTTCTTTTCCTCCTGGCAAATTTAAAGCTTAACAAACAAAAATATTATTGTTTAGCAATATTTTTTGTCGATTATATTAATAAGAAAAGGAACAAGGGATCTATCTCACAGGTATTTCGGAAAGCAAATCAATTAATCAGTTAATCATTTGTCAGCAGTCCTATCAACAAATGATGACAGCCCAACAGGAGTGAACAATAGTGCTTTGATGTAATCATTAATTAATGATCACTATGATCGATGATCAACAAAAACAATTCGAGCACTGAGCAAAGCAAAACATTCTGATCGTTGTACATTCAAAAATTCCTAATACTTTACTTTTTTAGTTATCGTTTTGGTTTGCTTTGCTTTTAAAAGTTGGCAGTGAAACTTTTCGTCCTCTCTTTGCACTAATAAAATTTCGAAAAGGAAAAAGTTGACAATTTATAGATCCTAAAGGACCTAATTCGTTTATTTAACAATTCAATTTTGTTCAAAAATGATAAAATAAAATAAATATGAAAATTTAAAGATATCTAAGGATCGTCCAACAAATCATCCCTTTTCCCTTTCTTTCTCAAAATTAAATAAATGTTTCATAACTCCATATCGATTACACTCCGGAATGCTATTGTACGTTTGTATTCTGACCTCCCTCTCTCCTCTCTCTCTTTCTCCTTCTCCCTCTCTCTATGTTTTTCGAGAATATTGCATAATTAGGTAGTCAAGGTCGATATGACTAATGTTAGTAGAGTTGGACACATCTAATTTTGCAACAAATCAAAAAAAGCTAATTCACTGGTTATATTCATTGTGAATTGTTGTCACCTTCTTAGTCATTGATCATTCTTCTCAACGATGAGAGTTCAAATGAACTTCAGGTAACCCGTAAAATCCTTTGTTGATCAGGAAAAAAACACGGACGGAATCAATGACTAGGATATTGCTGATTTGGTAGATATCTTCTTGTCAGCACTTATTAATCAATTAGATTTACAAGCTGTAACTTCTCTCATTAAACGAGTTTGCTTTCCACAGAAAAGAGGAATACTCTTCGGATGACATAATCCGGCAGAGATAGAAATTACGTTTCTTTACGTGGAAATTTTTTCCTTATATTACTCGAAATAGCTGACAAACATTTGAGAGAAAGTTAGTAAGCTATTACCTTTCTCGGTTTTATTACGAGTAATCTCCTGTCCTCTTTTTCGTTTATGACTCATTTCTCAAATTAATGTCAAAACTTAGGAAAATTTCTAAATATTTTCCAGTTTTTAACAAAAAATTCCGATTTTAGCATTTTTTTAAATGCTTAAAACTATTGTTTCTTTTCGATCTTTCTTTTGCATTCGGAAAACCGAAGAAAAAAGAGTGGTGACTCACTTGGTGGTTAGTTTTTTGTGAAAAAGCTATCATTACGCGTGATATCTTCGTAAATCAAATAAACGTATGAAATTAAATAATTTATTTTCATTAAATCCCATTATGAACTAAATTATTTCCTATTGCATTTTTACAATCAAATTTTTTAAATTTAATTATTTATAAAGAAAATAGAAATTTTTCCGTAGTAATCATTGAATTCCGCCTTTAGAAGGCGACAGTTTGTTGTTGCGATTATTGATACTAATTAAATTGCTAATTAACTCGCGCAAATAGCGAAATTTAATTCATTTCTGATAAGTTCCGTAAACATAGCAATGACTAAATTTTCAAAAATGCTGTGACATTTTTGAAAGTATCTATTCTATTTTCTCGTTTATACTATAAGCACATGTCTTGGGAAATTAAAGTTCAAATTCCTCATATATGTCTGCTTAATTTCGTCGATTGAACTAAATCATTAAATTTTACCGCACACCTAATGAGCAAATTTTAATTTTCGCGCGTTATTGGCAATTTCGAGCTAATGCCTCTCGTTCGTTTCATTTCTTTTAAACTCTTTTTTAGCTTTTACTTCTAAAAAAACTTTGAAATATTTAGAGAATTGTGAAGATAAAATTTCAGTCTTCAGAACTATCTTCAGTGCTTCATTTTTTCTCTTACTGTTTATTATTTCAGATGTGAAAGAAAGCATTATGTTCATTGAAATTATATTTTTTTTCTTAATTACCGTGTATTTCGCAACGTGCGAACTTGACACCAACGTACGTGCCTTTTTTACTTTCCTGTAATTAATGAAGAAATTATTTAAATTAATATGATTCCTCAATTCTTTTTGCATAAGTTATCTTCACAGAATAAGTTGAATGTTTTAGTTTTTAATTAAAATTATTGTTAACGGAAAATTTTGAAATGTTTGAGTGTGGAAGAATTTGTAGGAAATTATCAGAAATTTGGAGAATGACAATGCAATGGAGAATTATACGACAATAATGCGAAGGATCGGTGCGTTCAGTGAAACAGCACAAATTAAAGTTCACACTAACGAAGAGATTTTGAATGAATTAATTGTTTGTTTTACTTTTTCCGTCCTCTTTGCTCTGATAATATTACTTCCATTTAATTTGCATTATTTCAAATTTAAACAGAAAAATTATTTACAGAGTTTACATCAGAAATATCCACAAATAACATATTTGTATGAGATAGGCAAATCAGTGCAGGGCAGGCCATTAACCGTATTGGCTATTGGAAAATTCCCGATGAGACATGTCCCAGGAATACCGGAATTTAAATATGTCGCTAATATTCATGGCAATGAGGTGTGCGTTCTCATCTTGAAAATTTTTATTAGGTTAAGGTTTAAACAATAGACCACTGGTAATAATTACTCAGGAAAAAAATAAAATATTAATTTCCTGAAATAAATCAAAATTTGTGGTTGTATTTGAGAACGAATGCAGAAGATTTCTAGATATCAGGTCGAGAGTTACTGCTCTGTTTGGCAGATGTTCTGCTCGTAAATTATGGGAAAAATGAAGTATTAACAAGGCTTGTGGATAGGACACGAATTCATCTCTTATCAACGATGAATCCGGATGGATTCCTGAAAGCTATTCCGGGAAGATATGGTTGGCTTAAGGTCATAGCATATTAATTAAATTGTTTTTACTTTCATTAAATTGAGGTTGACAATTTATAAAGATTGGGATCCTTGATGAATGAAAATGATTTGAATTCAAGGGTCGAACGAATGCTGCTGACGTGGATTTAAATCGAGATTTCCCACAACGGTTGGATCCAACAGTAGTCCGAAATATTCAACCGGAAACTAACGCTATTATGCAATGGACAAGGTATGAAACGAAGTTGTACTTGTAGTGAAATTTGATAATCTAGTAATAGTCAGGTTCAAGTTTGACTAATTCTAAAAGTCTAGATCGATACCGTTTGTCTTGTCAGCAAATTTGCATGATGGTTCAGTGGTGGTTAATTTCCCCTATGATGATGGAAGAGTCGAAGGTGTCGAAGCAAAAACAGGTGATCACGAACTCTTCGTGGCACTTTCTTATTTTTATGCTCGAGCACACAAGTATATGTGGAAGAAGGTATATGCAAATTTTGTTTACAAATGGCTAATTAGTAGAAAATACGTTATTAATTTTGCAAGTAAAAAAATTTGTTTTCTCACCTTTAACTGTCACCTAAATTGTCTCTCAACTTCGTCATATGGGCGATCTCTTCCATCCAACATCACTCCTAAAAATTCTTGCTTTATTCACTGCCAGTATATGAACATATCATTTAGGGGCCGAGGTGCATAAATCAGTACGATGACGACGATCTCAATGAAGGAATTACAAACGGCAATAGATGGTACAGTGTTTCAGGCCAGTTCTTTTTCCTCATTATTTTTTAGTAGTAGCATTGCTGAGAGTATTTAAATATGGTAAATTAATTTATCGAGGGAATAATTTAAATAGAATATTAATCCTTCACGCTGTATGAAGATTTCAACAAATATGTGCTGATGAGAGAAACAATAAGATTTTAGGTGGAATGCAAGATTGGAATTACGTATTTGCGAACTGTTTCGAATTAACAATTGAAATGAGCTGCGTGAAGTATTCAACAAACGAGCAGTTGAAAGAAATATGGAATGAACATAAATTTGCTCTAATATCTTTTATTGAAAAGGTGACACTTTAACCTTAATTTCAGTAAACAAAAAAGGAAACGTAATGAATGATATACAGTAAAACGATCGTTAGAATACCGTAGAAAGTACAATAAGTAATGTTAAAATTGTCATTCAATGATCAACAATCAGTGAGAAATAATTCATTTTGTAATATCCATTTTAGATTAACTGTAGTATAAAATATTTTTTGCACTAACAATTGCATGGCTAAATTTTCTTCCAGATCCATCATACAATTTCCGGCTTTATAGTAGATGAAATAACTGGTGCCGGAATACCGGATGTTCAAATTTCAATCAACGATCTTGGCAAGGTTGTGCTGAGCAGTAGTGATGGTGACTTTTGGCGCTTGGTGATCCCCGGCACCTATAATGTCAGCTTTTTCCACTTTGAGTATGAAACAGTTGCAAAGGTTGTCGTTGTAAGCAAGAAAAAGCCCTACGAATTCCTTAATGTGACAATGCTTCGAAAAAGACATGCAAGAAATTCCACCCAATTTTATTCAGCTAATTTTCAAGTTAGCAATGCTTACGCTTCCTTCACAATTTTAGTTTTCCTTCAAACTTTGATCTCTTCGATTTATTAAGTTCTTCAAAGTTGTGTTAGTTAGGTATACACAATGTTAGAGTGTCAATTCTATTAAGCATAAATTCCAGGAAATTTTCGAATTGATATTGAAATTTTTATAATTTTTAATGAATATTTTTTTAAATTTTTTCTTAATTCATTATGTTCATTTTTTGTGGTTTGAATTCTTTAACGCAATGTAAATTGCGTTCATTCATAAATTTCTTCCCAAATTGTTTCATAGTTGCAATTTTGCAGGTGTCTTTTGAAGTATACATTTGCTGTTTTAAGATTTTGCTAAAAGCATTAAAATCTTTCAGTTGGGAAGGGTGAAAAACGAACATTCGATCTTTAAACTTAAAATTTATATTAAATGAACAGTAGTAGTTGAAGCGGAACTCGAAATGTCTATGGAAAATAATTATAAGCAAGCAACTACTCCGCTGAAAACTATTCGAATTGTTCGCCCGAAAGGAAAGCTTAAACATATCGCTCTAATTTTAAATTTCAAAATGTCGTAATATCCCAACAATTTTCAACACTTACGATAATGTGTCGTAAATTAAAATGTAGTAAATTCAAAACGCCGTAAAATGTCGCAAATCTAAAACGATCCAAAAAAATATGACATTTTCAACGAATTAAAATTTCCATTTCTGATAAAATACTTCACGGAACAAAAACAATCAAAAAATAGCGATGGGTCTTCTAACTGTGTCTGTAAGCAATGATATCATGAAATTATCAAAATTTTTTCTTCTTGAAAACATAGCTGAAGTTGAGGGAGCACGTTTATTGATTACTTTAGCTAAGCTAAAGCAAGCTATCTCCGTGAAGTGTAAGGATGAGAATATTGCAGTAAGACTGTTTGAATGGAATGGCACAAGCAATGACTGATAAACATTACTTCACCTGAAATAACAATCACAATGAATGCTTTTAAAACTTCCTGGAAGTTCATGTAATTTTAATTTCAATTAGCGCTGAAATTTTAATATCTCACTTCAATCGATTGTTAGTAGAAATTGTTCAGCGTATACCGTTCTTCATTAAAATTATCACGTAATAATCTGAACTTTACTATTTGTAAATATTTTTTGAATTCGATAATTATTATTAAATCGGAAAGAGAAGAGTACAGAACGCACCGATCAACCGATTAATCGACTCTTAGGAATTGGCATATACCGTGGATAATGATGAAAATTGAGCAAGACTGATTCATCACTGGGACGCAACGATTTCAATTTAGTTCAACTCTTTTTATTTTTTTAATGGTTTAAGAGAGACTGTTAAATTGTTTGATTCGTACAATTTGGTGTTTTTCCAAGTTCTGATAAATAACTTTTGGAAACTGAGCATAGAGGATTTATTTTTTTTGAGAAACTTCAAAAATTAACGTGTCATTGTGAATTCAGTTGGAATTGTCTTACAAAATTTGAATATTTGAATTTTGAAACTTATTGTAATGAAATGTTGCTTAGTATCTAAGGTGCCGTTGCTTGTTGAAACGATGCAAAAACTGACTGAAATGACATCTGCGCAGTTTTTCTTGAGCTTCCAATGTTTGATATCAAACCTTAAAGTAGGAAACTAAGAAAAGATGGATGAATGAATTGAATTTAGGAACATAAAATAATCTAAATACCTATATAACACTACTTCATGCACATTTCATAGACTTCAATTATATAAACCTTTTAATTAAGTCCCAATTCGCTATTCGCTTTCCATATATATTTTCAAATTCCACTTTCATAGTCCTTTACTTTCACTGTAAAAAAACGGAAAATTTAATTTCTTTACAAATTTTCAATTTTGTAGTTAAAGCCATGCAGGAATTGTTGCGGAATTTTTAGTTAAATTTACCAAATTTCACCTCTTTTTTCGCTTTCCAATGAGTGCTACAACTGTTAAAGTTAATGAAAGAAAAGCTTTCATGGAAATTTTATACTTCAATAATTACAAAATTCCATAATTAAGCCTAAGCAAATGTAATTGTTAAGAGGTTTTTACGGCATTTTTCTTCTTCGCTCATTTCCTGAAGAGATGACCTTTTTAGCATTTCTAAAATTGCACTTACTTTGTGTTTATTTGAAAGTATAAAATCCATAAGCCTATGATCTATTATTTCAGGAATTTTGCAATTAACAGCAAAAAAGACATCGAAATTCCTGAAATAATTGTAACTTTTTGCATAATCAACAATTCTGGTAATTTTTTTTTGCAGTTTTTTGTGATAGAAAGAGTAATGAAATTGTGCATTGGGACGTTGATTTGATGCAAAAGTTCGATAATCTCTTTCCTTACATAAATCTAAATTTTTATAATAATTTGAAATTGTTGAAATAATGTTAGTGTTGATGTAATGATGTATTTTGGATTCAAGCAGGTCAATAAATAAATGAAATATGTGTACACTCACAATCATTCATTGATCAGGCCACTCCTCGTCTCATCTCTATCAATTATAATTTAAAATGATGATATCAAGATAATGAATGTATTTAAAAAATTTTTAAATATCTCAAATATTGTTTGGGAAAAAAATTGTTAGAAAAAATAATTGTCATTATTCTTGCTGCCAACTAGAGATGCTGGATCGCACTGTATTTTTAACTTTTCTGCAACATATTTCTTTTAAGTTTTTGTATTTCAACTTGCTGTATTTGAAATTGCAAAATAGGACAACGGAAAAGTTCCAATAATATAAATATTATCAAATTAAGTTTATTTAAATTAAAAGTATAGTTTGGCTCACAATTTTAACATTTTTTAGAAATTTTTCTTGAACCATTTTCGCCTAATCAATTTCATAATTTTGGTTTTTATTAGAAAAATCTCTTTTCTCTCCTTTAAAGATTTAATTTAAATTTAATTTCATTACACAAAGTTAATTTTGTACAAAGAATTCACCTGCGTGCAATGATTTGCGTAAATTTTCTCCGACTTTTTTAAATTTGCTTTTGAATTCAGAAAGCAGTCGGGAGTGTTTGATAAAGTACTGAAAGTTACCAATTTTTAATTTTGTAAATTGCAACTACAAGTAAGAATTGTGAACTGTTACAAAAATTAAATTTGAATAATTCGAAAGAAAAATTGGGATACTAAGCATCGAGTGCTTCTAACATTTTTACTTTCAAATGACCAATATATTTTAAATATTTCCAACAGATATTTTCGACATAATAAATTTCATCCTTCAACACTGCCTGCTTGACTAATTCCCTTTTTGGTGTTTAGCTCATTAAAGCTTAAGGAAATTTATTGTCAATTTCATTTTTTATTTCTGTTTGAATTCTTCTTGACTGATCTAATTAGTACGTGTCTCTTCATCAAAGTATACTTAAACACTTAAACGTTAACCGTTAAGTTTATTTATCTGTCAATAATTGAAAGAATAAATTAGCAGTGTCTGACGAGTGATTGCAATCATTGAATTGTTCGATGGATGAGATTGACGGAACTTGAATCACCGAGGATACCGGTCCTCACTCCTTCCTTCGTTCTGAATTTAACCAGACCACTTGCTTCATCTCTTTTCACTTGCAAATTTATTTTATTTACAATTCGCAGCACTTTCTCCTCCTCTCTCTCTCTCTCTCTCTTTTCAATAGTTTTACAATATTAATAAGTTTTTCTGTTTGCAGTATTTTTTTGACTAATTTTATTTTCTAAAGTTAAATACTATGCGAAAATTAATTAAATTTGGTAATTTAATTTAAATTAAAATTAGTTTAACTGAAGCAGTTTATTTCATAAAGCACCTATTTCATTATTCCATTCTCTCAGTATGGCATTTTGTCGTGCAACTTTGATTGAACGTCTTTTGAACGATAACAATAGCCAACGGAGTACCACAACTGTGGGAATTTCACGAAGTTGGAAAGAAATCGATTCTTTTGAACGAGTGGGTTAATCGTTTCAAATTTTTTAAATTAATCATTTGTAAAATGTTTCGGTGTTGGCTTTGCATTTGTAAAATCTTGGTGATATAGAAAGCGATTGAGACTTTTCAAAATCCACTTGATATCCTCAAGCATCTCCCTGTAACATTAATTATTTATTCATTTTAACAGCAAAAATATTACTCTAACAATAAACTATTTAAGGATAATATTTTGGAAGTTTATCGAAAACTTTCAAATATTGAAGAACAAATTTGGGGTAAAGTAATTGTAATGGAAAGGAATATTCGTTCTGCGAAGGCATATCTTCGATCACGTGTCATTACAATTGACGGAAGTGATGCTGAATTTGACGGTCTTCGGTAGATTTTTCTTTTTTGTTTAAGTAAAATGCAGAATTATATTCCACGCTAAAATTCGCTCGTAAGGTTAAGCCTATGATAAGGATTGTGAACTAATATTGGAATTTCTAAAAGTTGTTAAATTCATTTCCTATCTTCCATCTTCCTCCAAATAAATTTTAACAAAAGAAATACAGGGAAAAGTGAAGGAATAAAATTGATGCGTTTTAATTTTAAAAATAAAGTATTATACGTTTAAAAATAACATGTCATTAGATGCTTAATTGGTTGATGTATGATTTTATGGATTTGCTGAAAATAAATTCACTTCAAGAACATCCTTTTTTTAGTCAATTACATTAAAATTGATAATTACTTTACTTTGAAACATTTATTTGTGATTATTGTAATTAATGTGGGCACTTCTCCTTTTTCCAATTTACGTTAAAAAATTCAACGCAAAAACTTGTTTCCATTTAAATTCCAACCAAAAACCTGATTTTTCAATAAATTTAATGTACAATAAATTTAATGTGGAGGAGATATGTTCACTAATGTAATTAATTCTAATTCGACTATTATTAAATTGGGAAATATCGGGAATGCATTTGACTATTATCTATAAAATTTGTAATTCTTCCTTTTTCTTTTCAAGAAAATATATGAATGAATTCGTTTCAGAAATATTTTCATCTCTACCACACTTACATAATTTTTCTTCATTTTAACTTTTAATATAATTTTTACTTTACGAAATGCCAAATGAATCTTCAACGTGTTTTTTCTTCCTGTAGAATTGGTTTACAACGTTTCGAGAACTCATATCGCGACGATGGCACGATCAGGGCATTTGAGACGTTTGGAAAAGTATGTAAAATTTTAATTTCAATACAGATTACCTTTAAGAATACTCCAATTAATCAGTCTGTCTGATCACTGTATAATTAATTAACGTGTTTTACCAAAAGTTTAGTTAATAAATGTTTGATTTCATGAAAATTTCCTAAAAAGAACCATTCGAAGTTTATTTATCCAATCTTTGCAAATTATAGCGTACATTGTTAACATTGATGTGTTACATAAATATATTTCGAGGATGACTTCACTTCAATTCCTTTGTTTTCAAGCAACAAATTTACAAATCTTGGCATCTAAGAAAGACGCTAATTTTTCTAAAATCGGTTGAGATGATAATAGAAAAAAAGTCTGCTGAGAGTGGCTTTTCAATAATGAATTTTTCATTTGCAAAGTACAAAATGTTTTAATAGCTTTTCAGGGTGTAAAAATGAAAATTGACGACGTCGGTAATGTTTGGCTTAAATGTACAGAAGGAAGTGTATTCGTCACTGGAATACTTGGAGAGATTATTGTCAAAAGTGATCCAATCAAAGTGAGAGGCATAAAATTCACAAAATTTAATTGTTGTATTGTATTTCCTGGGAATATAATGTAACCTTTGAGAGATCAGTACCACAAAAAAAGCTTGGATAATATCAATTTATACACACATAACTATCAATACGCAAATTTCAGATTTTTGATTTGAAAATTCTCAAAGAGTTCGTTTCGCGACATAGCGATTTTGATCAAGCTGCACGTGATCGATACAGTCGGATGGCAATCACTTACGTACATGTTCGGGTTGATTGATTCACAGAATACAAATACTAGAAATATCCATACTTCCGGTTGCATTCCTGCTCAATTACTTATTATGATACTACAAATTGTAAAAGTGTAAAATTATTTTCAGGCTGATAAGCCAGTAGATCCTCTGTCATCAGCTTTATGGTTTGCTGTGATACATTTGACAGCTCTTGAAATGATTCAAATTTTGCTTAACTCAGGTACTTGTTCCTTGTCACTAATGAAAGTAACCAATCCATTCCCAGTTCTCAAACTTTACGTTAATTTAGCCCCAAACACACCATCGCCATCGGCGAGTACTGAACTTCGTAGCATAAACCACTGTGACGGACATTCTCAGTCTAGTAGCACGGATACGAGCTGCAATGTGCGCACCGTTTCGTCAATCAGTTCCGGCTCCTCATCTCACTGTTCAGGCATCAGTTCCGCTTATGGAAATAGACAATTAAGGTAAGCTATTTTTTTAAGTTTGATTTAAGATCAAAAGCAGTAGGCAGAATGAATCTGGCATCAATGAAATTGAAATTATAATTTATGTCATTTAAGATCACGTGGTGGTGCCTATAAGAAAATTAACCGAGAACCAAATGTATATTTATCGTCAAGGAATGCTACAAATCCTGAACAGGTAGTTTGGTTTTGCTTCATTTTTTTTTCTTTCAAAGTTGATAATTAGATATGATCTAAGAAGTAGGTATTACAAGATTAACAGAGTATTTAAAACCATGAAGTGCCAAGAATAATTTCAATGACCACTCATTAAACAATTGACGTAATAACGCAATAAAGAGAATTAGATGGTCAATTCCACTGTTTAATTAAAGAAGAAGTTAAGCAAATAATTTGAAAAGCATTGTCATAAGCTTTCGTGAAACTGTGTTTGACGTGTTAGATGAGTATTAAAATTAAGTTAATGAAAATAGTCAGCGATTGTCGCATATATTTGAAGTTATGTATCAAAAAGTATCCAAAAAGCATGGGATTCAATGATGACTGTTTGGCTTTGTTATAGTATTCCATTTTTTCATATATTATTTTGAAAAACTTTTCACTTCCTTGTATTTCAATTTGTAGCAGAGAAAAGAAAAAGGCCGAAGTCTTCTTAACCTAAGTGATTTGGATCGATTACGAAACCCAACATATTTCCGGAACGAAAGAGAGAATCGCGGCGGTCCAGGATACAAACGATTAAATCATTTCACACACCACGTGTCAGCTTCTCCCCTGACACATTACTATTCGCCGAATATAAGCTGGCGTTCACAAAGTGAAACATCTCTTTATTGTGAAAGACTTTAGGAATGAAAAAACGTTCACCGTATCCTTGTGCCGCCAAGTAGTGATTTATGAAAAAAAAGTGCTACTTGAGCAAAAATACCTTCCATCCCTATTAATTAGAAATTAGGACTTTTTTTACTATTCCTAAAGATAATCAAAATTACCCTTAATATTGCAAATATTTGAAAGAAAATCTACCTGTAGAACCATTATCCAAAAACGGACTGACTCAACTTTCACAAAACTCAGTAACGAAAGCTTTAAAATTCCAAATTTTAACTTCCAACCACCAAAAAAACTTTTTCGAACATGAATGACAATAAGAATGTTTTCAATCGTGAGTTGAAATTATGGCTACACAATTACTAATTGGAAAAAATGCTTAAGACTTATCTGCTTGCATATGTTGAGTGTATTACAACGCCCTGTGTCTTTTCCCGTAAGAACGCTTCAATCATTCTTCTGTTAATTTGTATTTCATAATAATTTTATGCGAATGTTTTTCTAAAACATTACAGTAAAACACACTTTTCAAAATAATATCATAATAGTCATAAAGCAAAAATATAGTGATCTGAATAGATCAACTGATGAAACAAACGTAAAGATATCAGCCAACAAACTCTACTAATGTGACTAAGTCTTAAAGTTTTTTTTGGCACAAATGCGTTAAGCAAAACATTCAAATGTCGGCAAATTATCTACAGTTCTACAAGCTTGAACATCTGCTAAGAAAATCTAAGCCATAGCTTGGAAAAAGAAATTTAAAAGGAAAAGCAAAAAAAAATACTAGAGAAACTACAAAATTCACAACTTTCAACACTCACAACACCAACTTGAGGAAAAATTCGCTTTCTTCAGCTGCAATAATCTCCAACATTCGATACAAGTGATTGATCATTGTTAATATGTTCAAACGTTCTTAAATTTTCAGAGATTTCCAAGAAAAAAAAATTGAAGGAAAGGATTCCTCTTTCTTTTTTTGGTATCACTCTCCTGTTCAGTGCTCTGCTCAACAACAGATGTCAGAAGGAAATCAGAGCTCAAAGAAATGTAAAATGAAGCTTAACAACTAAATCTTGTTAATCGACAAAGCTCTTCTTATTTGGAGAATAGCCTACTTTGATTTGATACGAGACGGAAAATTATACAATAACGCGCTGGTCATTTGGTTGCCATTAATCTTTCTTCATCCGAGTTGTTACCACACGATAAATAATTGAATCTTTGCCCGGATCCATGTTCCAGAGACCAACAGCTATGAGAAAAACAGCTAATGAAAGCGCAACACTTACAAGGAAAACTATTCCAAACAGAGCTGGATAGTTAGTCGATGCGAACTGCAAAAGTAGACACTGATGTATTATAATAAAAATAATTTGTAAAAAAATGCTATACAGTTCAGCATTCAATGCCAAATCTTTGAAGTTTAGTTCAAAAGTTCCATACGACACATATTGCAATGTAGGAATTCCTCATTATATATAAACTTATGGAAACTACTAACTGTTCAAGAGAGAAATCCTTGGAAATTATAAATAAGTGTGGAAGGAAAAGCGTAGTTTTTTACATATTGTAACTAGAATTCGTATAAAAAGGAGCCGAAGAATGAAAGTAATAGCTAGTCTTCAGCAAATAAAAAATAAAAGCAAAATAAAAACTAAAAAACACTTGCATCGGCTAAGATATTTAAAAAACAAATAAAGGTAAAGACCTGATAAACGTTTAGGTCGTCCCGTAATTTTATTATCCGATCAGCGCTACTTTCAGGATTCTGAAAGGGATAAGCTAAATAAAACCACAAATTACATCAACAATTCTCATTCTTTAACCAGCAGAGCTTACTATGAACTGATGTGCAGCATCATACATACTGAAGCAAGGAGTTTAATGCTTACAATCCTTGTCCAAGGTGAGTATCAACAATAATAAATGAATTTATGCAGTTATTCTCCCAAAAAAACTGTTGAATTTAGCTTGTAAAAAAGCAATATTAAAAGAAATGGAATGGTAGAAAAAGTCCTGCCATTTAGTCCTTCTGAAAATTAGCGATGTACTGAAAGTGGATATGCTTCACTGGCCTAAATACTTGCAAAACATTGCCTGATTTCACTCACCAAGCTTTCCACAAAAAAGGCTCTAGAAATACTTCTTTCTCTTCCATTAAAAATGCCGGTACAAAGAATAATAAAACTAAGATAATTATGAAAATTCGAAAAAGGGCAATTCCACCTAGAAATATTCATATTTTATGACGAAAGTTTTACTTGTCTTTTCTGCCTTGTTTTGATTTCAGACACCGATTCCGCAATGAGTTCCGCAACCACCCGATCATTGTATATATTTTTCAATACAGAAATTAAGTGCCAGATAGCGTTTTCCAACTCAACAATAGCTTGCATATACTTTTCTTCAGATAATTCTCGTTTAGCAGTTGGCAAACCTTTCACGTCGATGATGAAAATTGTTGGAGTATTTTTAGTGACAGCAACCTCTGACTTACTAATCTAAAGATGAGTTTTCGACATAGAAAAGTATATGAAAAATATATTAAAAAAAGTTTAAAATTAATAATTTCATTCCTTTATGATTGATAATATGTAATCTTAGTTGGGAGTTGGTTATTAGCGCTGAAAAATTGCAATCATGTTTTATATCATACATCATTTGGTAAACAGATATGTTTCTGATAAGTGGTAGCAATGCTTCAAATCGTTATGGTACTTAACTTCCTTTGCGACTGGCACTATTGTTGGTTAAATTAGTAATTTTTTATTTCTTTATGATAATATGCAATCTTAAACATTTTACCGATTCCGAAATTTTATTGAGGTTTTCAATTTCCTGCCGTAATGGCTTGCTTTTCGTCTTGACTTCAATTTTTGAGAAAGCATCTTGAGCATCAGAAGCAATCTGTGCACCTTCAAGTCTTGCATTACGCATAAAAACCCACTCTTGTCCTTCATCAGCAAATATTTTATTATTCACTAGTTCCTCATGGCCGAAATCTTCGCCGTCTATCGACACCGTGTACCCAGATGGTGGCAGATTGTTCAGAACTTTTCCATCAACTACAGTAACTGAAAGTGAACTGTTCAAATAAAATTTTGATACATTAGCAACATTTTGAGCACTTCAACCATCTAAGACCATGAGATTTTTTCTTTATCACATAAAAAACACCAACCTACTACTAATGCTCGTGGTCTTCGAAAGATATCTCCATTACTTGTCCATGTTAGAGGAGCCTCTGCTGTCAGCCCTAGAATGTATTTGTTGGCTTGCACAACATCGTTTTTAGACAAAAAAGTTGTGGCAGGGTTCGGAAGTTCTATTGGTTCAGAAGCTAAGAAATACAGTTTGGCACATAATGATCCTGAAAAAATCAGTCTAGAGTGCGAAAAAATACAATTCCACAAATACAGAAATCAATTTGATAAAGAAAACATGAATTAAATTTTGATATCAAAACAAAATGTAATCATTACCTTGAATCAAAGCGTATAGAATAGATAAAATCGTCCGACTTTGAACCATACTCAGTGATCTGAAATCTATTAATTGCAGACTACCGAAGGAGTGAAAAGAACGAAGTGTTCGGTGAGAAATACATGAAATTATGCGCACAATTCATTAAAAATATATCAGCAATACTTGTGTCGTTGAACAAATCTTTCCCTCAGTTTCTACCAACCAAACGGACATGAAAGAAATATTTATTTTTATTTAAGCGAATAAATACAGCAAAACAATCTAAAGCACGTTCATCACCAAATTCCTCGCTGCACGCCGGATAATTGACCATGGTCAGCAAGACGCCTAAAATATCAACAAACATTATCTCTAAAAGTATGCAATTATTCATCATCTCCAAAAATATGCAAGTACTGCTATGTCAAGAACGTATTTATTATATAGGTCAATAAAATATCCGTTTATTCTTCCATTATTTTATTATGAATCGATTTTTTATTCATGGCTAAAACCACAACAATTAAAAGACTCTTTTAAGTGTTTCCTATAAAAGAAATTGAAATATTCAGCACTAAAATCAAAATCACTGGTAGAATGAGGATGAAATGAAGTACTGCAATTAATTAAATAGTAAATTATACAAAATCAATGCCTGAAAATTTGTCGATGAAGATGAAATCTGTTTAGTTTACCACGTCGTGCACCGCTAAACTGACATAAATGTTGAATACGACTTGGACATGATCCTTTTGGTAAATTGTGTAACTTTTTGGCACATTCATCTCTAATCAGTTCTGGCAGTATAGTATTACATTTCAATGCCTTCAATCGGACACGATCTGGGCCGAGATCTGCAAGCAAGTGTCGTCTTTTAACGTCTCTCTTCATTCGCCAAGTCGACCAAAATGTCATTCTGTTGCCATGTTTCCACCACTCGCGCTCCACGTAATACGGGTATTTGTCTAGCCTGTAGGAAATTAAAACTCATGGAAAACTAATAATCAAAGTTAGCTAAATCAAACTTTCACAGTTAATGACTTTAGAAATATAGTTGAAATCACTTTTTCCAAACTTATTCCCGTAGTAAAACAGTATCGACAAATTTCTGAGCAAATAATATATAATTAACAAGAAATTTCGTTTTAAGATAACTATGCAGATTAGTTAGAACAAAAATTATGTGCAGTTCATTCAAATTTAACGACTTGTTAAACTTTACTTTAATGTTTCCAATGCTTTTTGACTGTAAGGTAAGACAAGCTGTTCCTTATCAATGGCGTCCACAACTGCACTTGGATGTTGACTTTCGACAGCCAAGTTGTCACTGCCATCCAACGCAGATGGGGTCGTTTCAACAGTACCAGTTGGCTTAGAGCTCACCGAACAACGGATAGAAGCAGTTATTCGGTGCCACGGTATGGTCAAGTTTGATAGCACAGACGAAAAATATCGCAAAGACATCAACTGCAATAGCACAATTTGATTAAACGACAAAGTTTGCAAGCAGTCACTGCCAGATCTCTGGTGCCTGATTGCAATTCTTTCGACAGAAATTGGAAAACCTTAGCAAAAATCACCATAACTTCAAAGTTGAGCGATACTACTTCTAATTGTATAAATCATTTATGCAAAACTTTTAAACCTCTTTGTGTATCAGTCTGAATAAACACGAAAAATGTGTTAATAGCATATCATTTGGAAAACATGGGATAATACCAGAGAATTTCTGCTCGTAGAAGTGATAAAAACAAATTCATTTTACTTAGGAGGAAATCGATTTTATAAGTTTGACTGTGCAGCGTTAGGAAGGATACGCAGCAATACAAAAGTATTACTTACACAAAAGGATGTTGCAAAAGAAATTAAAAATATTTTCTTCAGGGAATAACCTGATAAAGAATTGTAAAACTTGCATGCATTATTTTATTTCAATAAGGCACCATCACACTGGATACTCGTAATTAAAATAACGATTATTCATGAAAGTACTGCAGTATTAAATAAACTTGTGAATCTGCTTAAAAAAAACACCAACAGAGGCAACTACCAAAGGCCGAAATGTTTTGGTCAATAGTAAAAGATATGAAACTAGATCATATTAATTCTGCATCGAATTAAAACAAGTAAAATTACAGGCAATGTTCACACATCATCCGGTTTTGAATATATATATATATATATATATATATATATATATATATATATATATATATCCCTCTTTTTTCCTTAGAAATATCGACATTACTTGAATTCTTGCATAAAACTTTAACTTCAAAGAAATATAGCTAGTTTAATATCTAATATCTGTTCCCGTCAAATAAAATTGGCAGATCCACTAAATATGTTATTCTTTACTGTATCTTCACAGCTCACGTTTTAAAGCTCTTTTAATAATTGTTCGCTGTTTTTTAAATGCATACATATATTGCAGAATATATGCTAAAAACAGGAAACACACACCAATCTATAGAAATAACAAATGCTATCTACAGAAATAGAGAATATTATATACAGCTATTACGTGAAAATATACGAAAGATACTGAAAAGTGTTGCTATGCTTGTACATGGGACAGATAGATCTATCCTGAATATGTGAACAGTTCGACATGAGCCACGTCGCAGGAACAGTGATTCGATGGACATGAAGTTGAAAAAACAAACTTAAACTCAACTCAAAGTCAGATTTTCAAAAATCAATCGGTAGGAAAAAAATTTGATGAGCCAGCTTTAATTTTTGTACGATTCACAAAGATACGAATTGAACCATTTAGATCGGCCGAAATGATGACATCGCCATGAATTTGTCGATCTGATATATTTTTGCTAGGTTTCGATTGTTCGCTCCTATCATCACCGCTACGACGTTGCTCCAGAAGACTTAAAAACAACTGCGGACGAGGTGCAAATATTGCCACTGTTACACATGCTGAGTGACCTAAGATTTCATCGATAATAATTACTCGTTAGCCAAGTTAATACATATATCATTTTGCGCCTCTAAGACGACAACACGATCCAATCTTGTGTCGCATAAAATATTCAAGGTACGTGCTTGCTGGCGAAGTACACGAAGTTGTGAAAGTTTGTTGGAATAATACAGGTCAAATTATCACGTATTCAAATTCACCTTTAGTGTCGAGTTATATCCGCATCATCTTTCAAAATACTAGTTAAAGATTTCTAAACTGAACTATTATTTGTATAAAGGTGCTTTTTTGAGTAAGCATCTTTTTTTATATAACAGTTTGATATGACACTTACTACTCTTTATATGCAAAATTGCCGAAGAAAAGTTGTGCTTGAAATAGTCTCTAATTGTCCTTATGAGTTTTGCAAGAAAATTCCCAAAATTTAACCTCGCAAACGCTGCCATGAATCGTTACGATCTTTGCGTACAGCCAATGAAGATGGTAAATCAGCAGTCGTCCAAATATAAATAAAACGATCCTCACTTCCACAAACAATATGTTTACCATCAGGTGATAAAGAAGCTCGAATCTGACTTCTTTCATTCTGAGCACCCTGCAATGAAAAAATAGAAATTCGTATGAAAAAAGGCGGATGAGAAGAAATCATAGCTTTAATTAAATGTACCTTAAATTTGCAAGTAAGGGCCATATCTCGCAGGTCGTACATACGAATACGTGAATCATTCGAAGTGACCAATAATTTATCTCCATGGACAGCTAAGCCTGTTACCTGCAATGATTCGGTGGATGCTTTTTTAAGAACATATATGAAAACACTGAATTTAATCTATTTACTTCCACCAAACTTGAAAAATTTAGCAAAAAAATTTGAAAATTACTTTGTGTCCCCTGGCATTTTTGCCTCGACTTGATCTGACGTCAATCACAGTATGATATTTGAGTTGATCAGTCGTATAAAAGAAACAACGACCGTCGTAGGTACCTACCACCGCAAATTTCCCATTTTTAGCGAATGCTATAGCCGTTATGAACTTCACTTGTTCGACTTCGTTCCATAAGGCTACTTTCTTGTCCGGTATATGCCATAGACGAAGTTTACCATCCAGTGATCCAGAGAGAAAATACCGGTCATCCTGGAAAAAATACCACTACGGCATTATGGCAAGAGGAAGGCAATTTTTGACAAATATCGCTTTAACACGTCGTTGAACAAATTATCTCCCGCTGATTTATTGGAAATATTCCAGAAGGTGTAAAAATAGAAATCCTAACCTTTGGCATAAAGGCAATGCACGTAACGAAATCCATATGCTGAAAACAGCAAAGACATTCCGGACGAGATAGGTGCCACAATTTCACAGTGCGATCCATTCCAGACGATAGGATAAAGTAATTACGAGACCATGACAAATCCAACACGTCAGCAGTATGACTTCTATATGTACATAATGGTTTTGACGCCATTAAAGCGGTCGCTAGAGAATTATTTTCATCATCATGTGATGTGGATGACCCGGCGCTTTCCCCAAGCTGAAATATCTTCCAGCAACAAGTAAGCAATATTCTGGAACACACGGTAAAATCATGCTGCAAGTAATATTTATCATATAGCTAGCAAGCCGTGATGATAAAAAATATAATAAAGAAAAGCTGTTTTTCGCCTTCTTTCCTTTCGCATATTTCTGTATAAAATCTCACCGAACCTCAAATTTATTCAGATATTTCATTAGAGTTTGAAAGTTGGCACGACATTCAACACTCAAAATAAGCAATATCAGTGATGATATTTTGTATATATTTGTGTACTCGGAATAGTTCCTTTTCAGTAAGGCGCATAATAAAAGATAAGCGAAAAATTTTAAAAAATTAACAGTTTCACACCAATTTTTATAATCGATCGATATTACCGTAGTAGAGGAAGAACGTAAATCATTTTCAATATCTTGCATCGCATTTTGCAACAGATTTTCGCCCATAGACATAGAAATTTTCTTAGAATGTGAATTGTAACGATCCCGTAAAGCATTGAAGTATGACAAATGATTGCGCAGCACCCAAACCCGTATTATACTATCTTGACCAGCCGTAGCCAATAGGCGCCCGCATAATGAAAATTTCATGCACCAT
Source organism: Litomosoides brasiliensis (assembly GCA_013365375.1). NCBI lineage: Eukaryota > Metazoa > Nematoda > Chromadorea > Rhabditida > Onchocercidae > Litomosoides > Litomosoides brasiliensis. The sequence goes on along the minus strand of JABVXW010000099.1, from coordinate 19,351 downwards.
ACAGCACCCTGAATAAACATGCTATATCAGTAGGAACCCACGGCTCACTACCAACAAGATATTTTTTAATCCTTCCTAATTAGTATATTTCTTGCCTTCGCGATACATGTAGAATTAGACAAAGAGGTCAAAGGGACAACGTCTCATCTACTCAATTCTATTCTAAAGATCAAATAAATTTCATTTTTAAATGAACTTCAAATTCTAAATAATCGAAATAACTTGAACTTCTAGAAATACTTCAAGGAAGAAATGAAAAATACTTGACTGATTTTCCTGTTTGCTAAAAATATATCAAAGCAAAATTTATTTTAACTAATAAAAAAATCAACCGTGTGCTCGTTGTTTAGCTCTTGGTAACAACGCGTGCCATCAAAATCAAATGGTCCTTTCTTGGAATTCCTTGGTCGTACAATGGGAGTACCCTCGGCTACTGCAGAATCTTCATGATCACTTTCATCACAACTTTCATCGTCTTCTTTGGACAACTTTGATGTTGAGCTCAAACAGTAATTATTTAAACAAAAATATTGCATTAAAATATTGTATTGTGGAATATAGCGCTTTGAATTAACCAGTTACCTTGAAGATACGACATTTTTTGCTCTTAAGAAAGCACCACGAAACAGTTCAGATGCATAGGTTCCGTATCCCTTAACGAATCCAGCTGCTCGACCAAAACTGCTCGATGATGGAATTGTATGTGAAGAAGTACCATCCTCTAACCTGCATCCAAACATCTGTGTGATAACGTAAATGACAGTTTATAGGCGGTGTTTATAAATTCGGAATGAAAACCAACTCTCCAGAAGTCTGCTGATGCCCTTTCATGCTCATACGCCTTTCCACATCTCGAGTTATTGGATCTGAATATTCGGTTTGAGGATTTTGCAAGGCGCAGTCGTCCTTCATGGACATTTGCTCCGGTGTTGGTTCCGAATGATCCTCCACCGTAAAATCTTTAGATGACGAATCTGAATCCTACAATAGTAACAGTTTCGAGATAAAAACAAATTCTAGAAAGTTTTAAATTTCATTCCAACATAACTAAAAGAGGAAGAAATGCTCAAACTTTTACATGACATTCAATAACCGACTTTTTTCACAAATTACAAGCTTTATATTTACACGCATATAAATAAGAGCTTTAACTACTTTGGAGTGATTTGCAGACTTTGGAATTGTAATTTGCAATTTATATAATTTGTCTGGAGAAGCATCATCTGCTACCCTATTATCGTTTAGAACCGATCTTTTCGGGGAGGAAGTAGAAATTGAAGAGTTAGTAGAAAATTCTTCCCCAACTGACGACAAACGGCCACTTGGTAAACCGTGCACAGGTGAATCCAATGTCAACAATTCTTCTCTGAAGTAAACGAGAAGGATTACTCAAGACTAAACTGATTGTAAAAAATTTAACTCCCCAGAGTTCAATGTACAAGAGCATCAAATTCATCAATGAATAGTATACAGTAGAATCGGTGAAAATTATTTGATCAATCGAATTATTAGATTATTTTCGTGGGTTTACAATCTATACTTAATACTCGCAATAGCTCTAATTCATGCAAACTTTCAACAGATACAACTTTATTAACATAGTTGGTGTCCGATATAAATAAGTATTAAGGCATCTTCAGTTGTCACTACTTATAACTAACTATCTATATAAAGAGAAATTTCCGAACAATAGTTATGACAATGATCTGCTGTATATTTAACAAATTAACTTACTTTAATGGTTCATTGAGTATTGAAGATGTGATCTGATGAATGACACCCTGTGCATCGCTGTTTCTTAGATCCTCTTCTCCACCATCAAACGATAAATAGGGTGAGATACATGGTGAATCAGCAAAATATTCTCGTTTCAAGGAATTACTTTTATCGCTACGTGGTGGAAAAGGGCCTGATTTCATGCTTTTTGCCAAACTCAATCCACGATCTAATGAATTTGTTTTCGCATGTCCACGCAATCGAGCAAAACCATCAACCAAAGAAGCTACATCCTTTTTCAATGATTTTTCTGGCTTAATGCTGTAATTTTACCAGCTACATTAAAATTTGGAAATTAAATTCTAGTTGTTATGTAGATCGACAAAGAGAGATCGAAAACTCCACCATACTAAACTTATTAATCTGCGAATCAATCATATAACAACTAGCAACAAAAAAACACCCGAAGTCAGAATAGAAGAGCACAATTATACAAATGCTTCATAGAATTGTAACTGGAAAACAAAATCAAATAGACATACGCATGAAATGATGAATGGCTTGCATCACTATTTGCTTCTTCAATTTCTTTTGTTGGTGGTATCCTAGAAGCTTTTTCGAATTAATCATTTTAAGAGTAGAATGTGAGGAATTTATAAAGTTTTTTTGAAGATGAGCTGCAGGTAAAATAACAAGATCGAGAAAGTGTGAGAATACTCAAATATACCCTTTTCCAATAAGCGAATCCACTTGTTGAGGTGAAAGAGCAGTAGGAAGTCTTCCGCACGGCTTTCTCGGCGGTAATGGAGGAGGAATACTATGAGGAGGTGGGAGTTTTACACCGAAGACAGTATTATCGCATGGCATTTTCATTAACGACGATGTGAGGGAATGAGGGAATGCTGCTGTTGACTCTACATTCTTCGATCCATTATCGTTACCGAAATTTGTATTCTGTGAGAATGAGTCTCTCCCACTGAAAATTGTTTTATAAACCTTTCTGCATCATACCCTACTAATGCAAAAAAGACGAAATGTTACTTTTCAATACTGCAAAGCTTATAAACTGCTATATCTGATTCTAAGCAAAAAGGTAGAAATAAGATTCTTCCAACATCTACTCCATATTTACCTGCTCACACTCTGATGACTCGAAAAAGCCTTCGTGCTAATTGTATCAGCCGGGTACACCAATTTCATTTTCGCATAAGGAGCTTGTATAAGCAGATTGCGTCCCCAGGATGCCAAAGAAGCACTTTCACTAGCTGAACCAGCATCATCATCGGTGTAACCACCAACACTAGTGTTCATCAACGTATGTCCCGACCCAAATTCACTTGTCATTCGGTTCCGTAAAGCATCCAAACGATATCGACGATCTGCTGCCACGCCATCCTAGAAAAAAACGGAGGGATGTAAATAAAGATGAATTGAAGAAACTAAAACTTGGAGCACAATTTACCAAGAAAGAGTTAAATGAAACCACGCCATATATATAAGATTTATTTTTTTTCGATTACTGAACCAGCGTACACAAAAATCTTACTTGGGTATAAATAGGTGTATTTGTGTATAAAAACTTTGCGCCATCTACGATTATGAATAATGTATGTTGGAGTCAGATACAATCGACGCCATACACAATAAGGAAATACTATGTTGTATATATTTTGAATCTTATCAATTTTAGTTATTTGAGCTTTAGAATAAGAAACCTTACCATCAAGTGATAATACTCTTACTTTTAACGATGACGAAACAGATGAATTTGAGATATTTTCAGACTGTGATGGCGATAGTTGCCTGCTGATTGCCGCATCACTTATTTCACTTTTAACTGGCAATGATTCACGCCGTGAAGAATGGTTACTGTCATGGCCGATAGCAACTGTCAACATGGAACGTTCAGGAAGTGGCCATAATTGGTCTTGCGCATCTTCATATTCCTCACTATTTGTTGTAGACGATGCAGTGTTTTCCTCCACTTCCGCAAATGACATTCATGTACTAAAGTGAGCCGTATTTACTGTAATTGATGAGCGACCGTTAAAATATTCATCAGCTAATTTCCTTAAATTTTGAAGTTCAGTAAAATTTGTTAAATTCACATATAAAGTGAAACACTGCAAATTGGAGTTCCCCTCAAACGCAATTTTTAGTTTATATTACAACTTGCAATCAATTTGTATTTTGTATCCGTAATTAAATTCTAATTCCGTGCAAAGAACGAAATTAAAGAAGAGAGACTGAATGTCTCCTCCGGAATACCGGAAGCAAGCTCCGACGGCACCACAACAAATTAAACAGTGAAATTAGGAAATGAAGAGGATGTCCTGAAAATACAAAAACAAACACCATCTATGAAAATTCCCCGTCCCAAAGTGTTCAGCTATTTGTACGTTTAAAAGTCAGCCATTGTGTCCAGTAAGGTTTTCCTGTACGATTTCTTTTAGAATACTTTTTTAGATTAACTGCGGCACCTGACTGGAAAGTCCCAGGTGTAAGAGACGGAAAATTGTGGGAAGAAAACGTGTGCGGATGAGTGGCAATCACAATATTTTGAAGTGCTAAGGAAACTTTTTTTTCTGTACTTCTTTTAGAATACTTCCCGACTTCACGTCCACATAACACCCTTCGATTCATCTACTTTGCGTAAATATTTTAAATCAGATTCCTCTATTTTATTTTTCCCATTTCACATAACTTATTTAACTACTATCGCTGTACTCGAAAGAAAACCGGCATATACCAGTAAATGTCGGAAATTCCAGAAACTTTCGCGAAAGTTTCAAATGGGTAGACTTCGATAGGCAACTTTGGGAGAGGAATCTGTGGTAGAAATGTTTTTATGAGGACAATAGATTATTGGTTTTTGGCTTCGATACAACGGTGTTAGAACGCACTTCAGTACTGTGAAATGGAGTGAACGATAAATTGATTTTCTTTCCTTCGAATGCAATACTGAATTTTAAAAAACATTTCTATGTCCATAAGAGTGCTATTAAACGTCAGTAAAATCCATCCTTTCAAATTTATTACACTGCAACATATTTCAATTTATTTATTGCAGTATTTTGTGTCTGATATTAACTAAACTACCGAAAAAATATTAGTTAGTTGATATAATTCCCTAAATAATAATCATATTTACATATTTGACAAGAAAATATTTCGAGTTAAAATTCAAATGAAACTCCGGTTGAAACAAGTACTCAGAAAGATACCAGCCTATCTACTAAAAATGTCAAAAGCAAATATTTGCTAAAAAATATCGAAAGCACTGCTACTTCAGCTATTCACGAGACGTGGATGAAAAACCGCCAAGTATAGACTTATGTTTCAATATAATATATGAAAATCACAAGACTGAAAACAACAAAAACATGTCAGTTATTGGTCTACGTCAACACTGAGGTGCTCATGGTGAAATTATTAAAGAATTATGAGTTCAGAATATTGACTGAAAAGAAATAAAATCATGTCAGAATATATTAAAAAGAAAACTCATCCCAGCTGTGATACAAAATTAATGCGGAAACACGAGATATTTCCGTATTATGTAGAAATATCTATGTGTGCACCCAGTATTGCGCAGTTAAAGCTTCATAAGGTGTATTTTTGAATTACTGCGTCCGTGAACTCCAATGTTGATGAAGAACCGCCAAGGTCGCGAGTTTTTATTTTGCCTTCGGCAATTACGGCTTCGGTGGCTAATCGGAGAGCAGCACCGTATTCTTGCAACCCTAAATGTTGTAATAAATCCGCACAGCACAAAATCATCGCAGTTGGATTTGCAATTTGCCTGAAAAAAACAGTAGGTCACCGATACAGGTGAAATGCACAAACTGATAGAAATCAAGCAAGGTATCCTCTCCCCCTCCTCCCCCCCCCCCCCACCCCCGAAAGTATAGGAATAAGAGTTACTAGGAACATACACAAATACTTGGGAAGAAAGCTATAATCGCTTGACACACGACAAAGACTCAAAAATTAACAAAATTGATATAACACACTTTCCAAATGCTTGTTCGTAGGCATGACGGGCACCCGGCTCGAAAATAACTGCATCAGATCCAATTGAGCGACTAGCAACAACCCCAGCACCTCCAACTAAGCCAGCTCCCAAATTACCAACAATATTACCATAAAGATTGGGCATAACCATTACGTCAAACTGCTCAGGTCGAGATACCAGTTGCATACAACAGTTGTCGATAATCATCGACTCAAACTTGATATTTGGGTACAATTTCGAGACCTAGAATAAATTACTACTCTATATAGTTAGAATTATGAGTTCATTTTATAATCAACAGACATTTGTAAATGATAGAATTCGTGAAAAATCAATGCCGAAACAGATTCTACTTGGAAGTTGCAACTGAAAATGGTTAAAGGAAAAGAATAAATTATAAGCTTTCAAAATATTTTCAAAGAAATCTTTGAATTCAGGAAGAATGAAGAACACAGTTCGTAATATGACCACTCTTGTTAGTTGATAATAAGGAAAGTAATAACTGAATAATTCAGTCAGCGTTTAATTATTCTTTTATTACTAGGAAAACGTCAAATAAAGTACTAGTTTCAAGTAATAAAATAATTCATAATGTGCGGTTGTTTATGGAACAAATTGTGCTTGACAAGATAATAATCTAAATAAACTAACTCTTTCACAAATTCGCAAAAACAGTCCGTCGCCCAATTTCATGATATTTGCTTTGTGAACGGCTGTGACCTTGTGTCGGCCAAATCTTGTAGCATAATCAAAAGCGAATTTAGCTATTCGATGCGACTTTTCCTCTGTGGAAATTTTAAGACATTCGACGACACCAGGTACCAACTCATGTTCCAGCGATGAATATTCTCCTTCTGTCTGTTCACGAATAATAATGAAATCTAGACTTTTTCGATGTCGTGTTTTGATCCCATTTAAACTCTGAAAATTTTAAAAAGCTCATACAAAAGATAAAAATTGAAAATTCAATGTAAAAATTAACTTCAACCGAAATTAAATACAAACACTTGGAAAGAAAATTACGTAAGAAAAAGTTTTAAGTTCCTATTACTGAGCAAAATAAGATATTGTAAGGGTTAATTGCCATATAAGTCACCAAATAATGGTGTAACCGAATAGGAAACGTACATGAATATAGTGAGGTCAAGGGACTACGGATTGATATTAATTGAAATGAAATTCATGATTGGTATTCGTAATGGTCGTTCACGAATGTAACGTGAATAATATTCAAAATTAGCATTAAAATTCAACGTTTTAAATGAAGCGTTTAAAATGTATACCAACTTTAATATTTGAAACGCTGGCGAAAAGGTCAAGACCTTTTTTCAGTGATCGATTGATATCTTCTCTGTCCGGGTCGTTTCCTGTTGCTTCTGCCTCCTTAATTGCGCCTTTCAATGCCACGTTATTATTTTTCTTGATTGTTTTAATCGCATCCTCAAGGCTTACTGAACATGAATGCTGAGCTTCGCTGCAAAAAAAAGAATACACGTCCAAAAGGACTGCATGTGTGTTGTAAGCTAATATATGCGAGGACAGGCAAGGTAAAAGTTTGTCACTATTAAAATTGATTTTTTATTACAACAAGCTTGCATACAGCAACTATGCACAGGCAACCTAGAATGGACATCGGCACTAACTCATTTAATTATTTGTCATAACTACTCCAAATTCTGTTTATTCCAAATCCAAAATTTTGTTTAATTCACTGATAACAAATTAAAAATTGATAAAGCCTACAAGAAACTGTCACTATCTTAATAATTTAACAAATTCAAAATAAAGAAACCTTAAGCAAACTTCTTCAAACTCTAGTGGTATTCCTGTGCTTCGTACAATATGTTGCACCGCATGAGTAAGTTCTAAACCAACGCCATCACCTGGTATCACCGTCACTTTCATTTTTCTTTGAGGTCCGATTGTACTCTCCTGCAAGAAAATGTCGGATGAATACGCTGCACACATATTACAATAACAAATAAATATGAAAATAAAGATGGTAACAGAGTTAATATTTTCAGAGCATTCTCAGCCTCCTGTTTTACATCGAAAGACTACATCTCGTTAATTCCTCTTCAGGAAGTTAGCGAATAAAACTAAAGTAAAAAAATGATAAAATAGGATGTAAAGAACAAATTATGGAAAGTAAAAAGCCGGATGCTTACAATGAAAAAACTGTGGCTGAATTATTTGTTGTAGCATAATATCAAAAACTACTGGATATGGTATAAAAACGAGAAAGGAGATGGGTAGTCCTTCCGATAGAATGAAATGAAAAATTAGGCTATAGCAGAATGAAACAAGAAATTAAAGCTATGCAGTGTTAAAAAATGGGTGATTGAAAATAAAATGAAACACTAACCGAAACTATTCCTCTTGCAAAACATCTTTTCGCCGTTTGCAAAAATAAAAAAGTGAGTCGGTGTTGAGCTAAGAACATCCAGCAACCTGGAAGAGATTATTTTAATAGTCAGTCATATCACTCATAAAGTACGACACTCCTTTCCACAGTAACTTAAGCAGGTTGTAACCATTTGGCCGTGACCGTACAATTACTTCGTCCATATGTATGATGAAAGCCGAGGAAATAACCATAGGAACTATACTGGTAAAGTGATACCCAACAGAAACGTAATATTTTATTTCGCAAAAAAATATCAATGATGAATAAATAAACAAAACACATAGTGATAGAGAGAGAACAGAACCAGTTGATATGCAAAATGAAATTTATACAGAAATTTAGTATCACTTCCACAACAACACCATTTGTAGGGCATTTGCAACAACACTTATCACAATTTCCAATTCTTAACACGTCAGTGAAACATTTTGTTGACAATTTTTTTAAGTGATTGGTTTAAATTCCTGTTCCACTTTTCCCGAAACGAATATATTCTTTTGAATTCTGATCAATAGTTATTATAAAGAAGATACGAATCTCGACTAAACAATCAGACTTAATCAAATAGCAGCGACATGATTAAGAAACTTTGTCGTTGGTTTCTATAAAAACAACTAACTCTGCGCGGAAAAGTGCTGCAATCAGGAAAGTTCTATTAAGTTCAAATGTTCTTAAAGCGAACAGATATAAGAGTAAATCAATACATAAAAATGTCATACAAATGCAAAAAGGCTATCAAGAGGCATAAATGAAAACAGCCGGGAAAAAATTAACAAATCGATTAATAAAAGAAGAAACCAGAATCTTTTATGATCGTGGATTTCCTTAAATTAATTTAATCTTATTTATGATTGCTTCTTTGTAACCAAATCTATTTATGATAGAAAAGAAACCGAACGCGCAATATTCTTTTAAAGAATAGTCTGCTCAATCATGACTTCCTCATACCCTTCAGGTGCATTATACGAAAACAGTCGAAACATGACGTCCAAAATTGCATTATCACCAACATAAACAATAGGATAAACCTGCAAAGCATTCAATATGTCATTATAGTAGGAAAAAAATGAAATTGCTAAGCTTCCCTTAGCAACATTTTTCAACGGATTTTTCTCTAGTGATATCATCCTGCGTGGTCGGCTTCCCACTTAATCGATACGTCAAAAATAACCTAGTTTTTCACAGAAGAGACCGCAAGAGTTAATTCTGATAAACTAGTAAATGAGCAATATTTCTTATTCGCTTTCATGAAACTTTACCAAAAATAACAACGAGATAGTTCTATTCCATTTTTTTATTGAAAAAGTGCTTACTTGCCCTTTAACATTTGAGATTGACAGTGGTAACAATACACCATTTTTATAAAACTTGAGTTCTATGTGGTCAAATGCAACGCCCTGAAATTTACGTTTTAAAAAGGAGTATTTACTGACATGAGATTCGGCACTTCAAACACCAACAAAAATAATGAAATGAAGTCATACAATGCAGTCACCCTCATCGATAGATTCGTCCAGCTTTCCTAGAACTTCACCATTTGCTACCAGCTGTCCATCCTGCCTCAAAACCCAACAGTTTGCAATTACTGGCACCGAATTCAAAGCTGCAGATCGTGTCGCCAATCCGATACCCCATATTCCTAAAAAAATTGTTTTTCCTTTTTGCAAGGCAAAATTGGCTCCGATAAGAAATAAATATAATATCATAAGTTCAAAATCGATCAATTAAACCTACTATAAAAACTATGATTACAGACTACAAGTTTTTATATAAACATATCATTATATTTTCTTTTAACAGAAAAATAAATATCTTAAATGTGGTTAGGGAAATATGAAAGCTGGATAAAGTCCCATTTTTAATCGACCCTAACCAAAATAAAAACACCTAAATATAGCAATTATTAAAAGGCCTTAATGCAACTACTGATTCCATACAGTAAAATCGAAAGCACAGAACGGTAAAAGAGCATGTGTTAAAGAAATAACACACCAGTCTGTTGAATATTGACTTGGAAGTAAGCTTTATTTTGCACGATCGGAGCTGTACTCAAAGCTGCTCCTGAACCGCAAATTCGTTGACCGTTTTTCAGCAGCACAACATCGTCACCTACATTTAAAAAGGGATTGGAAAACTGCAACATGGTCTGTCTAAAAAAAACATCCACCAAAAAACTTACGTGACTTGTAATCTTTAAAATACAGTTAAGATTAACAATCACTTCGACTACAGCAGCTAACCTTAACTATAGTTGTATATCTTGTGCTTTCGCTAATGTATCCTGTCACCTGACAGGATCAGACAGTTCATAATTTCCGTTTCTTTAATTTTTCTGATTCTTTATATCTCATTTTTTCCTTGCACTGTTACGCTTTGTAGTACAAAAAAAAACACTCGAGAGTAAGACACAGAGTAGCGAGTTCAAATGAATAATTTCTTATTATAACAGTTAATTCGATATTGATGATCAGTGCTGCATGCTATTAACTTAATGTTGTGTGATAAAACAATGCTGCATTTTCTATTTTAAAATTATAATTTTTAGGATTTATAAATAACCCTCTCGAAATAATAAACTTTTCTGTTTTACATTTTCCGTCATTTATGTACATATCACACATCTTAATCAAGGACTGCTAGTTTATACAAAACAAGTGTCATCGTCCCATTTTGCACGGCAAAAACTAATTTCAGGGAGCCAAATTGTGTTTCACTTAAATACTACAAACATTATTTGATCGCTGACTGGCAAATGTTAACCGCACCATTCAGAACTTAAATGACAAGAGACGAAAGAAGGCTTGACTTACCTGTGAACGCAGTGTCTAATCTCACAGGATGTTGTTCATTTTGAAACTGCGTATGATTCTGAGCCACTGAAAAGCTTGGTCCTTGTACACATTCCAAGCACATTCGTAACGGTGGAAAGCAACTATCGAACATATCTGTCTGATTTGACTGCAACGACTTTTCTTTGATAAGAATTAACAATTAATAAAGGAATGGAGAAGTAGGAGAACAGAGTTGAAGGAACGTTATCGATTGAACGCTGCCATCGCACTTCTCGTTAATTCAGCAAAAATGGTTGAATGAAATTTCTGCTCAAATTTACTTCGATGGCATCGAAAAACTTTGCCCATTTCCACCTACTCTTTCAAGAAGCAAAAAGTCTCAGAAATGGCCTTAACTAACACGAACTAAGCCATAGACAAAGGGTAGGCCAAGCCTAGGATGCCAAACCGAGAGGTGTGCTACCGCCTGCCTTACTGCTGACAACAATACATTGGGAATGCACGTGTAAAAGACAGAGAGAATTTGAGAAAGTGTATGACGAATGTGAAAAGAAATCCAAGGAAATAGTACTGCTACGTGGGAGAGTCATAAGAATGCATTTTCAACAGAGAGAGAAACGTCAGTTGGTCATCAGTGCTTATTAATTACTTTGTAATTATTTGATTTGTGTGTTAACGGGTGAGATCATCTGGCTGAAATTAACGGTGTCTTCCAGAGAAGTCTCAAATTTCTCCCAAAATATCTAGTTGCATGAGGCATTGAGGAGAATTTATTCAGTAGCGGTTTCGGGAGTTTTTCCGACGTTCATTTCAGGAGCTTATCATATGATATATACGCCCTGACTCCAAATTTCGAAAATTTTCCAATGGTATCATTTTCGTAGGCAATCGTAAATAAATTTCCAGCTATGCAAGTTATTTCCATTCAATCAATTAGTTCATTATCTCTCTTAAATTTGGCATTCCTTTTTTTATTGCTTTAACATCCTTTTCTAACCGTTTCGAAAATCGCCCTCCATCAGTTAACTTTTACGACTTATATGAAATTTTTGTTTAATCTGTTTGTTAGCTGACCTGTTTGCCCTTTTGCACCGAATATGCAAAAATAACTTCTTATTTAATCGTTTCAATCTCAACGCTGCTGAAAGTAAGAAACAAGACCAGTGTATTGCTTAAATCTGGACACGTTCATATGTCAGATATTTCCACTGATCTTTGCGTGAAATTAATACTTTGTTTCTGAGTCATTCTTTTGCAGGAGCGTCGTTGACACCAACAACGATATTTATTGTACCACCACTGTTTCACATTACTTACGGCTATAAATTGACTGGAAAAACTATTGATAACTGGATTTGGCATAAAAAGAAAAATGGAATTTAGCAGATCGAGGCCAGAAACTCGGGTAATTCCTTCCATTATTAATTCGTTGGATGGAAGAAGAGATTGCTACATTCTTTCCGTATAGAACTATCCATTCCTGTCCTTCGAGTTTTTCTTCTTCATCCACACCAGCTGAGGACTTACTTTCAAATATACCAAAATGCCTACTACCAGTTGGGAAGTTCGGATAGGAAAAAAAATTCAACTGATAAAGCACAGCAATCCCATCGGGATATTCAATCAAAAAATTAATTTCATTTTTTTCCAGTTGATATAACTGGGGCTTCTGTACATAAATTTTCACTAAAATAAGAATGCTTATATATTATTAAAAACAATGGAAAAAACCTACCTTACATAATTTTCTTTATTTGATGTTTATTTTAATACAGTAATGCGTGAACTATTCTTAGGCACTTTTTGCAATTTAGGCGTCTTATCAGGAGGGATTTATTTTGATTCACTGTTCACAGTATCATTTAAAACAATTTCATATAGTTTTGTAATGACAAAATAAATGTGAACATTCAAATACGAAATGAATTTACAATGCAGAATATGCGTCCTTCAGATTGATACCAAATTCAGTTGCTCTTCAAAGTTTTCTTCCTTACTACTGCTGGTAGCGGTGCGTCCAAAAGATAAAAAGCCAATCGTATGACATATTGTTGCATAAACAGCGGAAGCCGTGATGTTGGATAGAAACTAGAAACGAGAAGCAGTAGCAGCGAAAACCGAAACACTGAATTTTGTAGCTTTTTAGTTAAATGAATCAGAAGGATAATTAAAAACACTAATTTCGTGTCCCTAAATCATGCTAATAGGATCTACAAATTTTAGGTCAAACTCTTAACTGCTAATTACTTTCTGTTTTAGACGAATGTGAAACTCACAGAAGTAACGCATCCCAACCAACTATGTTAGATAGTTTCGGCCGTTTTGCAACTATAGCTTCGTAATAAGAGTTGATTACCCATGTCGTATCTTTCGATAACATTTTCGATTGAAAATTATTTACAAACGCTTTCGCTAAAAACAAATGGACAGAATTTTTCAAGGTATATTATATGGTCCCAGAAAATCCTTGGTAAATCTCACGTACTTCATATATATATATATATATATATATATATATATATATATATATATATACTGGTTTCAATGAATTACACGCATATATACGTCAGTAAGCTTCCGAGTGAGTTCATAATACTTAGAATGGAAAATACCTTTATCAATAAAACTGTGACCATATTCTTCGCGGAGATCTTCCGATGCTCGATACCAAACTGTATCGATCATATTTTTTAATCTCCGAGCCTCCTGCATTCCACTTAGAAAAGATCCCGGATATATAGTTATCACTTGTACTCCATATGATCCAAGTTCATGCCTTCAAGTCAGTTAACTTATTTAGCTATTGAAGATAAGACATTTTTTTTGCAGAATCGTGATGGAATTCACACAAACCATGGACTTCATGAAAAAGAATCAGTAATGTTATACCTAATAACATCGGTATAGGCTTCAAGAGCACACTTGGATGAACTGTAAGGACCATAACCAGGTATACAAAAAAGCGCAACGCTACTTGAACACATTATTATTCGACCCCTGAAACGATTTTGTTTTGAAAAGGACAATAGCACTTCTTAGAGATAGAGAGAGAGAGAGAGTTTTGTTTTCTGATGGATATTATAGTAAAGGAAATGAATTATATGAATGAAAGTAGGCATGAATTTCTGACGTTAGTCGAATTAATAAAAATTCCTGAAAATTTTTAGCATAACTGAGTAATATTGTTGCGCATATGGTTGGTTAAGGATGTAAAAAAGATCTGTGTTGTTGGAACCTGGACTTTTTGATAAGATCCCGAAATGTTTGTGTTACTCGTATTACGCCACATGTATTCACTTCCCACACTTCTTTATAATCGTTCAAAGTTAAAAAATCGTCGTAAAAGATATTGCCTCGAATCCCGGCGTTATTAACTAACGCATGAAGAACTGAAAATGACTTCGAGCCAATTAGACCCTTTAATATTTCCACTTTTTGTAATTTTCTTGCATGAGGAATATTTACATCCGCCGAGTAATACTAACGTAGTCGTGCGAGCGTATTCCTAAATTCCATTTCATCAAATTTCAATTTACTTACTTCTTCAGTATAAAATAGAATATCTTTTGATGGAAGAAACATTCCTTCACTATTCCTTGTTAAGGATCAAGAGGATTAGAAAGGATTGTTTGCCACGAAATCAATTGATTAAATTGGAAATTCGGACCGAGATTTTTTTCCTTTAAAATTCTGTCTACAATTTCTCTGGATTTCTGAACACTATTGTCATCGGTCACATCCATTTGAAATGCATGCAACCGACCTTGACTGACTGAGTTGTAGCTTTCTTCCAATTCCTTTACACTCTGCTAACATCCACATTTAATATGAAGCATATTGGATGAAATGAATTTAATTAGAGAATTTTAGAAAAGGCCGAAAAATCCACAACTAAAGAAGCAAATGAAAATTCTTAGTGAAAAATTTTTTAGATAATTTAGGAGCATACAACAGCACGACGACATCCTGCAAAAACTGTTAATCCATTTTGAAGACATCGTTTTACTAAATCTCTGCCAAATCCTGCAAACCATATCATTTATTTCAATCTCCTTTGTGATTCTTTGTTTGAGAATCTTTCCAGGCTTCTGAAGATCCCAACTAATGTCTCTCTCTCTACCACAAAAATCCTCACCGCTTCCACATCCAGTGATCAGTACTGCCTTTCTGTCAATTTCACTTATTGTCGACTTACAGCCCAACAATTCGTAAATAATGCACAGCAGCAGCAATGGTGCAATGAACAGCATTATCAGCGCGAACATTATTTCATCAATTCGGTGAAAAATTGCTCGAATTTCTAAATTCTCCGAAACAGATGAAATTACAAAAACTTCAAAAGACGGAAAAATATCTTTGATCAACAGGTATGATTGAATATGAAATTATTTTTGCCTTTTGTAAGATCTTTATTTCAGCGAAAAGCTATGACGAAAGATGAGATCACTGGATTGAAATGGGACATGACCAGAAGAAGAAATGTTCCAGTCAACTGCTAATGGAAAAACAAGTACGAATGACTTTGCGAGTTTTGATAAATGAGTTTTGGGAAGGGAATGAAGGAACTAGTAAGTGGAAGTCATCCGGTTGTTCTGTTTTTTCTGCAATCTTATACTACTGCTTTCTCATTTCTTTCGTTTATATCATACAGAAGCACTAAATGAGGCGATCATTTGCCAATGCTTTCCACCACTGAATTGCTCTTCCGCATCTTACATCATTTTTTTTTAATTAAATTTCAACTTACAGAGAGAGAGAGAGAAAGATCATACGTCACCACTTTTTTCACTATGCATTATTTTAAAGAATTTACATGCCATACAAGAACAAATAAAATTTGTTTTAGCCTACATTATGAATCAAAAATAGGACAAATGTCAAATTAGAATTTTAAACTTTAATTAATTCGCAAGTGAATTATTGAAATGTAAAAAGTTGTGAGTTCTACTTTTCCAGCAAAGCAGCATATCGCCCATTTTTCAAGATTTTAAATAAGCTCAAGGCAACTGCGGTGCTCATTGTACGTTTTGATTTCTTCGTAATTTTGTACGTTCAGAAATAATCATGACATTCCATTGTTCTGCTCATCATTGATTATTTCTGAAGATTATTTTCAAGGTATTGCAATGTTTTTTCCTGTTGGAAATTAATGCAGAATTAACTACAACTTTTCATTATTGAACTCCTCTGTTTTAATTGTAAGCTACTAAACCACTTTTTTAAACCTAGACTTGCACAAGAAAATATTTAAACCGCTCCTACCACAACAGGTTTCTAAATCTTTTGCAAAGTGTTGCAAATGAAAAAGATACGAAATGACCTTATCAATGCAGTAGCACTTCATTCGTTTGCACACTGTTCTGTGTAATCTGTTTAATACCGAAAATGTTTCTGCATTTCTACTCAAATCTTCCGGATGCAGAAAGTTGTGAAGCGGATGCTACTTCTGTATCAATAAATTACTAAGAAATAGATAATAGGGAACGATTAAAGACCTGTTAATGATATTAATTACCACACTTGATTCGGTTGATTATGAAGTGAAATCTCCGACACTCACAGAGCTTTATGGATCCAATTCTGTCAATTACAGAGATAGTCACTTCATTGTCAATAAAAATTCAGCAACTAAGCCACTCGTTATATCTGTCATCATCATCATCCCAATTAATTTTTGTAACTTTATCCAGAAAATTTAAAAGTTTCTCACGGCATTGATGATGTTCTTACTGACAATACTGTTTGTTGCACTACTACTGCTCTATATTATCTATGGGTTATTGGGCCGCAAATTGACAATAAGTGAAATTGACAGAAAGGCGGTATTGATCACTGGATGTGGAAACGGTGAGGATTTGACAGAAACACTTTTATGGCAGAAAGATGATTTAAAATGCTGATTAAAGTTGTTTGTTTTTGAGTGCTTAAAAGAGTGCATTGAAGGATATGATGACTTAAATACTTTTAATTGGTAATATGAGGAATAATAATTTTCAGGATTCGGTAGAGATTTGGTGAAACGATGTCTTCAAAATGGATTGACAGTTTTTGCAGGATGCAAGTTTGAAAGTGTAAGTTTCCGGAACTTTATTAATTGTCTTCAAATAACTTGTTCAATGCAAATTAGCAATTAATTAGCTGTTTTGGATTACGAATTATCTATGCAAATCTCAATTACTGCAGAAAAAAAAGAGAAAGTTTCATAAGAGAATATTTAGATGTACTTTTTTTGCCTCCACAAACGTTTCCCTAAATCCGTTATCAGTTCAGCGTGATTGCAGAATGTAAATGACCTGGAAGAAAGTTACGGTTCAGCCACTCAAGGCGTGTTGTATGCGTTTTACATGGACGTGACCGATGACAAGAGTGTTCGAAATTCCAGAAAAATAGTAGATAGAGTTTTACAAGAAAAGAATCTTGGTTTGCATCCCTGCATGAATGATTTCTTTTGTAACAAACATTTCTCTCTAATTTTCCTGGTCGTTTTGATTGAATGAACGTTTCTGTAATTAATTGTAAAACAGATATTGTATTTTATACTCAAAAATATTTAAACCAAAATCGAAGAAGTGAAATTCAGAGATTTGTTGGTGCTACTTGTTTAGTTCAAATTTGAAAAGTTTAATTGAAATACTAAAAATGGAAAGGGATATGTTTGTTTGAAAATATTTTTCTTTCAGTTCTTCACGCTATTATTAATAATGCTGGCACACGAGGAAACCAGTTTTACGATGATTTCCTTGTTTTAGACGATTATAAAGAAGTGTGGGATGTTAATATCTATGGTGTTATAAGGGTGACGCAAGCGTTTCGAAGTCTTATTAAAAAATCCAGGTCTTATTTGACGAAAAATTTTAAATGGAAGTTTTAGCAAATTGATAAATTTTTCATTTCGATTGATTGACTAGCAAATTGAAAAAACTAAATACTTCTGAAATTTATCACAATTCTTGCTATTTTTCTGCTTAAAAGTTTAATTATCATAGCGGTCGAATCATCATGTGCTGTAGTGCATCCACATTGTTTCCAGCACCTTCCTATGGTCCTTATGTTTCTTCAAAATGTGCTCTTCAAGCGTATTCTAACACTATCAGGCATGAAATTACTGATTTTTCAACTAGTTTCGAATTGAAAAATTTCGATGTGAACATTGTAAATGCAGTCATTTGATAGTTTTGATTTATCTGAAGAACTGTTTGAAGGTATGAATTGGAACCGTACGGGGTATTTGTAACAGTCTTATTTCCGGGATCCTTTCAAACTGGATTACATGTTACTCAGGATTTACATCAAATGATAGATGCTGTGTGGAATCGATCATCCCAAAAGATACGTAATGAATATGGGAATGATTTTAATGTGAAAGGTTTCTTTCTATGCTTCAAATGTCATTCACGAACACACATGGCGATATTCAATTATTTTCCAGTCATGTTTTGTAATCACAGAGATGCATATTTAATGTTCTTCAGCAAAAGCATTTATAAGTAAAACGCTGTCAAAGTTTCTGTCGAAAGATACGACAAGGGTTATCGATACTTATTATGAAGCTATTGTTGCGAAGCGACCTAAGTTTTCCTATCGAATTGGTTGGGACGCATCACTTATGTTAGTTTCACATTTTGCAAAGGAAAGTGGAAATAATTTAATACACTATTTAGAAAATCCAAAAAATTGATCTAAAAATGAAATTCAAATTTCCTCTGATTACTGCTTCAATTGTATTTATAAGTTTATCTATGATTTAGAATTGCAAACTTTCTGTATCGGTCGTTTATTCTTTCAGCTTCTATCCTTATTCATTCCTGCCGCTATGGGTACAGCTTCATCTTATGAGGATTTTAATGAGATGGTTTGAAGCGCCGATACCAGAAATTGTCGGGAAAGCCGAGAAATCTAACACAAATTATATAAAAGGTCCCTAAGATTTGCCATATAACCAATTTCGCAATGATTGTTAAATCCCCTTGTCAATTTTACATTGTAGTCTGTAACATCATTTACAAGCTTTGGTAGCTAACCCAAATCACAAGACGGTTAACTGTCTTCTTTACTGCTAACAAAGGCAACATTAACCTCACATAATCTTTAATCTGTTTAAAGCAATCCTTTGTTCTTGGATTTCTCCATAATTGGAAGTTAACAAGCTTCTTCCCTCAGCATTGTGTAAAGCAATCCTTTGTTCTTGGATTTCACCATAATTGGAAGTTAACAAGCTTCCTCTCTCATCATTGTGTTATAACTCAACCCTTGTTGCAGACTTAAACCCGCCCACATAAAGGGATTTAAATACCATGAGACAGTAACCTCATGAGCTCATTCTCACTTATCTCACTTTAAAACATCAGCTCACTCCTCTCCTTCACCTCATTAACGCTCATCTACAACCACATCATCAATTTCATCATCAGTTATAATATT